>BTHU01000014.1:124253731-124783719 GCA_036184795.1 Tokudaia tokunoshimensis
GGGTCCCGTACTATGTGATGGCATTTCCGAATGCGCTCTGGGTAGTTCGTATCGATATCTCTACAGGTGTGGAGGCTTACAGAGCTAAGTGGCTCCTGGGGCTAACATTCAAACCCGCTTGTGGTTTAACCAAAAACCCACTTTCTCTCACTATCCTCTGGATTTAACTTCCAAATGTTGTTAAGTACACAGCACATGGGACAGCACCATGTAGACTTTGGGCACCCAGTGACGGCTGAGTGGTGAGGAGCTCAGAGCCACTGAGCGTAACTGAGAGCGTGGAGACATTAGCAAGGACTGGGTAATGTAATAATTGTTCTAAGGGGCTGACATAAGAGCAGGGTTGTTTTTATTTGTTTTAAGAGGGAGGAGTTGAAAAGTCAGTGGACCATAGGCCCATTAGAAATGTTTGCCCATTAAAAGGGGTTGTACCTATTCAGAGGGCAATATCCAATAGGCATAGAGCAATGGTACTGATTTGCAACTGGAAGAGGGAAAAGTAGGAAACTTCTTTGGAGAGAGACGGGGAGGGGCTTTTCCTTAACTGCTACTAGACGGAACGTCTGATATTGAGAAGCATCTCAGAGATGGATCCATCCCATATTACACATCCTGTGTGAGTTGGCTACATTCGTTTGGTTTAGAAGTGCATTAGAAGCCATTCACATTGACGTGTTAGCTCTGTGTTTCCCCAGAGGAAGGTTTTCCAAAGCACACGCACGCATTGGTCTTTCCTTTTCAGCATTTACCAGGGGGATGCACATGATAGCCTTCCCCATCATTTCTCCTAATAAAGATGGACATTATTCCAGCCTGTTGCAGCAGTCATCTGATTCTCTGTGCATAGTTAATTCCGTCTGCATATCCATCCATTCATCCATTCATTGACCCTTCAGTTTCTAAATCGTTAGTGACCATGTAGCACAGCCCTTGGTGAGGCACAGTGGGAGTGGAAGGCACACGGAGAGCCCTGGGGCTTCTTCCTCTTAGCAGTCTCACAATCTGCAATGGAGGTCAGACGTACACCAATTGGAAAACAAGCCGGGATATGACGCTGCTCTTGAGCTACAGGGAGAAAGTGGAGTTTGGAGAAAAGAATTCTGGCTGTGTCAATCAGAAAAGGCTTAGTGGAAGAAAAGATCTCTAAGATGGTCTTGAAGACAACATGGATTAGGAGCCCTGAGCTGGGTAGGGAGATGCTCACAAACACAGGGAGAGAACTCTGGGTGTAATGAGTGGGTTGAGACTCCCCCACCCCCAGGTGACACAGACTTAGCTAAGTGCTCTTGGGTTAGCTTCTTTACCTCAGGAAGCTTCCTCCCCAGGATATTTGGGGTGATACTTTCTAGGGTGATACAGGAATCAAAGGAGAAAGAGAGTAGAGAGAGTGTTGATGTGTACTGCTCAGAGAATAAACATTGTTTACAGCTCCATTTCTTTCTTCAGTATTCTGTTTGTAACCTCAGTTCCCATGGCTAGAAAACTGAGCCTTAGGGACCCTGGGAACATTGTCCAGAGCCACATGGGTAAGAAAGGGTAGATCCTAGATTTGAGGTGAGCTTTGTGTGAGTTCACAGTTACAACACCACGGCACTCGCTGCTCATCCATTCGGGGCACAAGTTTATATGGAGCATGTATGGTCAGGCACATGATTGGTTGGGGGACTTGGGGACAAAGGCCCAGAAAACAAAGCAGGTCTAAATGCACACCTAGGAGCACTCATGTAGCACAGGGTAGTAAGCACCCAGCAAGTGTCGCATGCTAGAGAGCAAGTAACGCAAATATGCCGTAAATCAGCAAAAAAGCGATGTGATTTTAAACTCGCACCCAGAGAGCACCTCCTTAGCAGGGACGAGCCCTACAGATGTCTAAAGGAATAGATGCAGGCACAAAGGCCAAAAAAGAGATAAATTGTTATGAAAGTTATAGTTTCCAAAAGCTGGAATTAAAAACAGAAAACCCCAGAGTAGGCATGAGATTGGTGCACAGGGTTGACGGGAAATCCTCTCACAAATGTCCCAGGACAGCTCGTTTTTTCCAGATGGAGCTCAGCTGGCCCGTGACTGTTGTCACGGTTGGCCCACAACCAATCTAGGCTCAAGCTCAGGGGGGAAGTTTCCATTGCTTTCTATGTAACAATGGCACATTCCTATAATCTCAGCACCCAGGAAGCAACTTCTAGGCCAGCCTGATTGTGTAGTGAGTTCTAGGCTGACCAGGGTTACTAGCAAGAATCCATCTCAACACAACAAAGCAAATGGGGTGGAGGGTTAAAGAAAAATGATGGTCCAGTTAGGGACCATCTCAAAATATTTTTTCTTGTCCTTCTGCAAAGAGGAGAAACATGGTTGAGCTCAAAGTTTCTGAAGTTTCCAGTGAATGCTCAGGGGCCACCCACTGGAACACAATGGGGTTCCCATAAAGATTATGGAAATAGGGCTTATAGTTAAAATGTCCCATAATGGAGCTTATAGTTAATGCTTTCTCATAGTCTCAGCCATTGAATTGGAGTCAAAAGGTCTTAGGGAGTTTATTTATCCTTATAAATGGCTTTCCTCCATAAAAGGCTCAAGAATGATGAAAATGCTTGCCTTTTAACTTAAGCTATTTAGCCTTCCACAGAGCTGTGGGAGATCTGCTCAGTGACTGGAGGACTGTGTGCTGCATGTTGAGGAAGAACAATTGTGTGTGTGCTTGCGCAAATACACAGAGAGACCAGAGGTCACAGAACCATGTCCCCAGCCCCTAAAATGGTGTCTTTGAAGTTCATTTTCTGTCTCTGTCTGTCTGTCTGTCTGTACCCCCTCTCTATATACATATTCATATATATTCACATATATATCACATATATTCATGAATATATAACTATTCATATATATATATATATGAAAAATACATGTTCATGTGGGGGCACATCAGCCTTGGGTATTGTTCTTCCATAGCATGAGTCTTGTTTTGGGAGACAGAAACTCTCAGCTAGGCTGGCCAACCATCCAACCCTAGGGATTCCAAGTGCTTTCCACCATGTCTGGCTCTTCGCGTGGATTCTTGAGGACTGAGCTCAGGTTCTTGTGCTTGTATAGTAAGTACTTACGGATTGAGTCGCGTCCTCAGTCCCCCCCCCAACCCCCAGTACAAATTCTAGAGTGAAGTGAACAGGAACCTCTTATGCTGAATTATTTCTTATTCACCCTTGCTCTCTGTTTTCTAGAAGATACATATGAGCGCACCCTGGTGGTTGACGGAGAGAGTGCTACCATTATCCTCCTGGACATGTGGGAGAACAAGGTATGCCTGTCTGTTCAGTGTATTCCTTTAGGGCTTGCCTTTCAACAGGCTGCATGGTGCCAGAGTGACCTTGTCCTACATAGTAGATGTTCCAGACAAGGAAGGCTCATTTCCTTGATTAAAAGCATTTACTTGTGAAGGCCGAGACTGTGCTGGGGAGCAGGTCGTTCACAGATGAGCCCTGAAGAACAGCAAATCGCAGTGGTTTGCCCCGAGTTCTATTAAAGACCACAAGAAGCATATTTGTTTTAGGGAAAGTTCAAATAAGCATGGCCACTTATTTTCAGTTTTCGTTCAGTGAAGCTGGCCTTCTCAATCCTGGATTCCAATATGGCTTTTGGCAGGTTTTGGGCCTCCCAGCAAATATGCAAGATCATTGTTTATTGAGAACCTTCCTATTCCTACAAAGAGAGTCTTAATTCTTAATTAGGAGGTTTTTAGGGAGTCAGAAAAAGCTGATTTTTGGCAGGTTAGATTGAGATTGGAAGTACTGTTTGTCAAAGTACTTATGTATTATATCAATAGTAACTGGAAAGTAAGCTTTTTGCTATAAAAACAATACAGACTGCCTTTCTTGGCATCTCTAGACATCCTAAAAGACCAATGTATTTTGGGGTATTGGAAGCAGTTTTCTTGTTTTCTCTGACTTGGGATAGACATGCAATTTCTTTGCAAAATGGCACCTCAATTTTTAGGCTAGCCTGAGCTCATGGAAGGTCTTTTTATTTCATTAGGGGGAGAATGAATGGCTCCATGACCACTGCATGCAGGTTGGGGATGCCTACCTGATCGTCTACTCTATCACAGACCGAGCGAGCTTTGAGAAGGCGTCTGAGCTGAGGATCCAGCTCCGCAGGGCCCGGCAGACAGAAGACATTCCTATAATTTTGGTTGGCAACAAAAGTGACTTAGTGCGGTGTCGAGAAGTGTCTGTGTCAGGTGAGAGGGTGTGCGATATGGGCTCCACCCCTACACGGCACACATTGGCCCACCAGTAGGTTCTCTTCCCCTTCCCCTGCAAGGCTGCCCCCAGGGGCTTAGCAGGACGCTCTGTGAAGTTTAATGTGTACTAAGACTCTCACGGCCCCCATTGTTCGTGTTAGTCATTTGTTGCTCTCTGTATCCTCTGGCCTACCTGAAGGTCTAGGATACCCACTCGCCTTGAGTGTTCTCCCAGAGTTACTTTAGAGAGAAGAGCACCCCCAGGAAATTTCTGACAGTTTTACCCTTTTCCTGTCCTTCTGTTCTCCAAGCAGATCCCAAGTTCAGGGGAGGAAAAGCCACATATGTATGCAAGGAGAGGAATTCGGGGTTAGGAGACTCGTAAGAGACAGTTTCTAAAGAGATGGCCTTATACTCTGCCTGTTGCTCTCTAATCCCACCCTTCCTTTGTAAACTTCTGTGAGGACATCAGACTGATGGGACCACACATGCTTCTTGGTCCTTAGTTTGAACATAATTCCTATTTGATGAGTAAGCCTCCATATTCTTTTTAGGGCCTTTAAGATCATATTGGCCCAACGTAGATTTAGTACAACTGTAAAAAAGTAAAATAATGGCATTTTCTGTCCCTGCTCAGTCAAGACAATGTTTTCCAACTGCTGGGAACATCTTACTAGGACACAAGAGTGTTCATGTCTTTTCAAACTAAAATGTGGACACGTGGCCATTAAACACAGTGGAACATTTGAATTGAGAGCTTTAGAAAAGCTTGGATAGTTTGATATGACTGTATTATATATAAAATCGTTTTTACCTCCAAAATATCTCATTTAATCACATTTTTTTTAAAGAGAGAAAGCTAAGTAGTAGCATTAGAATTACTGTGTTTAGTGATGGAAACTGAGTCAGGAGAAAGAGTATAGACTTGCGCATAAAACAGAGCTGAATTTCCTGTCCCTGTCAGCTGTATGAGTTCCTTCATGTTTTGTTTTTAATTTTATTTTATTTTCTAAGTTTTTTTATTTACATTCCAAATCATTTCCCCTTTCCCATTTCCTCCCTCCCCGACAGTCCCATAAGCCCCCTTCCCTCCCTCTTTTCCCCATTCAACCCCCTCTCGCTTCTCTGTCCTGGCATTCCCCTACATCCAGTCTTTCCAGGACCAGGGGTCTCTCCTTCCATCTTCTTAGAAATCTATTGATATGCATATTGTGTCTAGGGTATTCCGAGAATCTGGGTTAATATCCCTTTATCAGTGACTGCGTACCATGTGTGTTCTTTTGTGATTGGGTTACCTCACTAAGGATGATATTTTCAAGTTCTGACCATTTGCCTAGGAATTTCATGAATTCATTGTTTTTAATTGAAGAGTAGTATTCCATTGTGTAAATATACCACATCTTCTGAATCCATTCCTCCATTGAGGGACATCTGGGTTCTTTCCAGCTTCTGGCTATTATAAATAAGGCTGCTATGAACATAGTGGAGCATGTGTCCTTATTGCATGCAGGTAAAGCCTCTGGGTATATGCCCAGGAGTGGTATAACCTGATCCTCCGGGAGTGTCATGCCCAGTTTTCTGAGGAACCGCCAGACTGCTTTCCAGAGTGGTTGTACCAGCCTGCAATTCCACCAGCAGTGGAGGAGTGTTCCTCTTTCTCCACATCCTCGCCAACAACTGCTGTCTCCTGTGTTTTTGATCTTAGCCATCCTGACTGGTGTGAGATGGAATCTCAGGGTTGTTTTGATTTGCATTTCCCTAATGACTAAGGATGATGAACATCTCTTTAGGTGCTTCTCAGCCATTAGATATTCTTCAGGTGAGAACTGTTTGTGTAGCTCTGTACCCCATTTTTTAATAGGGTTACTTGGCTCTCTGGAGTTTAACTTCTTGAGTTCTTTGTATATATTGGATATTAGCCCTCTGTCGGATGTAAGGTTGGTAAAGATCATTTCCCAGTTAGTTGGTTGCCGCTTTGTCTTTTTGACAGTGTCTTTTGCCTTGCAAAAACTTTGTAATTTAATGAGGTCCCATTTGTCTATTCCTGATCTTAGAGCATAAGCTATTGGAGTTCTGTTCAGGAAATTCTCCCCTGTGCCCATATGTTCAAGGTTCTTCCCTAGTTTCCTTTCTATTAGTTTCAGTGTGTATGGTTTTATGTGGAGGTCCTTGATCCACTTGGAATTGAGCTTAGTGCAAGGAGATAAGAATGGGTCAATTTGCATTCTTCTGCATGTTGACCTCCAGCTGAGCCAGCACCATTTGTTGAAAAGGCTATCTTTTTTCCACTGGATGGTTTTAGCTCCTTTGTCAAAGATCAAGTGACCATAGGAGTGTGGATTCATTTCTGGGTCTTCAATTCTGTTCCATTGATCTACATGCATGTCACTGTACCAATACCATGCGGTTTTTAACACTATTGCTCTGTAGTACAGCTTGAGGTCCGGGATACTGATTCCCCCAGAGGTTCTTTTACTCTTGAGAATAGTTTTAGCTATTCTGGGTTTTCTATAATTCCAGATGAATTTTTGAATTGCTCTTTCTAACTCTATGAAGAATTGAGTTGGGATTTTGATGGGGATTGCATTGAATCTGTATATTACTTTTGGTAAGATGGTCATTTTGACTGTATTAATCCTGCCAATCCATGAGCATGGCAGATTTTTCCATCTTCTGAAGTCTTCTTCAATTTCTTTCTTCAGAGACTTGAAGTTCTTGTCATACAGATCTTTGACTTGTTTGGTTAGAGTCACACCAAGATACTTTATATGGTTTGTGGCTATCGTGAAGGGTATCATTTCTCTTACTTCTTTCTCAGCCTGCTTATCCTTTGAGTATAGGAAGGCTACTACTGACTTGCTTGAGTTGATTTTATATCCGGCCACTTTGCTGAAGTTGTTTATCAGCTGTAGGAGTTCTCTGGTGGAGTTCTTTGGGTCGCTTAAGTATACTATCATATCGTCTGCAAATAGTGATAGTTTAACTTCTTCCTTTCCAATTTGTATCCCTTTGACCTCCTTTTGTTGTCTAATTGCTCTAGCTAGAACTTCAAGCACTATATTGAAAAGATATGGAGAGAGAGGGCAGCCTTGTCTAGTCCCTGATTTCAGTGGAATTGTTTCAAGTTTCTCTCCATTCAGATTGATGCTGGCTACCGGTTTGCTGTAAATTGCTTTTACTATGTTTAGATATGGTCCTCGAATTCCTGATCTTTCCAAGACCTTTAGCATGAAAGGATGCTGAATTTTGTCAAATGCTTTCTCAGCATCTAATGAGATGACCATGTGGTTTTTTCTTTGAGATTGTTTATATAGTGGATTACATTGATGGATTTCCTTATATTGAACCATCCCTGCATTCCTGGGATGAAGCCTACTTGATCGTGGTGAATGATCGTTTTGATGTGTTCTTGGATTCAGTTGGCAAGAATTTTATTGAGTATTTTTGCATTGATATTCATAAGAGAGATTGGCCTGACATTCTCTTTCTTTGTCGGATCTCATGTTTTTTTAAAAAAACCACAGTTTCTTCATCTACCTCATAAGAGTAATGGTATGTTTTCCAAGATTGTTATGAGCAGTGAAAAGTGTCTGCAAAGAGCTTAGTCTGGGTGTTTTAATGTAGCTAAGCGGCCGTAAGTGAAGGCTATGATTTTTGCTGTTGTAATTCATATCATAGACTTGAGTGAGTTTGTGATGAGCCAGATCTAGCCGGCTCCCTGGAATCCTCTTATGGGTTATTTCCACTCAGACACCAGGGAGGATGCACGCTGTAGTGCATCCTTCTATCTATAATGTAGCCTACTGCCCCATGCTACCCCTAGGGCAGTTTTAGAGAGCTGTTCTCCAGCTTGGAGAACCTTATGAGCCCTCTGACTTTCTTCTACCCCTTTCCTCTCTAGAAGGAAGAGCTTGTGCTGTCGTGTTCGACTGCAAATTCATCGAGACCTCTGCAGCCGTGCAGCACAACGTGAAGGAACTGTTTGAGGGCATTGTGCGGCAGGTGCGCCTGCGCCGGGACAGCAAGGAGAAGAATGAGAGGAGGCTGGCCTACCAGAAGAGGCGGGAGAGCATCCCCAGGAAAGCCAGGCGCTTCTGGGGCAAAATTGTGGCCAAAAACAACAAGAATATGGCTTTCAAGCTCAAGTCGAAATCCTGCCATGACCTGTCTGTGCTCTAGGCACCCAGTGTCGTCCAGATGTCCCCCTGATGGACATCATTGAAGGCTTTTGGGACCAGTGATCTATATTAGATTGAATACATAAGCATTGTTAGACGCGGCTTCCCCTATTGCAGATGGGAACCAACAGGTTAGCCTCATGGGCAACCAAGTGCATGGGCAATGAAAGATCTTTGTCAAGAGTCAGTATTTATTCATAGGAAAAGCTTGACCTGCTATGTGGATGCCTCAGACTTATTTAAGGGCACACTTGGGGTTCACATGAGTTTTTCTCTCCTTTGGACAGCAGGATATTGAAGCTTATGAAGAATCCCTAGGTCAGGAATATTTCATCATTGAAGTTTTGCTCAGTGTTGTTCTATGTGAATCCTTTAAGTCCTTGAGTCTTAAAGAGAGGTAGGAAAATGGTGGGAGTTTATTGGAAGGAGAAGGGCTCTCTGTATACTTATATCCCTGGAACGACGGCTGTAGAACTGGCCTCATCACAGTTGTAACTATTACTGCTCCAGTGAAGAGAATTGGTAGAATTTGCTGGAAACTGAGGCTTACTAACAGTTTTTGTTTAAAGACCACAGAGATTTGTAGATTTAGGAGCTGATATGTGTACCACTTATAGGCTCAAAAAAATTGTTTACTTATGTGTCTTAGAAATCTTTATTTTGAGGAAACTATTTTTTTTTTTTTGCCAAATTCTACTTAGTCAAATCATCTTTTATGTCTTGGTGATTTTGAAATCATGAAGCTATCATAAAATATTTTTAAAAAAATCTCAACTATATTGATAACCTGGAGTGCAAAATTTTAAATATAACCAAAAGCCTGTTTTCCCTCCCCCCAAATATAAAAATGCCCCATCCTTTGGGTTGTTCCTTGTATGTCACAGCTGAATTATATTTATTATTATTTTGCAAATAACCATTTTAACATTTGATAAAGTATATTTATGAGCATATTTCTTACTGAGAAAAATGTCTGTTTTATTACCTTTTTATATTTTTCAAAATATGCAAGTTTTTACGTATATGTCTTATAATAAAATAAATAAAATCTTTATAAAGGAAAGCATTCTGTTTTCCTCCCCACATAACACAAGTATGGGTATTTTCCTCTGGCTTTTGGAACAAGCTGTATTCCTAAGGGACAGACAGTTTCCCCTGTCATTAGCTAAATCCTCAGCTATTTTTTTTTAAAGAATCCCCAAGTTCTCTCCTTTGGAATCATGGTTCATAGAAGAGTTATTTCTGGCTGATTGAGTTGGGGAGGATTTGGGGTCACATAAGCTGAGATAGAATCAAAACCGATTGTCCTTCTACTTTGGTCTGACAAATTCCTGACTGAGCAGATGGACCTCGCTTTGTCCCTTGAAGGCTCATGGACTTAGGCTTCACTAAAGCATTGGGGGGGATTTAAAAGTGTGTGTATGCGTGTGCGTGTGCGTGTGCGTGTGCGTGTGCGTGTGCGTGTGTGTGTGTGTGTGTGTGTGTGTGTGTGTGGTGAGGGCAGTGGTGATTAGTGATTTTCAGTCTAAGCTCTAGCCAGGCAAAGCTTAAACCTCTCTGCCACTAATATGGCTTGCATGGCTCTGGGCAGTTCTGCAAGGGCAATGCACTGTCCTTGTTGGAATAGAAGCCCCTGGTGGTCCTCTTTGCTCTCTTCTGGCTCCTCCTATGCACTCCTTTCCTTCCAACCCACTGTCTTTCTGAGGTTGTAGACATCCTGATAGTGACACTCACAACAAAGTCTCCAGAGCAGTCTCAAGCTTCCGTCCTTTTCAAAGGCAGTTGCCATGTTTTGTTTGGCTCTTTTTCCAAGTTGAGGGCAAAGGTTCTCTGTCTGTGCACTTTCTGTCTTTGGATTGCTCAAGGAAATTGCACAGGGAGCTAACAGGAAAGAGTCAGGTTGCACAGGCCTGGGATGAACTTTGGCTCTATCTTTACTTCATCTTGTGTCTCTGAATTGATGAATAGTAAGTGTTTCTAGCTTTCTCATTTGTAAAATGGGTTTGTTCACAATCCCTTCCTTCTGAGGTGGTTGTGAGAGTGACATCTGTTTATGTTGTGCAATGGGGAGTTTGGGAAATGTTAGTTTCCATTGCTCAGTCCTGTATATCTTCCTTCTGTGAAGCTTAGAACTAACTGGCTTTATGAATCTGTTTTTCCAAGTTCAAATGGAAACTCCTTCAAGTCAGAGACTACTGTGCCTTTCTCCTCAACACCCCTACTTTTCAGTGTAGCACGGGTTTGGACTTTCATGGTGTTTCCTCTTGAATTTCACAGGTCTTTTGTGACCCCGTGAGGGAGACAGAATTCTTTATATCACATGTAGACACATACAACACACATTGTCAGGTATATATACTGTGAACACATAAGTATACAAATTACAAACAGTGCACACAGATGACATAAATACATTTTGATATTAACGTTCTCTGTTTTAAAACTCAACTTTCCTTTAAACTCTTCCAGACAGCTCCCTCCTCCCCTCTGTGACTAACAGAAGACAGATTTCCTAGCACAGAGACTTGGTCAGTGTTGTTGCCAGGGCTCACAGCTTGGCCCAGGATGTAGATCATGGGACTACACTGCAAATCCAGAGAGCTTTTGTTTAAGAGCTATAGCTCTAGTCAGATAGACCTGAATTTTGATGCACTAGATACCACCGAGAGTGACACTTTTCTCTCCCAGTTGCATTTCCTCATCTGTAATGTCAGAAGAACAAAATGCCCCATGCTACCACTTGGGAGAGCTGTGACCCCTCCCACCCTGTTGTGTCCAGGCTCCTCCTCTCACTCAAGCTTATCACAGACCCAGTCACTGCTTGCTGCTGGGAACACAGTGATGACTAATAAGATATTGTGCCTGTCCTTGGAAACCTCATGAGCAGTAAATCTTACTGTCCCCAATGAACAAAGATGGCATCGTTGGAAAGAGCGGAAAAAAAAAATCCCTCATTTGACCATATTTATAGAACAAAGGGTGGGTCAAAGCATCAAGAAGCTTATAGTATGGTCCATAATGGTGGGGAGTGGGCAGGATGGTGACTGAAGACAAGAGCCTGGAGTATGCTGTGGAAGACAGTAACTGCTGTGTGAAATGTGAGTGAGGTAGAGGAGAAGGAGACAGAGACATACAGATACACAGAGACAGAGACACAGACATACAGATACACAGAGACAGAGGCACAGACTTATAGATACCCAGAGACAGAGATACAGACATACAGATACACAGAGACAGAGACATACGGATACCACAGAGACAGAGACATAAAGATACACAGAGACACAGCATACAGATACACAGAGACAGAGACATAAAGATACACAGAGACACAGCATACCGATACACAGAGACACAGCATACAGATACACAGAAGCAGAGATAGACAGACACAGACATGATACATGACAGTGATCTTGATACAAAGGAGACTTAGGAGAAGGTGACTGTGAAGAGGTCGGGACAATGGAGTTCCACTTGGAAGACTTCTTAGAGCCACCAAAGCTGGAAGAGCTATTGAAGGGCTCTCCCCTAAAGACTTCACAAGAACTGCGTCTCAAATGACAGTGATCCAAGTTCTAGCATTTAGAACTGCAATGGCACTGATTTCTGCTGTCTTAGCCACTAAACTTATGCTAATCTCAGCAGTGCTAGAAAACTAAGTGCCATGGGTCATTTAGAACAAGGGGTCTTAGTTGATTGGGCTCCACTCTGTTCGTCTGGAAGATGTGGGAATGCCTCTCAACTCCCAAGAGCAACATGAGGCCTGGATGTCTTGTTTACTTATTAATTTGCCTTTCAAGAGGTGGGTGCTAAGTTTCAAACTTAGGACAAGTGGCTGAGGAGCCAGATTAACATATCTAAGTAGACCTAGCCTCTAGGTTCTCCCAGCATCCCTCAGTCCCTACATGTTACAAAGTATGGCTGGCATACCCCTCCCTCTACCCTGAACTCTCCAGCCCAGGGGCTGGGCTGCCCTTCCCTAGAGGCTCTTCCCTGAGTCTCCAAAAATCCAGACATTTTGGTTACCTGCCCCTTTTGTACCTTTGACCTCCTGGCTACTGTACCTGGTTCCCTCTCTCCCATCTCTCTTCCCTTCCTTCTCTCCCCACATGGCCCAGCTCAGTCTGGTTATGTCCGCTCTAGACTTCCCCAGATATCCCTGTTTCTGACTTTGGCTATGCTCTCCCTTTTATCTACAATAAACTTTCTCCTCCACCACCATACTTAGAGCAGTCATGTCCCTTACTTTCTTCTTCCTTCCTCCCTTCTTCCCTTCCTTCCTTCCTTCCTCTCTCTCTCTCTCTCTCTCTCTCTCTCTCTCTCTCTCTCTCTCTCTTCATTCAGAGGGAGGGACTTAACTGAACAGATAAGCAAGGGAGAAGTTGCAAGGTATGTTGAGTTTCAAACTGGGAAGTGTTGACTTGGTTCAGGAAGCAATTCAAATGACTAATATTCCCAAACAGGGTGTGCCCCTGATGCTACTTCAGGACATTTCAGGGACTGAGGAAGCTGTCTAGAACCGGAAGGAGAGATCCACCTAAGGTGAGCAGCAGCTTTGGACTGGAGTGCTGAGTGAGGTAATTTCTGCAGAGTCCTTCAAATGCCAATGAGGCTCTCATAGGATGTGTATGCATGTAAGAGAGGACACAGAGTTCATATGCATAGCAGCATAGATTATTTACATGTGGAGTAATAGCAAAGTCATAAGGCCTGGTCCCCACAAATGCCAGATGTCAGAACTGAAAGGCTTAGGTGAGACACAGAAGCTGCACGGAGTGGGCCAGATACATATCAGGCAAGACCCTACTTATATGACTTCACTGGAGTAAGGATGTGGGTTACAGGTATAACTATCTAGAGGACAGCTACAGATATCAGGTACCCCTAAACTTTCAGTGATCCACAAGGAAGTAAAGAAGTCTGTACAGGGCACCTGGTGAATGCTATGGGAAACAAAGACAAAGTTTTAAGTACTGTGTGTTCTCATGTTGGAGAACAGAATACAGAAAAGCTTCACATATCAATGAGACAACCAGACTCTTATCTTACTTCACATTTCAGTATTTATGTTTCCCAAATGGAGAGGCTATCAGTAGCTTAATATTTCAGAACACACCAAGGACACTGAGAATCCAAGAGGGACATCCCCATGCTGAAACTTCACCCAGGCCACTGTTGATTAGGTTTACGGAAGCAGTGGTCACATAAGTACGTAAGTGAACACCACGGTTCACTTCTGCGTCTCCTCCTCCATCATGTGTTTAACCTCTGGATTTACCATTAGGCTATAATAAAAATCACAACTTGTGAGAGATACCAAGGGGTGGTCCTGTGAGTATCACCCAGAGACCCCGTGTGGGTGTCTGAGTAGAGAAAATGTGTAGCTTTCATATGATGTTTTGGTATCCTTCTAGGGACAAGAGCATCCAAATTTACATGTGTGAAGATCAGAACATGGGGATGGAGCAGGGTAAGGAGGCTTTCAACTTAAGCCATCAGCTTTAATTTCGCTTAACACACACACACGCACACACACACACACACACACACACACACACACACAATTAGACATATTTGAAAGTAGTCATTTCTTTCTCTGTAAACGCTAGACCAGCCAAAGCAATGAGGTGGGAGAGGAAATCCTATTAAAAAAAATCCAAAGGCAAGTGCCTTCTGTGATTCATCTATTTGATTACAAGATGGAGCGGGTGGCCTACCATAATGTGTTTCAATATTTGGAAACAGCTTGTGAGGATCTTGGATTTGAGGAGGAAGGACTGGGAAAATGGAGTCCTCAGCTGGGTTGGAAAAATAAGAATAAGTGAAACCAGGACCTCCAGATGTCTTTTGGGTAAGAATTGCAAACATCCAAGAATAGAGAGCTAGGAGGCAGGCGGCTGACACCGGCCCTGCTGCCATTGCATGGGGTGCTCTGAAAGGCATATGCTAGCTGTCATGTGTGAATTATCTGAGTCACTGCCACCAGACTTTGTTGATGAGGATGGGAGTGGCTAATGTTTATTTTGGGCTCTGTCACATGGCAGCACATGTAGATCTCTTGACTCCAAAAGATGATTCACACTTAGAGGTTGAGAGGACCTTGGCTGTGGGTCCGCTGCTCCTTTTTATACAGAGAACTAGCCTGAATTTGACACCAAGTGATACTTGCTCCAGTAACTCAGTGGCCCTGTTAGCTTGGAATCCTGAGCTATAGGTCTCAGATCGTTGCTGAGGTGATAAGAACACACCGACACGTCACCTGGGTGTGTCCACATGGCAGGCAGATGCGCTCTTTGGTCACGTTTTTACATATATGATGTTCTCTAGACCAGTCTTCTTAGCACATGTCTAACAAAACTCACTTTTTCCAGACTTCTGGCCCCTGCCAGGTGAAAGGATTGTGTTAGAGAAGCTGAAAAGGGGTTTATGTTTTATATCCAGAGAACACTGCCTTAGGGTAGGAAGTCTTAGATACTGACCCTGGTTTGCTAACTTTTTTTCCCTTGTTTTTTATTAGATATTTTCTTTATTTACATTTCAAATGTTATCCCCTTTCCTGGTTTCCCTCTGAAACCCCCTATCCCATCCTCCCTCCCCCTGCTCACCCACCCACACACTCCCGCTTCCCTGTCCTGGCATTCCCCTATACTGGGGCATAGAGCCTTCTCAGGACCAAGGTCCTCTCCTCCCTTTGATGTCCAACAAGACCATCCTCTGCTACGTATGCAGTTGGAACCGGGGGTCTCTCCATGTGTACTCTTTGGTTGCTCTCCCTGGGAGCAACTGGGAGTACCGTGTGGTTCATATTGTTGTTCTTCCTAAGGGCTGCAAGCTCCCGGGGCTCCATCCCATATACAGTCACCAAACCCAGACACTATTGTGGATACCAACAAGTGCTTGCTGACAGGACCCTGATATAGCTGTCTCCTGAGAGGCTCTGTCAGTGCCCTGACAAATACAGAGGGGGATGCTCTCAGTCAACCACTAGACTGAGCACAAGGTCCCCAATGGAGGAACTAGAGAAAGGACCGAAGGTTTTGCTAACTATTAATGGACTCTTAAACCCTCCCAACACAAAAGAACAATGCAGACTCCAGAGGGTTTTTAAGATGACAGACTAGGATTAGGGATAAAGAGTGGGTAGCTCTGTCCCTACAGGATCATTAAAGTGCTGTGTGCATGAGCTGGCCCAGAGCTTGCCCGCACTTCAGTTACTTTGATGATGTTTAAGGGAGAGTTCCAGGCATGTCAGTCGCATGGGGAGGCCCTTGGGGTTTGTGGTTCTCTTGATGGTCACCTTCAGCTTGTGTAGCACTGTCCAGCGTAGAGATCAACTTTTTCTGTTTTTTTTTTTTTTTGCTTACATTACACTGGCCTTGTTCACTGTTTCTCAGAATACTTAAAGTCAGTCAGAAACATTAGCTGTTGGGACAGCTCCAGTGCCATCTCTTCTGGCAGCTGAGGGAGGGAACTCTTAATTTGATTTCCTTTGTTATGCCTTTGAGAGTCTCTGTACAGACTGCCAATTAGCACTCTATTTTTGGTGATGCAGATAAAGGTCTTTGACTGATTGAAAACCCCAGTTTGAGGGTGAACTGGTTCATTCCCCTGCTTTTGAGGAGAACAGTGCTCCACCCCATAGACAAATGGGCCCCTGGGGCCTCGCAGGTGTTACTATGAGTAAGGTAAGACGTTTGCCACAAAAGGCAGAGGCAGACTGACTGACGTGGTCAGGTGAAATAGCCGAAACGGGGAAGGTGCTAAAATGCAGCTGCATCCTGGCTGTAAGTAATACCTTTGACTTTCTTGTTTTTTTTTTTCCTGTTAACATTTCCTTTTCTAGTGAGTGGTGGGCTAGAAGGGAGGTTAAAGCATTTATGTACAACTATTAAAGTAAGATTTTGAAAAATATAAGCCTAGAACTTCTGATCTCTGCATATGTGTACAGATTTCTCATGTATGGCATCTTCTTTAGTTGCTTCTCTATTTTATATTTTTGGGATTAAAAAAATAAAGTATGAAGCTGGGTAAGATGATTCATGTCTTTATTCTGAGGACTCAGGAGTTAGACACAGGCATATCTCAGAGGTTGAGACTGGCATGGTCTACAGAGCAAGTTCCAGGACAACTAGTGCTACACAGAGAAACCCTGTTTTGGAAAAACAAAAAACATTTTGTGTGTGTGTGTGTGTGTGTGTGTGTGTGTGTGTGTGTGTGTGTGATGAGAGAGAGAGAGAGAGAGAGAGAGAGAGAGAGAGAGAGAGAGAGAGAGAGAGAGAGAGAGAGAGAGAGAGAGAGAGAGAGAGATTTGTTGGTGCAGGAAATGGAACTCTGGTCTCCTTGGGGTCTCTGCAAGCACAGTGCATGCTATTTATTAAGATTTATTTTGAATCGCAGTCTGACGCGCACAAGTCGCCTGGAGTTGTAGTCCCTTTTGCCTGCTAAGTCAGCGTGGTACCACTAGGTTGCTGCCTAGGGAATGTGGGACTTTCTTGTTTTATTTTCATGTGTGCATGCATTTGTGTGTGCATGTGTATGTGTGCGTGTGTGTATGTGCACACACATGCCCTGGCCAATGTGTCCACATATTTTGACATGAAGTATCTTCCTTAATCATTCTCCACCCTCTGTTTGAGACAGTGTCTCACACTGAACCCGAGGCTAGACTAGCTGGCCAGTGATACCTGGATCCTTCTGTTTCTGCCTACCCCACAAGCTGAGGTTGCAGACATGTGCTTTCTTAGAAAGTATGGCTGCTAGAGAGCCAAACACAGGTTTTCATGGTTTTTCGGCAAGCACTTCACTGACTGAATCATCTGCTTAGCCTGTTTTAGTTTTCTTCAGCCAGATTCTTACATCTTAATGAAGAAATTAAGTACATACATTAATTAAGTTCTCTATTCTTTATATTTCTGCTCTCTGGTTTTCCCAGAGAACACATTCCTTGGCCAAAGATGTTCTCTCTATGCAACTGAGAACAGGTTGAAAAGTTCAAAAGGCCTTTAGGAAGTCCTGAGATGGTGAGGTGGCTTGTGCTCTGCATGGGAACAAGATGGTGGCCTGCCATGTTGCAGGCTAGCAGCCTCCATCTCTTGGGAGCATGAGTTGGGGCAATATTGACAAAGGTCCCTTGTATATAATCTTGTGCCTAAGCTTCTAAACTTCCATGAGAGGGTTAGCCTTAACTCCTGCATCCCCCGGAAGTACTTCTTAAGTACCCGAAGTGTTGGGAAGTCAGTGCCAGGCCTTATACATGCTGACAGGTCTCGTCCACTGAGCAGTACCTCAGCTCTGCTCTTCGTCGCTTGTGGTGGAAGCAGAAACCTTTCCCTCTGTGGTTCCTGTGCTTTCCTTCTCCCCCACACATTACAGAGGCCACCATCTTCCTGTCGTGACTAGCCCATTGGTCTTTTCTCAAGCACAAGCCTTACTCTACTGAGCTCAGAATCCCTGAAAGTTCAGGAGCAGTGTCACATGTCAGACTTTCCGAGAGTGTGTTCTCCAGGTCATTCACTCTCAGTTCATGCCAATTTCAATGAAAGAGGAGTCTATGGTCAAATATGTACTGAGTTTGAACCCAGTGTCCTGTGCATGCGTGGCAACCACTCTGCCACTGACTTGAGAACGTTCTACATGTAGTAAAATGGGACTCAATGGCTTAAGAAATGAGTGCTTGTAGCTGGGATGGAGAAATAATAGTAGAGGAGCAGAAGGAACGGGAGGAAAGAGAGCAGGGGATGGATTTGATCAACATACTCTGTGTGCTTGTATAATGCTCTCAAACAAACAGTAGCAAATAAATTAAATTAAATTAAAGATGTCTCTGAGGTGACAGTTACCACTTTAAGAGCATGGTTATTCTGCCTTAGGTATGTTCAGGGTCTTGCAGCCATCACACCATCCATATCCAGGTTTCTGTCATCCAGCCTGTACTCGGACTGGAATGGCCTTTGCAGCCTGGGATGCCTCCATCCCACTTCCAGTCTCTCTGAGTTTTACTACTTCAGGAAGCTCACCTGAGTGGATAGCTAGCTGCCACCTTGCCTCCCACTTCCTTTTTACTTTGTTTTAATTTTCACACAGTCTAGCCATACATTTCAGGCTTTTGTTAAACCCCTTCCCTCTAAGGGTTAGCCTCCAAATTCTGGGATAACATGTACAGCACCACACCTGGCTCATACATAATTTCTTTCATATAATGTGTTTAAGATTCATCCAGGTTGGGGTGTGCATTAGATTCCTGCTCCTCTCTCTTGATCCCTTTATTTTGTTTGTTTATTTATTTTTGCCATGGTAATTAAATTACACATTTCTTTCTTCCTGTTCTTTCTTCTAAACTCTCCCATATGCTCTTCCCCATTTTCCTTCAAATTTATGGTAATTTTCATTACTTGTTATTGCATGCAGTTGTTTGTATATACATTCTCCTAAATATAACCTATTTAGTACATATAGTGTTACTTGTGTGTGTGCTTTCAAGGCTGACCTTTCAGCAGTGAGTGACTATTGGTGTGCTCTCCCCTGGGGAGGACCACCTCTCTTGATCCCAGCTTTCCTCAGTTTCCTGTTGGTCTTTGTGCAGTGTTGAGGCCTTGTGGGGTTTTCCCCATCCGGTTTGGCATGTTCACTGGTATCATTCTTGTTCAGCTCACATTTGGGCAGTCATGTTGGTGAGATTTTATGGTTATAACTTCTAATGTTACTAAAAAAACACCATCTCACAGGCTCTTACAGTCTTTCCTCCCCTTCTTCAGCAATGTTCCCTGAGCCTTAAGTGGGAGAGTATTTTGTAGATGTATACATTGGGACTGGGCTCCACAGTGATGTATTTTCATTGGTTGACATTTCTGTCTGTTGTAAAAAGAAGTTTCCCTGATAAGGGGTGAAGACTACACTTATCTGTGAATATGAGGACAAATGTTTGTTGATTGTTGTTAGGGATTATGCTGGTTTAGTAAATTAGTGGTTGTAGATTCTCCTCAATAAACATAACTTCACTTGCACTAATTAGTTAGCTAAGTTTCCAGTACCAGATATTTGATCCCTCTTGTTGGTTGGTCTTGAGTCCAGTTAGAGAGATGTTGGTTGTCATCAAGGTATGTGTGCCACTACACCCCTAGGGCTATCATGCCATCATAGGTCGGTTGGCTCTCTCCTTTGGAAGCTTGCATGGTGTCTTCTAGTACCATGAAAGTTAGTCCTCAGGGAGGGGGCATTGAGGTCAAGTCAGGTTGAAGTGCATGGTGTCTTCACCAATAGGGACTTACCTCCCACCTCTGGAGTGTAACCAAGGACAATAGCAATAAGATATATTTCCTGGGACTTTCCTTATCAGCCTTGGCCAACAACTCACAGGAGGGCTTCTCATGTCTGGTATTGGGGTTTTTGTTAGGTGGTTTTTGACTCTTGGAAGAAGCAGTGTCTTTCTAGATGATCTCTCTCTCTCTCTCTTTTCTGGTAATGAATTCTTGGGTGCTTCCTTTTGGGGGCTATTATGAATAGTGTGCTGAAAACATGGGTGTAAAATATCTGTTGTGCTCCCACTTTCAATTCCTGTTTATTTTCATGGTATTAGTGGTTGAACCCAGAGTCTCAGGCATGCTAGACAAGGTCTCCACCACTGAGCAATATCCCTAGGCATCTAACATCAATTCTTTTGAGCATATACTAAAAAATGGTAGGCGTTTATTTATTTATTTATTCATTTATTTATTTATTTTGCTTTCCTTAGTGGCTGTAACTTCTCATCGTCTCACCAACACTTCCTGGTTTCTGCTTAAAATATTTTTTTTATTTTATATATATATATATTTTATTTTTTATATTTTTATTTACATTCAAAATCATTTCCCCTTTCCTGTTTCCTCCCTCCCCGAAAGTCCCATAAGCCCCCTTCCCTCCCTCTTTTCCCCATTCAACCCCCTCTCGCTTCTCTGTCTCGGCATTCCCCTACATCCAGTCTTTCCAGGACCAGGGGTCTCTCCTTCCATCTTCTTGGAAATCTATTGATATGCATATTGTGTCTAGGGTATTCCGAGATTCTGGGTTAATATCCCCTTATCAGTGACTGCATATCATGTGTGTTCTTTTGTGATTGGGTTACCTTACTAAGGATATTTTCAAGTTCTGATCATTTGCCTAGGAATTTCGTGAATTCATTGTTTTTAATTACAGAGTAGTATTCCATTGTGTAAATATACCACATCTTCTGAATCCATTCCTCCATTGAGGGACATCTGGGTTCTTTCCAGCTTCTGGCTATTATAAATAAGGCTGCTATGAACATAGTGGAGCATGTGACCTTATTGCATGCAGGTAAAGCCTCTGGGTATATGCCCAGGAGTGGTATAGCCGGATCCTCCGGGAGTGTCATGCCCAGTTTTCTGAGGAACTGCCAGACTGGTTTCCAGAGTGGTTGTACCAGCTTGCAATTCCACCAGCAGTGGAGGAGTGTTCCTCTTTCTCCACATCCTCGCCAACAACTGCTGTCTCCTGTGTTTTTGATCTTAACCATCCTGACTGGTGTGAGATGGAATCTCAGGGTTGTTTTGATTTGCATTTCCCTAAAGACTAAGGATGATGAACATCTCTTTAGGTGCTTCTCAGCCATTAGATATTCTTCAGGTGAGAACTCTTTGTGTAGCTCTGTACCCCATTTTTTAATAGGGTTACTTGCCTCTCTGGAGTTTAACTTCTTGAGTTCTTTGTATATATTGGATATTAGCCCTCTGTCAGATGTAGGGTTGGTAAAGATCATTTCCCAGTTAGTTGGTTGCCGCTTTGTCTTTTTGACAGTGTCTTTTGCCTTGCAAAAACTTTGTAATTTAATGAGGTCCCATTTGTCAATTCTTGATCTTAGAGCATAAGCTATTGGAGTTCTATTCAGGAAATTCTCCCCTGTGCCCATATGTTCAAGGTTCTTCCCTAGTTTCCTTTCTATTAGTTTCAGTGTATCTGGTTTTATGTGGAGGTCCTTGATCCACTTAGAATTGAGCTTAGTGCAAGGAGATAAGAATGGGTCAATTTGCATTCTTCTGCATGTTGACCTCCAGCTGAGCCAGCACCATTTGTTGAAAAGGCTATCTATTTTCCACTGGATGGTTTTAGCTCCTTTGTCAAAGATCAAGTGACCATAGGAGTGTGGATTCATTTCTGGGTCTTCAATTCTGTTCCATTGATCTACATGCCTGTCACTGTACCAATACCATGCGGTTTTTAACACTATTGCTCTGTAGTACAGCTTGAGGTCCAGGATACTGATTCCCCCAGAGGTTCTTTTACTCTTGAGAGTAGTTTTAGCTATCCTGGGTTTTCTGTTATTCCAGATGAATTTTTGAATTGCTCTTTCTAACTCTATGAAGAATTGAGTTGGGATTTTGATGGGGATTGCATTGAATCTGTATATTGCTTTTGGCAAGATGGTCATTTTGACTGTATTAATCCTGCCAATCCATGAGCATGGCAGATTTTTCCATCTTCTGAAGTCTTCTTTAATTTCTTTCTTCAGAGACTTGAAGTTCTTGTCATACAGATCTTTGACTTGTTTGGTTAGAGTCACACCAAGATACTTTATATGGTTTGTGGCTATCGTGAAGGGTATCATTTCTCTTACTTCTTTCTCAGCCTGCTTATCCTTTGAGTATAGGAAGGCTACTGACTTGCTTGAGTTGATTTTATATCCGGCCACTTTGCTGAAGTTGTTTATCAGCTGTAGGAGTTCTCTGGTGGAGTTCTTTGGGTCGCTTAAGTATACTATCATATCGTCTGCAAATAGTGATAGTTTGACTTCTTCCTTTCCAATTTGTATCCCTTTGACCTCCTTTTGTTGTCTAATTGCTCTACCTAGAACTTCAAGTACTATATTGAAAAGATATGGAGAGAGAGGGCAGCCTTGTCTAGTCCCTGATTTCAGTGGAATTGCTTCAAGTTTCTCTCCATTCAGATTGATGTTGGCTACCGGTTTGCTGTAAATTGCTTTTACTATGTTTAGATATGGTCCTCGAATTCCTGATCTTTCCAAGACCTTTAGCATGAAAGGATGCTGAATTTTGTCAAATGCTTTCTCAGCATCTAATGAGATGACCATGTGGTTTTTTTTCTTTGAGATTGTTTATATAGTGGATTACATTGATGAATTTCCTTATATTGAACCATCCCTGCATCCCTGGGATGAAGCCTACTTGATCGTGGTGAATGATCGTTTTGATGTGTTCTTGGATTCAGTTGGCAAGAATTTTATTGAGTATTTTTGCATTGATATTCATAAGAGAGAATGGCCTGACATTCTCTTTCTTTGTCGGATCTTTGTGTGCTTTTGGTGTTAGCGTAATTGTGGCTTCATAGAATGAGTTGGGTAGTGTTCCTTCTGTTTCTATTTTGTGGAACAGTTTGAAGAGTATTGGTGTTAGGTCTTCTTTGAAGGTCTGACAGAATTCTGCACTAAAACCTTCTGGACCTGTGCTTTTTTTGGTTGGAAGACTTCCAATGACAACTTCTATTTCTTCAGGGGTTATAGGACGGTTTAGATGGTCTATTTGATCCTGATTTAATTTTGGTATTTGGTATCTGTCAAGGAAATTGTCCATTTCCTCCAGATTTTCTAGTAGTGTTGAATACAGGCTTTTGTAGTAGGATCTAATGATTTTTTGAATTTCCTCAGTTTCTGTTGTTGTCTCTCCCTTTTCGTTTCTGATTTTATTAATTTGTATACTGTCTCTGTGCCCTCTGGTTAGTCTGGCTAAGGGCTTATCTATCTTGTTGATTTTCTCAAAGAACCAACTCTTCGTTTTGTTGATTCTTTGTATGGCTTTATTTGTTTCTGCTTGATTGATTTCAGCCCTGAATTTGATGATTTCCTGCTCTAGGTGTATTCTTTTGCTCTAGGATGAAATGTTCTTTATATATCTGTTAGTTCCATTTGGTCCAAGGCTTCAGTTAGATTCACTGTGTCCCTTTTTAGTACTCCTCTTTGTTGTATTTGCTTCTTTTTGTTCCAGGGCTTTCAGGTGTGCCATTAAGCTGCTAGTGTATGCTGTCTCCCGTTTCTTTTTGGCAGCACTCAGGGCTATGAATTTTCCTCCTAGCACTGCTTTCATTGTGTCCCATAAATTAGGGTATGTTGTGCTTTCATTTTCATTAAATTTCAAAAAGTCTTTGATTTCATTCTTTATTTCCACCTTGACCAAGTTATCATTGAGTAGAGCATTGTTTAGCCTCCATGTGTACGTGGGTTTTCTGTTGTTTTTGTTGCCATTGAAGACCACCCTTATTCCATAGTGATCTGATAGGAGGCATGGGATTATTTCTATCTTCTTATATCTGTTGAGGTCTGATTTGTGACCAATTATATGGTCGTTTTTGGAGAAGGTACCATGAGGTGCTGAGAAGAAGGTGTATTCTTTTGCTCTAGGATGAAATGTTCTATACATATATATATATCTGTTAGTTCCATTTGGTCCAAGGCTTCAATTAGATTCACTGTGTCCCTGTTTAATTTCTGCTTTCCTGAACGATCCATTTCAGAGAGCGGGGTGTTGAAGTCACCCACTATTATTGTGTGAGGTGTGATGTGTGCTTTGAGCTTTAGTAAAGTTTCTTTTACGAATGAGGGTGCCCTTGCATTTGGAGCATAGATATTCAGAATTGAGAGTTCTTGATGGTGGATTTTTCCCTTGATCAGTATGTAGTGTCCTTCTGTGTCTTTTTTGATGACTTTAGGTTGAAAGTCAATTTTATCTGATATTAGGATGGCTACTCCGGCTCGTTTCTTGGGACCATTTGCTTGTAAAATTGTCTTCCAGCCTTTTACTCTGAGGTAGTGTTTGTCTTTGACACTGAGGTGCGTTTCCTGCATGCAGCAAAATGCTGGGTCCTGTTTACGTATCCAGTCTGTTAGTCTATGTCTTTTTATTGGGGAATTGAGACCATTGATATTAAGAGAGATTAAGGAATAGTGATTATTGCCACCTGCCATTCTTGACGCTGTCTTTATGTTTGAGTGGTTATCTACTTTTGGGTTTGATGCAAGAAGGTTACTCTCTCATTTTTTCCAGGGTGTTGTTTCTCTCCTTGTATTGGCGGTTTCCACCTATTATGCTTTGCAGGGCTGGGTTTGTGGAAAGATATTGTGAAAATTTGGTTTTATCATGGAATATCTTGGTCTCTCCATCTATGGTGATTGAGAGTTTTGCTGGGTATAGTAGTCTAGGCTGGCATTTGTGCTCTCTTAGTGTCTGCATGAGATCTGCCCAGGATCTTCTGGCTTTCATAGTCTCTGGAGAGAAGTCTGATGTGATTCGGATAGGTCTTGCTTTGTATGTTACTTGGCCTTTTTCTCTTACTGCTTTTAATATTCATTCTTTGTTTAGTACATTTGATGTTTTGATTATTATGTGACGGTAGGTATTTCTGTTCTGGTCCAGTCTGTTTGGAGTTCTGTAGGCTTCTTGTACGTTCATCGGCATCTCTCTCTTTAGGTTAGGGAAGTTTTCCTCCATAATTTTGTTGAAGATGTTTACTGGCCCTTTAAGTTGCAAATCTTCACTCTCATCTATACCTATAATCCTTAGATTTGGTCTTCTCATTGTGTCCTGGATTTCCTGGATGTTTTGGGTTACATGTTTTTTGCATTTTCCATTGTCTTTGACTGTTGAGTCGATGCTTTCTATGGTATCTTCAGTACCTGAGATTCTTTCTTCCATCTCTTGTATTCTATTGTTGATGTTTGCATCTATGACTCCTGATTTCTTCTCAAGGTTTTCTATCTCCAAGGTTGTCTCCCTTTGTGATTTCTTAGTTGTTTCTACTTCCTTTTTTAGTTCCTGGATGGATTTGCTGAGATCCTTCACTTGTTTGTTTGTATTTTCCTGTATTTCTTTAAGGTATTTTTGCATTTCCTCTTTCAGGATTTCTGCCTGTTGACCCAAGTTCTCCTGTATTTCTCTAAGCGATTTTCATGTTTCCTCCTCATGGGCTTCCATCTGTTGAACCATCGTCTCCTGCATTTCTTTAAGCAGTTCTCGTGTTTCCTTTGTAAGGGCATCTATCCATTGATTCATTTCTTTAAGCAATTTTTGTTTTGCCTCCCTATGGGCATCCATCTGTTGACCCATATTCTTCTGCATTTCTTTATGCAATTTTTTTGATTCCTTTGAATGTGAATCTACCCGTTGATTCATTTCTTTAAACGATTTTTGTGTTGCCTCCTTGTGGGCCTCCATCTGTTGATCCATGTTCTCCTGCATTTCTCTAAGTGAGTTTTGTGTTTCCTTTGTAAGGCCTTCTAACCGTTGATTCATGGTCTCCTGTAATTCTTTATTAGATTTATTTGTGTCCTTCTTGTGATCCTCTAATAGCATCATGAGAAGTGATTTTAAATCCAGATCTTGTCTTTCGGATGTGGTGGGGTATCCAGGACTTGCTGCTGTTGGAGATTTGGGTTCGGATGGTGCCATATTACTTTGATTTCTGTTAGTAACGTTCCTACATTTGCCTTTTGCCATCTGGTTACCTCTGGTGTTAGTTGGTCCTGCTGTCACTGGCTGTTTGTTGGACCTCCTGTGAGCCTGCAAAGCTATTTCTGGCCCCCCTGGTTTATCAGGATTCCCCTGGCACCGATTTTTGGGGCCTGCCCTGCTCCTGAGTGACTTTGGAGCCCTGATGTGCCTTGCCCCAAGTGATGTTATATTGGGGAATCCCTGCACATCCAAAGGCTCAGTGTAGTGGATTCCCGGAGCAGAGGTCACCAAAGGGAGGCTCCCGCCCTGTGCAGGTGTGTGTGATCTCCCAGAGGGGGGGCGGAGTTGTCCCTCTGCAGGGCAGAAGTCCCGCGTTGATTACTGCAAACCTGCTCAGCTCTTGGGAGCAGGGTACACACAAGCTGCCTGAGACCCAAGCGATATTATGCCTGTCTGTCTCTGAGCCTGGCGGTCGCAGCTGCCCTGGTGCTGGAGCAAAGATTGTGGAGTGCACTCTGCACTCTCTAGGCGGTGCAGGTCACTCTGCAGGGGGGATGGCCCACAGCAGAGCTGGCGCCCAGATGACCGCTGTGCTGTCCTGCTCTTGGGAGCAGATGGAAGCCCCAACAGGCCGTGTCCCAAGCGATGTTATATTGGGGTGAACCTGGGTTCCTGTCTCCTCTGTGCAGTTGATTCAGGAACAGAGGTCGCCAAAGGGAAGCTGGTAGGCTCCCGCCCAGCGCGCGCGGGGGGGGGGGGGGGTCCTTCTGCAAGGCAGAAGTCCCACAGCAGAGCTGGCACGCCAGTTACTGCAGGTCTGCCCAGCTCTTGGAGCAGGGTACACACAAGCTGCCTGAGACCCAAGCGATATTATGCCTGTTTGTCTCTGAGTCTGGCGGTCCCAACTACCTGGACACTGGAGCAAAGATGGCGGAGACTGCTTAAAACATTTAATTATCATTTCTACAGATGGTGAAGCGGTATCTCACTGTGGTTGTTTTTCTTTTTTTATTGAAATTTTTGTATAATATATTTTGATCATATTCTTTCCCTTCTTCCAATCTTCCCGTGTCCTCCTTACCTCTCTTCTCATACAATTTCATGTTAGCTCTTCACCCTTCTCAAAAAAAATCAAAACAAAGAAACAGCCAGTAAGACAAAGAGATAACAAAACAATACAATAGCACATTAAAAAAACAAAAACAAAACAAAAAGTCTCAAAATCAAGGGTTCTGGGCATGGGGCCTGTCCTGGAGTGTGGTTGATACACTCAGTGATATCCCATTGAAGAAAGCTGATTTTCTCTTTTCCAGCAGGTATGAATGGCAAATGGCTTCTTGGTTAGGGTGGGACTTTGTGTTCACTTCCCCTTCTCAGTGCTGGGATTGTGTCTGGTTCGAACTTATGGCCATCCTGTGCATGTTGTCACGGTCTGTGAGTTCACATGTGGACCTGCCATGTTATGTCTGGATGATGCTAGTTCTTTCAAGTCATATGCCGTTTTGGCTATCAGGATCTTTCCATCTCCTCATCCACATGGATCCCTGAGCTTTGAGGGGAAGGGAGTGATGAAGACATTCCATTTATAGCCCAGTGATCCAAGCCAATTGCTCTTTGGACATTGTCTAGTTGTGAGGTTTGTTCTGTGTTAATTCCCATCTTCTACAAGAATAAGCTTCTTTGATGTGGGTTAAGCAAGGCACTTGTCAATGGGTATAGCAATATGTCATCAGGAATCATTTTATTGCTGTTTCTTTGGCAGAAAAATAAAAGTAAGTTTTACCTAGGGTCATGACCTATCTAATCTCAGGTTCTTAACAAGCTTAGTAGTGTTAGGTATGGATTCCTTCGCATGGAGTGGGCCTTACAATCAGAATGTTGTTGTTTACTCCCATAATATTTATTCCACAGTTGCATCCGTATATCTTGAGTCAGGTCACTTGTCAGACTCTGGGTGTGTAGCTGGGTGATACTGATGATAGCACTTCTGCTTTGTTTGCATATAAAGTAACCCCCAGCACCATGAACACTAGTCCGTAGTGGTGAAGTTTCTAGCTGGCTACCAGCTCAGTTTTCTCATGTTAATGACATATGTAAATTGTGTCTTCAGCAATAGGGTCTTACCATCAGGTTGTGGAGAGTAGTGAATGGCCTTGAGAATAGCCTGGATGTTTGAGGGATCTTTGGGATCCCTTTGGCTAAAAGCTCAAAAGGATGAAACTCATTCCTGTCACTGGAGGTTTTATTTGGTGGCATAAAATGTCTAGTTGGGGCACTGTGTTCCCTGTTATTTAGTGTATTTCGTGACTCCATTTAGATTCCATCTCTGTCTGTCTGTCTGTCTATCTGTCTGTCTCTTTGTCTCTGACTATGTCTCTCTGTCTCTCTCTGTTTCTCTGTTTCTGTCTCTCTCTGTCTCTCAGTCTCTGTCTCTGTCTCTCTCTGTCTCTGTCTCTGTCTCTCTCTCTCTCTCTCTCTCTCTCTCTCTCTCTCTCTGTATGTGATGAGGTTTTATCTTTTACTGTATATTGTAATGCTAACTGGGGGGCCCCAAAGTCTGTATGCAGCCTCTGGGACCCTGCCCCAAGGTAATTCTGATTGGTGAATAAACATGCTGATAGCCAATAGCTTGGCAGAAGAGACATAGATGGGATTGAGGTTTCTCAGGCTTGGGTGAGAGAGGAGCATGAGGAAGGAGCTACTGTGGAATAGGAGAACTTTCAGGAGAGGAGAAAGGGGAGCTGCCTTGGATTATATGAGTGACACAAACATGGCCATGTGGGCTGGCCAATTGGAGCTAAGAACAGCCCAGATGAAACATAGTAATAACATGGAATATCAGTAGGAAGGTAGATGCTAACAACATGAAGGGTAGGCAGTTGTCCAGCTATTGTGTTGCCTAAGTCATAGTAAAAATATAAATGCTGTGTGTGTCTTTCACCTAGGGACATAAATGGTCTAAGGTAGTGAAGAAGCCCCTCACCAGGGCGCTTCTAATAGTCTACTACTACTACTATGCACACACATGTATGTACGCATGTATGTATGTATGTATGTATGTATATAGTGTTAGTTGTTCATTCCTGTCATTCCCATATGCTTGTCTTTACCCTGCCTTCCCATCCCCTCCCCATTTAATTCTCTTGTTCTACTCCCCTCTTTATGTCTTTATAACAGCATCTCCTATTCCTCATCCTTGGAAGATCTCCTCCTCCCCTTGGTCCCTTTTCAACTGCCCAACCTCTGTGGTTATTCACACATATCTAAAGCTTAAGCTAACATCCACATATAAAAAATATAATATTTATATTTTGAATATGACTCACCTTACTCAGGATGATAGTTTCTATCTCCATCCATTTACCTGCCAATTTCAGATTTTTTTTTTGAGACAGAGTTTCTCTGTGTAGCTCTGGTTGTCCTCTAACTCATTCTGTAGACCAAGCTGGTCTCCAACTCACAGAGATCTACCTGCCTCTGCTTCCCAAGTGCTGGGATTAAAGGCATGCACCACCATCCAGCTCAGAAATTCATATTTCATAACAGCTGAAAAATATTCTATTGTACAAATAAAGCACATTTCCATTATCCATTCATCAGCTGATGGATGTTTCCAATTCCTGTCTATTATGAATAGAGCATCAATGAAGGTGAGCGAGTAAGTATCTCTATAGAAGATATGTCATCCTTTGTGTATACCCCCAAGAGAGGAATAACTGAATATTGTAGTAGATTGATTTTCAGCTTTTTGAGGAACCACCACACTGATGTCCATAGAGCATGGTGCAGAACTCACAATGCATGGGTACAGACCTCACAGTACACAGATACAGAGCTCACATAGTTCATGCATACAGAGCTCACAGTGCACAGATATACAAATCAACATGTGATGTAAAAAGTTCGTAGAGGCCTGTATAAACTTGTAGTTCCTTGTTACAAACTCATGGTGCTCCCGAATACAGCACAAAGTTCCTAGGCCGGAGCATGGTGTGCACTGTGTAGATGTCAGAGTAGCCTATAAAAAGGTGTGAATGCACAGGTGTGGACATCATACTGTAGGGTGTACAAACCATGGAGCACATGTACAGAGCACAGTACAGTAGCCATCTAACAATGGCAGTGCACTGCATCCTTGTCAGTGCACCTCTGCAGAGCACACAGGCATGTATGTCATGGTACCCTTGCACACATCTCACAGGGTCCCCTTGAGGCATCACAGTGCCACCTCATCGTCATCTGTTAGGGAATAGGACAGAACGACCATGTAGACATCTGTGTGCATTGCATTGTGCACCTTTACAAAGCACACAATACAGCACCTAGACATCAGAGTGCCCCGTGTTTATGTCACAGTGTACCTGCACTGAGCTACAGTGCTCTCTCAGGACATTGGTGTCCTTATGTCACAGTGTCTATCCCAACATTACAGTGACCTGCCTTCACATCACAGTGTACTTGCACAGGACTCACGGCATTTCATTTTGATATTACATTGCACAGGAGTCATGTCTCAGGGCAACTGGACGAAGCACCCAGTACCATCTAGAGAACACAGTGCTTCGCATTCATGTCACTGTGAAGCTTTATAGAGCATCATAGAGCCTTGTGTTCGTGTCACAGTGCACCTGCACAGAGCATACTGTACCCTGTGTAACCACCAATGTGCCCTGTGTTCATGTCACAGTACACCTGTACAGAGCTCACAGCTTCCTACAGAGTTCACAGTGTCCCACGTACACACCATGGTGAGCTAAATTCATGTCACCATGTGTCTGTAGGGATCTCCCAGTACCCCATTTAGACGTCAATATGTCCCATGTTCTTGTCGTAGTACTCCTGTGTTGAGCACAGCATACCCTGTCTGTACATCACAGTGCCCTGTGTCCTAGCTAGAAAGCACAAGGCCATGTCTCATGTCACAGTGCATTCACACAGAGCTCACAGCCTCCAGCCTGTATTCCCAGTGCCCTCTGTTCATGTCACAACTTACCTGCTCAGAGCTCACAGTGAAGCAGCATACAGATAGTAGTGTGCTGGTGTATATCTCATAGTGCCTTATACAAGGCTCAAAGTGAGATGTGTTGAGGTCATAGCAAACTTTATAGAACACATAGTGACCTGGACAGAGTCATTAGGACCCATAAAGCACAATGCCCTTCAGAGACCTCAAAATGCCCCTTCATGCTTATAGTACACCTGCAGTGAGCTGATAGTGCTGTGTACAGAGTCCATAGACTACCTCTGACAACTTTATAGTGTCTCCTTTCAACTTATACACACCCACATGATGCTTACAGTACACTTCTATAGAACTTATAGTTCCTGCTACACAGTTCACAGTGCTGTCAATATATGTGCACGTGTGTGTAGTGTCCTATATATAACCCATAATGCAGCTCCATTGAGTGCCATATGTCATGTTCATTCTACAAATACATGTGGCCCCTAATCAGGTACATAGCACATAGAGATCATGTATTCTGTATAGTGCTCATAGCATCCTGAATAGAACTCACAGCACACTTTGACTGAGCTCATAATACCCTGTGCTGAGTAATCCATCACGAGGCTTATAGTGCACTTGGATATAGTTTGTAATGCCATGTACAACTCATAGTGCTCTGCTTAGAAACCACAGAGCCGTGTACTGCATCATAGTGAGCCTGTGTAGAGTTCCTAGTACTCATATAGTTCTAGTGTACATTCTTATTGCTCATGGAGGTTTGGAATAGAACTCATAATGGCTGGACTGAGTCAATAATGCCCTATATTCAGCACATAATGAATTTCCAGAGCTCATAGAGAGCTGTGTAGAACTTACCTTTCATGTGAGTACACACACACACACACACACACACACACACACACACACGTGTGTATATGTATGTGTGTGAAGTACATAGATTGTAGTGCATCAGAATAGAGCTCACATTGCTGTGAAGGATTTGTAGTTCCCTGAATACAACTTTTCGTGTGCTTGTATGCAACACCACACACATCCTCATACCCACAGTTTGCCTTACAGGTCATAATGCCCAATATGGTGCTCAGTATCATGTATAGTTGCAGCAGAATGTACAGACATCATATTACTCAGGATTGTGCTAACATTGCCCTTTCCAGACTTCTGAAACCTATCACGCTACTGAGTGGAGATCAGTATTCACCTGCTGAGAGATTGAATTTGTTTTATACATACTGTGAGTCCAATTTTATTTTTTTTTGCACATAAGTAACAGGTTTCTTGTATCAACTAGAATTTTCTTGGTCTCAAGCAACAGAAACTGATATAGGTTAGCTTATGGAAAAAGGGAAGTGGGGGGAAACATGCGTAGTTCAAGGAGCTAAAGTAAGGGAGGATACTTAAGCCTCTGGTGTAGAGGACCTAAGAAGGCTTGTGAAAGCTGAAAATAGGAATCATGGATGGCTTCTGCAGAGCTGAATCCTGAGAAAGTCAGCTCTGATGGAGAGCAGATGAGGTTGTTGGTGAATGTGTATTGTTGACATTCAAGGCCATGTCAAGGACCCCAGTGTCTCAGACCCACAGGAGTGGCAAGGCCTTCCCCAAATCAGGCTCTGACGAATGAGAGGCCTTCCTCTAGTCTAGTAAGAATGTAGATAGTGTCAGAAAGTGCCAACCACAGCTGTGGATGACTGCAGCCCCTAATTGTCACCTTACACTCTCTACAGAGGTCAGCAGCCCGCTTCTGCACTCAGTTGTATGCAATAAAGGGCTGAGCTTCTAGGCCGTTGGTGCTCTTCCGTCATTGCGTGTGACCTATGTGATGCCAGGATTTTTATATGTGTGTCTGTGGTCAATCCCAAAGCCATGCAGGGCACTGCCCAGCTCCCACGTGTGTGGTCCCGCACCAGATGGATGAGTGGCCCGTAGGTGGACTGTGTGAGAGTACTCAGACGGTTTTGTCATTATTGGTCTCAGTAAACAGGACCATATGAAATGCAGGGCTAGGAGAGGGAAAGGAGTCAAGGGAAAACCCAAAACCAAAGGCAGCAAGCAGGGCAGACTGAATGGCAGGCACCCGCTCGCTACTTTCCGCACTATGGATGTTTTTCTTTTTTCTCTTTTCCTCTTCCCACTTCTTTTTTCTGAAAACTTTTTTTTTCAGAGATCAATGCCACAGTGATTGACAGGTGGCAGATCAGAGGATTTGCATTTTCCCAGAACTATTTTTTCAGCTAGTGTCATCTGGGAAGAGGGAACCTCAAGTGATTAAATGCCCTCGTCTGTCTTGCCTGTAGGCAAGTCTGTGGAGGCATTTTCTTGATTAATGACCGGTGTGGGTGGACCCAGCCCACTGTGCTATCCACGGACACCCAGGTGGCTCTGGGCTATACAGGAAAGCAGGCTAAGCCAGCCATGGACAGCACACCAGTGAGCAGAACTCCACAGCCTCTGCATCAATTCGGGTCTCCCGACTCTGACTTCCCTCCATGATTTACTACAAGCTGTAAGATCAAATATGGCTCTTCCTCCCCAGGCTGCTTTTGGTAATGGTGTTTGTCATACCAATAGAAGGTGGACCTAAAGCTCTCCTTCAGAGAGATTGCCGGTAGAGCCCGCCTAACCCTACCTTGGTGAATTGGTCTAAACCATGCAACCTGGTTTGGCTCCCGGGGATAGATAAGGAAAACTGTCTTCCAATGTGTTAACAGCTGATTTTCCAGCTTCCAACAGATGCCAACAACACGTAACCAATCCAGTCCATTGTTTTTCATTTGATGAAACATTACATCCAGCCTCATAGATTTGTGTTCAGGGAACAGAGTCCCCAGAAGCTGTGGCCTGCCAGGTGTCTGCCTGATTGTAGCTGGACACCTAGGTGCTGTCTGGAGTTGTACCCCTACTAGAAGGGGTTGAAGTTGGAAGGGGCAGAGCTGGGCAGGAACCTGCACTCCCAGGACAGTGCCTTCCTATCTGCAGAGCTCTGTGGCTTTCGGAATTAGTGTCTTTAGATTTTCTGTTGCAGCGTCGACTCTTCCTGCTTCTCTCAGACAGAACTTCTGCCATCTTGTACAGGCTGCTGCGCGCACCCCAGGGAATGGTCACCCATCAGGAGCAGTTGATAAGCAGGGAATGGATGTCATTAATTTCAGCCACCAGTATGCACTGATGCCCTGTGAAGCAAGCTGTCTGGAGTCTCCTAGGATCCCTGACAGCTTCTGAATTTTGTGATCTCCAGACTCACCTTGCTGTGCAGAGATGCAGTCCGGGAAGCTGTATTCTATACATTGAGCGAAAGCAGCTGAGCCCAGGGCAAGTAAGAACCAAAGTCCTGAATGATGCTGGTATTCTCTAGAAAGTGGGCCAGGAGGCCAGACCAGCTCTCATAAGTGACTAGTCACCTCTGAGCTACAGGACACTTGTCTCTAAAAAGTTAAGAGAGTTAGGCTAAATAAATTTATTTACAACCAAACATTTACTAAGCTTTGACTCTGGGCAATGTTCTGCATTAATGTGACATGACATTAAATAAGGCTTGCTGTGTGCCCTTGATGACACACCTTCAGAGTCTCTATCTAAATCTATAAAACAATGCCAAACCCACAGAATCCTACGGTTCCATGTATTATCAGAGCACAGGAAGAGGTAGGTTCTCCTTCCCACTGGCTGGAGGCCCAGGGACTTGACCAAGGACACATAGCTATCAGGTAGTACAGTGGACTGACTCCAGCCTTTTGATTCTTGGGCTTGCCCATACTACTCTGTAGCTTTCAGTCATGGGTTTTATCTCTCCTCCTAGGTTTTTACACCCATGAAATAACAGCTATCATTTGTTATCTACTTTGTGCTCCATTCCAGCCATTATCCCAAGTAGGCCTCACAGCAGCACCAGTTGGTGCCACGCTATTGGTACTTCATGGAGAAAGAAACAGGCTCAGTGGGTGACCACTTTGCCTGGAGTCAGAGCACTGATTTCAAGTCTGCATGAGGCTGTTGTCAAACTGACCTCTGTACAGGAATATGGGCAGGCTCTGCTCTGACACAGAGCGGAGGTTCTCTTTCATGGGGTCCTTCCTAGTCCTACACTGGAGGAAAAGGTCAGTCCAGGGAAGCTCAGGGTTTTGGTTGTGAAGAAAACTTGATCATGGCATACCCCTAGAAAGTAGGGTTTTAATGGGAATGATCATGGGTGTTTAAGGTCCAAAAGTCATTCCAGACATTCCAGTCATTACATAAGACCAGAGGCCCCTCATAACAGCCAGGTGAAGGCAGGCATGCCCCTAGTTTAGAGAATGCTAAAGTGAAGTAGCTGAGAAAGAGTTGCAGCTTCCTTGGCTCTGAACGACAGTCTGGGCACCTCCACCATCAGAACCCAAAAGGCCTCTCTTCCTCCCAAAGCTTGGAGCTCTTGCTTCATCTCCTCTCAGACCTCTGAGAATATAGCCAACACCCGAGTAGCGCCCTCAAATGCAAGGCTTCTGCTCACCTCCACACTGCCAAAACACAAGCAGCCGAAAGACAGTGAGTACATCCTGACTTAAAAGGAGCACAGGCAATGAGGGTAGAAATAACTCAATTCCCTGTGTACTGTTCCTCATCCTTCAGAGACAGGTGGTCTACCTGACCCCACCCACCTCACACCTTTCATTCAGACACCATTTCTTCAGCAGCACTCAGTGAGGCAGGCGGAAGAGTGTTGCACACATGGGGAACCTCAGGCTTGGGGTAGTGCATTGGCTTAGCACAGGATGCACAGGTAGGAACATTAGATGATTCTGGGTCCCAAGTCAGAACCTTTCTATGATGCTACTCTGAGTCCTCCCACTTCCCCAACTTTGCATCTTTCTAGAATCAAAGGGCTTTCTAGGGCTCAAAGTCAGGATGCCTATGTGTTGGAAGCAAAGGAAGCCCCTCTGGAGGGAGGGTCCAGCATTAGATGGGTGGCTGGTACATGGCTCCTAACTTTACTGGAAGTTGAACCTGGGTTTTCATCAGTCCCCAAGCAGCTGAGATAAACTTGCATAATTGGGCACAGGAAATGTGTGGGATCCAGCGAGCCTCAGAAGGAACCTTTTAAGGTAGCCAGCAGCTGGGAAGCAGCTACAGTGGCATCAACACCCCTGCCTGGAGATGAATCTGCTCAGCCCTGGGGGAGGTAGGTGGCCTTGATGGCTGTGAAGTCAGTGCCAGTGTGACAGATGCCAAGAGAGGTCACAGCCACCACAGAGATGGGCATGAGGGTTGTATTTGTGAGTCACCAGAGAAAGGACTCAGTCATACTCTGAAACCTGGGGACAGGAATCAAGCTGTCTCCACAGCCGGCTTCCCACAAAAGCGAGATTAATTCTCACACATGAGGGCTACAGAGCAGGCTCTCTGTCGGCGGCAGCGGCAGCTCATTCGATTAATCTTTACCTGTTTAGCCCACTGTGCGAAGGGCAAGGCCCCTGCCCTGCTCTGAGAGCTTAGCTCGGCCAGGGCCTCAAGGACTGCAGCTCCATCCTGAAGCTGCCAAGCTACAGGAGAACGGATTTGAGAGCTTTGTAAGGTAAAATAAATGGCAGAGCCCAGACAGGTGAGGAGTGGTGACTGCCATCCCATCCCTGGGGACCCAGCAAGCCCAAGTCAAACCTCTTTTCTTGGAACATGAAAGAAAACTCAAGTGGCTTTTTTCTACCTAAAGAAACATTTTGAGGGAGAATTTCCAGGGGGTAAGGACAGATTTCCTGAGGTTGGCTGTGGCCACCACATCCCTGGGCTTCTCTCTTCTTCTCACAGGGAACGGTAATCTCTCATCTCATTGAGGACTGCTTGGCACATAGAGAGAAACTGTACTGAGCAGGAATGGGGTGTCCTTACTGTCCCATTGCTGCTGAGCTGAAGAGTAGTCATGCCCAGGGAGGACAGAACAGACTAGTCATGTGACACAGTAGCAGAAGCCCCGGCTCTTCTCATGGGCAGAGTAGAAAGGACCTAGGAAGCCATTGGCATCTTTCACAGAGGGCTTGCTGGGATGGGAAGATCTGTTTCATGCTATTCAGGGTGCTGGCCTGGAACATGGGGTTTTGTGACAAGAGTTCAGAACTTTGAGCACTCGCTGGGTACTGATGGGCTTGAGTTGGACATAACTTCAACGCACCAGGCTACCCCATCCTTTCAGTCTCTTGTTGGAGAGCAGTGCCTTTTTCTTGGTTGTTTCTGAAGACTTCTCTGGACCCTCTGTTCTGCCCAGGCCCCATTTCCTAAGCCCTTGTTTTTGCTTTCAACAGCAAGGAGAGTAGCAATTGTCTTAGGGTTTTGTTGCTGTGAAGAGATGCTGTGACCGTGGCAATTCTTGTAAAAGCAAATATTTAATTGAGTCTCGTTTACAGAAGGCATGCAGGCAGACATGCTGCTGGAGTAGGAGCTAAAAGTTCTACATCTTGATCCGAAGGCAGCAGGTGTGTCACCTTGAGCTTATATGACCTCAGATCCCACCTCCACAGTGACATATTTCCTCCAACAAGACCATATCTCTTAACAGTGCCACTCCTTATGGGATGAGCCTTCAAACACATGAGTCTACGGGGGCCATAGGTATTCAAACCACCACAGCAACCAAGGTATTTACTAAAGAGCTGAGCCTTTTTGGGGATGGCTCAAACAGTTCTCAGCAAAGACCAGACATTTAGCAATGACAATCTAAAACTCAGAATTAGCCACTACTCCTGTTCCATCTGTGTCAGACTTTTTGCATCACAAATCACCCCCAGATACCATGGTCACAGCTCTGGGAATTAGCCAATTGCAATCTGGTACGCTGGACTCTGGTTTTAGCTCAGATCTCCTACAGGCCTTTACATAACAGTGGGCCGTGTACTCACTGCTCCCACTGTGGGTGGGGGTGGGGAGCTCAGACAACGCATTTAAAAACTAACCTATCCTTTGATCTCTGGGCAGATGGCTCACTGCCTACAGTGCTGAGCAAGTCTGTCTCTATGGTGTGGTTAAAAATCTAAAATCTAAAACCTAAGGGAAGATGCTGAGTTAAAAAGGAAATGTCCCCTGTATAAAAACTAGTACGTCCAAATCTCAGTTCAGTTTCTCAGTAGATCTATATGATGTTCCCTAATCTCAAAGTAGTTAGGAAATTAGAATGCACTGCAGCAGAGTGGGAGCCAGCTTTCCTGGCCATAGCACGTCTCTGGCTGAGTTTATTCCAGCTCCCTGGGTCCGAGGCTCCTTATCTAGAAGATTGCGAGAAAGATAGCATGTTCCTTAGGGCCTGCTGTTTTCAGATCTGGATGAGTTAACACATTGTTATTTTTTTCCTGGTACAAGATTCTCTTCCCATGAGTTCTTACATGATTATTGCTTTATTGCCAGTGATGTGATTTTTAGACTCAAAACGCCTCTTTCCTGCTTTCTATCATTACTTTTGCGTTTAAGAGCCTGGGGTCCTTCTCTGTACCTCTGATGTGGTACCAGCTCAGCTGCCCTGGCAGAGGCTTAGCTCCCACACTGGTTTCAACTTGGCTGGGGTGTTTGGCTGGAGTGTTGGCAACTGTGAGGAAGGTAGGTAGGCATCTCTCCTATCCCGCTCTTCCCAGAGGATGCCGTGCAGAATCAGTCATCCCTTACCCACCCTGGTTGATTCCCACTCCCTGGGCTGATGGTTGCCCATCATAGTACTTGGGTACTCTGTCAGGCACTCAGTGTCTCCTGCACGGTGTCACCCCCTGTCTACTGAAGAGCAGCCACAGAATAGAGGAGGGCAAGGGTGTGTTAGACTTCTTGATATACTAGGCTAGCAACAGCTGATAACCTGTAGGAAATGGCCTTCCCAGCCCAGATGCCAGAAGGAGCCTTCAGGGCAGACAGCAAGAGTACTTCCATAATAACCAGTCCTTATGTTTTCACCTCTGAGAAACAGCCAGGAATGGGAGGCCATTTGAGCCAGACTCCAGGACACAGGCTTCTAAGGTGTGCCATCACTGTTCTGCCAGTGCCTGACACGAGCTGGAGGCCATGGTGCAGCCATGCTGGTAATTCACTGCATCTCAGGAGCTCTTTGAAAACATTTTTGCTGTTGATGACGACACCCATTGCCTAAACTTGGATGGGCAGAAATGAGCTTGCACCTAGCTGTGTGATAGCCTTTCCAGGGCTTCAGTAAGAAACCCCATGTGGGCACGCCTTTCTGCCAGATGCATCCTCAAGACTATAAGGCAATGCTCTGACTCGTACAGGCTTAGGTGTACATCCAGCTGAGTGTGCCTCCTCTCACAGCGTACTCAACTGAAGGTGAAACTGTGAATCTACAGAACAGCACATCCCTAATTTACTTTTGAAAACAAGACAGCACATGCCGATTCTCACCAGTATAGTTCTATAATTAATTTAGTATAATATAGTCACAACGGTAGTTACCAATGCAAAATCAAGCCCCTTGAATATGTATTTCGCTGTGTGTGTGTGTGTGTGTGTGTGTGTGTGTGTGTGTATGTGTGTGTGTATGGGGGGCAATGTGTGCTTGTGGTCAACCTCAAGTGTTGTTCCTTAGGGGATGTCCACTATTTATTTTTTTAGACAGAGTCTCTCTCTGGCCTATAGCTCACCAATTAGGTTAGGCTGGCTGGCCAGTGAGCCCCAAGGATATGCTTGTGTCATCTCCCAGTGCTGGGCTTACACACATGTGCTGCCATGTTTGCCTCTTTATGTGCGCTCTGGAGACTGAACTCAGGTCCTCATGCCCACAAGGCAAACCCTTTACCAGGCAAGCTACCTCCTTAGCTCTACACGAATGACATCATAACCATGAAAAAACTCTGGATGTCAGGTCCCCACCAATTCAGTGAGCATTGCTGTGACTCCAACTTGTACTGCTGCTCTTCCTTCTGGAGACAATGCAATGATTTGGAAAGTCTGGTTCCCACTTATTTAATAGCACGTTCTTTCCAGTCCAGTTGTAAGCCTGACTCTTCACAATCCATGAGATGGTAAATGACTATGACCTTGTTCAGATCCAATGTCAGAAAGGTGAGCATGGTCAGGAGTTTGGGATTTAAGGTGTCAGGTATTTTGTTTTTGTGGCTGTGACACAAACCACTGCTGCTAAACAGTTTGTTGGATTAAATAAGCGAGATAAATTTACCATTCTGTCTCTTTGTGTATAATTGCGTTTTGATGGCGAGTCACAAGCCTTTTAGGATATTATGCTGCCTTTGGGTCATTCTCTAGTCATCAATTCCCGCTGTATTCTGTCACTGCCTTCTCATTGATAGGATGCTAAGTACATTATCTGGTATTGCATTACTTGCCACAGGGGGAAGGGAGGTTACATTTGTCTAGAATATTATTCACAATCTGTTTAAAAGTGATACAGGGAAGGGATCCAGGAAGCACTTATTCTCTTCCCTTGTCTCTCCTACATCTGCCAAGCTCCTGAATCCTCTCATCTGCTCTTGTACTCTGACCAATGGGTGGTGGCTCTGGGCTGAGAGCTGTCTTCTGACTCACTGGCCTTGTTGGATGGTGAAGTTACCTTTGCTTTCAAGGATTAGAATGTTCACCAGGAAGTCCTCCGTGTATGGTTTTCATGCAGGAACACCAACCAGTGGTGTTCACAAAGCACTGTCCCATGGCTATCTGTCCCATCGTCTATCTGGGGTGCATGAGCCTGAACAAGTTACTCAGTTTTCTTATCTAACTTCTTGAATTAACCTCCGTTTTATTCAGAAAACTGCCTTCTAGTCTAACATGGCACAGGAGAGGGTCACACGGTCTGCGGTGCTAACTCACAAGCTATAGTTAGTGTAATGACCTGTAACTGCTCTCGGGTCATATCTCTTTGTAGATATTCAGACAAAGCTTTCTATAGCCTTAAGACATACCCACAGTTCTGGCAAATTCCCATGCCTAGCCCAAAGGGGACAGTCACTTTGGGCTGGCATCCCCTCTGACTGCTCAGTGCCCTCCACCTTCCCAGCCCCAGCTTCTGTTCCTGCTTCACACTGACTGCTGGGGCAGGATGCTGCTCGGCTCAGGAACCCACACAGTTACAGGATGGCCTGAAGAATCAGCTTCACGTTTCAGTGTTTCAGCTCCCTCGGGTGGCACCCTTGACTCCAAATTTCCCTTCTAGTTCAGGAATCTGAATTTGAGCTTTATGCAGGATGCGGAGGTGTACGCGTCATTGGCAAGGTGGCCAAAGAATCATTCCACAATCACTTCCTAAAGAAGTTAGTGTTGTTATAAAAAGAGAAATTCACCCCTAGTCCACTGTGAACCCTGGAAAGAGGGAGGTGAGAGGGACAGGCTTGAATTTTTTATGTCTTAATGCTCTTATTTTTAAAATTATCTAAAATCCAAGGTAGAATATTCTATTTTATCTTCATCCACTCTGGCTGTGGGCATCATCCGTTTGTGTCTGACCTTTCACCTCTGCTAACTCTCCACCATTGTACCCAACTACATAGAATAGGTCCTCTTGAGGCAGATTCAAGACTAAAATCCATTTCATCCATAACTGTTGCTGTGTCTATTTGGAAATCAAAGTATTTAAAAGTTCTACCTACCATCATAGTTTTCTGAGACTTAGAAAACTGATCGGCCATTGTTTGGGTATGCTTGCCCTGCAAGGGTTGGTGAGGATGAATCTCAGCTTTGTGGGGGCAAAGTGGGGGGCATTAAGAGGTGGGGCCTAGTGGAAGGGGTTGTGTAGTTGGTCATGATTGCCTTTGCAAGGGAGTAAATCCTCACAGGAGCAGGATGTGCCATGGTGGGACCAACTTAAGAGATTGTTCTTAAGTTGCCACTTGTCTTAGTCAGGGTTTCTATTCCTGCACAAAACATCATGACCAAGAAGCAAGTTGGAGAAGAAAGGGTTTATTCAGCTTACAGTTCCATGTTGCTGTTTATCACCAAAGGAAGTCAGGACTGGCACTCACACAGGGCAGGAACTTGGAGGCAGGAGCGAATGCAGAGACCATGGAGGATGCTTCTTACTGGTTTGTTTCCCCTGACTTGCTCAGCTTGCTTTCTTATAGAACCCAGGACCACCAGCCCAGGGATGGCATCACCCACAATAGGCTGGGCCTTCCCCACTTGATCACTAATTGAGAAAATGCCTTATAGCTGGATCTCATGGAGGTAATTCCTCAAGGGAGGCTCCTTTCTCTGTGATAACTCCAGCTTGTATCAAGTTGACACACAAAACTGGCCAGTACAACACTTGTTCTTAAACATTATTTTATTATTTTACACCCCCCCTACACATGTCGTTGCACCTGTGTGGAGGCCACACTCTATGAGAATCAGTTCTTTCCCTCTACTATGTGGCTTCCGGGGGATTTACTCAAGGCCACAAGTTTCGGCAGCAGGCTCCCTTGCCTCCTAAGGTTCCAGTTTTTTTTCTTTTCCTCTGTTATGAGGTGACATATCCAGGGCTCTTACCAGGATGAGGTCATCTTCTAGTCACCAGAATTCTATACCAAATAGATCTCCTTACTTTATATAGCAACTAGAGGAAGATTTTTAGTTATACAACACAAAATGGACCAGTATGATCCATTATTTCAGTAATGCCTATGGAACAATCCTTTCTTCATTTGTTCGATCCCCATCAAAATCCCAACTCAATTCTTCATAGAGTTAGAAAGAGCAATTCAAAAATTCATCTGGAATAACAGAAAACCCAGAATAGCTAAAACTATTCTCAAGAGTAAAAGAACCTCTGGGGGAATCAGTATCCCGGACCTCAAGCTGTACTACAGAGCAATAGTGTTAAAAACCGCATGGTATTGGTACAGTGGCAGGCATGTAGATCAATGGAACAGAATTGAAGACCCAGAAATGAATCCATACTCCTATGGTCACTTGATCTTTGACAAAGGAGCTAAAACCATCCAGTGGTAAAAAGATAGCCTTTTCAACAAATGGTGCAGGCTCAACTGGAGGTCAACATGCAGAAGAATGCAAATTGACCCATTCTTATCTCCTTGCACTAAGCTCAATTCCAAGTGGATCAAGGATCTCCACATAAAACCAAACACACTGAAACTAATAGAAAGGAAGCTAGGGAAGAACCTTGAACATATGGGCACAGGGGAGAATTTCCTGAATAGAACTCCAATAGCTTATGCTCTAAGATCAAGAATAGACAAATGGGACCTCATTAAATTACAAAGTTTTTGCAAGGCAAAAGACACTGTCAAAAAGACAAAGCGGCAACCAACTAACTGGGAAATGATCTTTACCAACCTTACATCCGACAGAGGGCTAATAACCAATATATACAAAGAACTCAAGAAGTTAAACTCCAGAGAGGCAAGCAACCCTATTAAAAAATGGGGTACAGAGCTACACAAAGAGTTCTCACCTGAAGAATATCTAATGGCTGAGCAGCACCTAAAGAGATGTTCATCATCCTTAGTCATTAGGGAAATGCAAATCAAAACAACCCTGAGATTCCATCTCACACCAGTCAGGATGGTTAAGATCAAAAACACAGGAGACAGCAGTTGTTGGCAAGGATGTAGAGAAAGAGGAACACTCCTCCACTGCTGGTGGAATTGCAGGCTGGTACAACCACTCTGGAAAGCAGTCTGGCGGTTCCTCAGAAAACTGGACATGACACTCCCGGAGGATCCGGCTATACCACTCCTGGGCATATACCCAGAGGCTTTACCTGCATGCAATAAGGACACATGCTCCACTATGTTCATAGCAGCCTTATTTATAATAGCCAGAAGCTGGAAAGAACCCAGATGTCCCTCAACGGAGGAATGGATTCAGAAGATGTGGTATATCTACACAATGGAATACTACTCTGCAATTAAAAACAATGAATTCACGAAATTCCTAGGCAAATGGTCAGATCTTGAAAATATCATCCTTAGTGAGGTAACCCAATCACAAAAGAACACACATGGTATGCAGTCACTGATAAGGGGATATTGACCCAGAATCTCGGAATACCCTAGACACAATTCGCATATCAATAGATTTCCAAGAAGATGGAAGGAGAGACCCCTGGTCCTGGAAAGACTGGATGTAGGGGAACGCCAGGACAGAGAAATGAGAGGGGGTTGAATGGAGAAAAGAGGGAGGGAAGGGGGCTTATGGGACTTTCGGGGAGGGAGGAAACGGGAAAGGGGAAATGATTTGGAATGTAAATAAAAAAAAAACTTAGAAAATTAAAAAAAAAAAAAAAAAGAAGAGTCCCATAGAGAATAACTTTTGATTGAACACTGTTTGGTGACTGGGTAAGTGTGTCAGTGGTCAAGAGCTGGTTTAGCACACGCAAGACTCTCCATTCTATCTAATGTCACAAGCTAAATGTTTCACAAGCTAAAACTGTCTCTGAGACACTTCTATTAGCCGGGGTACTTATATTCTTGATTTCTGCCCTGTGTTTACACTTTAGAGTAAGTGGGTTGCCTGGCATTTTCCAGTGGAATTTAAGGAGCATATATTATTGAATACAGCTGTGATCTCGTGGATGCTTAAGATATTCAACGTATTAAATTCATTGACATCATTACTCCTACCCCCTTTTTCTGGAGGCAAGGTCTTTCTAATTAGCCCAGCCTGGCTTAAAACCCTAGATTTTCCTGATTTGTTGCCTGAGTGCTGGACATGTGTGGGCCCGCATGCCTGACTTGAAATCATTATTTTTCCTGCATCTTTAACTTCCCCGTACACTTTGCCATTGAGAACCTCTTTTGGCTTCTGAATGCTTGATGCTCTCAGGTTTGAAGCGTTCTCTTGGTGTGATGTTGACAAACGCCACTGCACATCTTGTATGTTTTCCAGGCATCAGATTATCTAAGGAAATTGATTTTTTTTTAAAAAAAAATCTCTTAAAATTGAGAGTTAAAAATCACCAGCTGGTGGAAGGACAGCTCATTGCTGAAGAGTTGCTCACTTTTTCTTTGTGTGTGTGAGTGTGTGTGTTCTCATGTGTGCATGTGGAGGCAAGAGGTCAATGTTGGGGGTCTTCCTTTTTCTCTTTTGGGACATGGTCTCTCAATAAACTCCTTGTTCTCAAGTTGCTAGATTGTCTACCAGCAGGCTCTGGACATGCTCCCTATCTCTACCCAACCAGGCTAGGGATGTAGACATTCACAACCATGCCCCAGTTCTAGGGACCCACATTTAGATCCTTATATCAGCATGGTGGGCACTTCACCTGCTGAGCCATCTCCCCAGCCCATGGTGATAATTTCTAATCTTTTTCAGTGGGAAAAATTAATAGCAATACTTAAGACAAAAGATATCGTGAGTTCACACTAATATTTTGAATTTGGTATTGCAGGCCTTTTATTTCTCCTCTTTGATTTTGTAATCATCTCTTTTACCTAAAATCTTGGTTCTGAATAAGAGTAGCAGTTATTTACCTGTTTTACTATTACATATTTCTGAATGGTAATATCAGTTCCATGGGTGACAGTATCGCTTCTGGAAACTGCTTAAGAGTTTGCTAAAGTTATTATAGTTGGTCCTTAAGATCTGCCTCACTGGGATACAATCAAATATTCATTTCACATTTCATTTGGATTAATTCTAGAGCAATTACACGGTGAGGCTCATTTGGCTCACTTTAACTTCAATTCTTAAGAACTGCTTCTGCCCACATTGAGTTAACATTTTATAATAACGTAAGGCACAGGCACGGGTCTACATTATTATACTCAGAGGAAGTTCAGCTTCTAGCTCTTTCTACTTGGTTCCACTCTTGCTGTGAAAATCCAAAAATACAGCTTATCTTTCTGTTTCTTGTTTTGTTTTGTTTTTGTTTTTTGAGACAGGGTTTCTCTGTATAGCCCTGGCTGTCCTGGAATTCACTCTGTAGACCAGGATGGCCTGGTATTAAAAAAAATATGCAGTGATGCCTCTCAAGTGCTGGATTAAAGGCATGAGCCACCATGCCCTACTCTTTCTGTTTCTTTTTTTTTTTTTTTTTTGCGGGAGGAAAGGGTTTATTGAGCTTACACTTCCACATTGCCGTTCATCACAAAAGGAAGTCAGGACTGGAACTCAAGCAGGTCAGGAGGCAGGAGCTGATGCAGAGGCCATGGAGGAATGTTACTTACTGGCTTGCTTCCCCTGGCTTGCTCAGCTTGCTTTCTTATAGAACCCAAGACTACCAGCCCAGGGATGGCACCACCCACAATGGGCCCTCCCTCCTTGATCACTAATTGAGAAAATGTCTAATGGTTGGATCTCATGGAGGCATTTCCTCACCTGAAGCCCCTTTCTCTGTGATAACTCCAGTCTGTGTCAAGTTGACGCAAAACCAGTCAGTACAGTGTGTTTGGGTGTTTACATTTGAGCTTGCACACCTGCATGTGTGTGTGCACATGTGTGGGCCTGTGTGTATGTGTGCCTGTGTGCCTGTGTATATATTGGATATTAGCCCTCTGTCGGATGTAAGGTTGGTAAAGATCATTTCCCAGTTAGTTGGTTGCCGCTTTGTCTTTTTGACAGTGTCTTTTGCCTTGCAAAAACTTTGTAATTTAATGAGGTCCCATTTGTCTATTCTTGATCTTAGAGCATAAGCTATTGGAGTTCTGTTCAGGAAATTCTCCCCTGTGCCCATATGTTCAAGGTTCTTCCCTAGTTTCCCTTCTATTAGTTTCAGTGTGTCTGGTTTTATGTGGAGATCTTTGATCCACTTAGAATTGAGTTTAGTGCAAGGAGATAAGGATGGGTCAATTTGCATTCTTCTGCATGTTGACCTCCAGCTGAGCCAGCACCATTTGTTGAAAAGGCTATCTTTTTTCCACTGGATGGTTTTAGCTCCTTTGTCAAAGATCAAGTGACCATAGGAGTGTGGATTCATTTCTGGGTCTTCAATTCTGTTCCATTGATCTACATGTCTGTCACTGTACCAATACCATGCAGTTTTTAACACTATTGCTCTGTAGTACAGCTTGAGGTCCGGGATACTGATTCCCCCAGAGGTTCTTTTACTCTTGAGAATAGTTTTAGCTATTCTGGGTTTTCTGTTATTCCAGATGAATTTTTGAATTGCTCTTTCTAACTCTATGAAGAATTGAGTTGGGATTTTGATGGGGATTGCATTGAATCTGTGTATTACTTTTGGTAAGATGCTCATTTTTACTATATTAATCCTGCCAATCCATGAGCATGGCAGATTTTTCCATCTTCTGAGGTCTTCTTCAATTTCTTTCTTCAGAGACTTGAAGTTCTTGTCATACAGATCTTTCACTTGTTTGGTTAGAGTCACGCCAAGATACTTAATATGGTTTGTGGCTATTGTGAAGGGTATTATTTCTCTTACTTCTTTCTCAGCCTGCTTATCCTTTGAGTATAGGAAGGCTTCTGACTTGCTTGAGTTGATTTTATATCCGGCCACTTTGCTGAAGTCGTTTATCAGCTGTAGGAGTTCTCTGGTGGAGTTTTTTGGGTCGCTTAAGTATACTATCATATCGTCTGCAAATAGTGATAGTTTGAATTCTTCCTTTCCAATTTGTATCCCTTTGACCTCTTTTTCTTGTCTAATTGCTCTAGCTAGAACTTCAAGTACTATATTGAAAAGATATGGAGAGAGAGGGCAGCCTTGTCTAGTCCCTGATTTTAGTGGGATTGCTTCAAGTTTCTCTCCATTTAGATTGATGCTGGCTACCGGTTTGCTGTAAATTGCTTTTACTATGTTTAGATATGGGCCTTGAATTCCTGATCTTTCCAAGACCTTTAGCATGAAAGGATGCTGAATTTTGTCAAATGCTTTCTCAGCATCTAATGAGATGACCATGTGGTTTTTTTCTTTGAGATTGTTTATGTAGTGGATTACATTGATGGATTTCCTTATATTGAACCATCCCTGCATCCCTGGGATGAAGCCTACTTGATCGTGGTGGATGATCGTTTTGATGTGTTCTTGGATTCGGTTGGCAAGAATTTTATTGAGTATTTTTGCATCGATATTCATAAGAGAGATTGGCCTGAGATTCTCTTTCTTTGTCGGATCTTTGTGTGCTTTTGGTATTAGTGTAATTGTGGCTTCATAGAACGAGTTGGGTAGTGTTCCTTCTGTTTCTATTTTGTGGAACAGTTTGAAGAGTATTGGTGTTAGGTCTTCTTTGAAGGTCTGATAGAATTCTGCACTAAAACCATCTGGACCTGTGCTTTTTTTGGTTGGAAGACTTCCAATGACAACTTCTATTTCTTCAGGGGTTATAGGACGGTTTAGATGGTCTATTTGATCCTGATTTAATTTTGGTACTTGGTATCTGTCAAGGAAATTGTCCATTTCCTCAAGATTTTCTAGTTGTGTTGAATACAGGTTTTTGTAGTAGGATCTGATGATTTTTTGAATTTCCTCAGTTTCTGTTGTTATCTCTCCCTTTTCGTTTCTGATTTTATTAATTTGGATACTATCTCTGTGCCCTCTGGTTAGTCTGGCTAAGGGCTTATCTATCTTGTTGATTTTCTCAAAGAACCAACTCCTCGTTTTGTTGATTCTTTGTATGGTTTTATTTGTTTCTACTTGATTGATTTCAGCCCTGAGTTTGATGATTTCCTGCCTTCTACTCCTCTTTGGTGTATTTGCTTCTTTTTGTTCCAGGGCTTTCAGGTGTGCCATTAATCTGTTAGTGTATGCTGTCTCCCGTTTCTTTTTGGCGGCACTCAGGGCTATGAATTTTCCTCTTAGCACTGCTTTCATTGTGTCCCATAAATTAGGGTATGTTGTGCCTTCATTTTCATTAACTTTCAAAAAGTCTTTGATTTCTTTCTTTATTTCCACCTTGACCAAGTTATCATTGAGTAGAGCATTGTTCAGCCTCCATGTGTACATGGGTTTTCTTTTGTTTTTGTTGCCATTGAAGACCACCCTTATTCCATAGTGATCTGATAGGAGGCATGGGATTAGTTCTATCTTCTTGTATCTGTTGAGGTCTGATTTGTGACCAATTATATGGTCAATTTTGGAGAAGGTACCATGAGGAGCTGAGAAGAAGGTGTATTCTTTAGCTCTAGGATGAAATGTTCTATATATATCAGTTAGTTCCATTTGGTCCAAGGCTTCAATTAGATTCACTGTGTCCCTGTTTAGTTTCTGCTTTTCTGAACGATCCATTTCAGAGAGCGGGGTGTTGAAGTCACCCACTATTATTGTGTGCGGTGCGATGTGTGCTTTGAGTTTTAGTAAAGTTTCTTTTACGAATGAGGGTGCCCTTGCATTTGGAGCATAGATATTCAGAATTGAGAGTACTTGATGGTGGATTTTTCCCTTGATCAGTATGTAGTGTCCTTCTGTGTCTTTTTTGATGACTTTAGGTTGAAAATCAATTTTATCCGATATTAGGATGGCTACTCCACCTCGTTTCTTGGGGCCATTTGCTTGTAAAATTGGTTTCCAGCCTTTTACTCTGAGGTAGTGTTTGTCTTTGACACTGAGGTGTGTTTCCTGCATGCAGCAAAATGCTGGGTCCTGTTTACGTAACCAGTCTGCTAGTCTATGTCTTTTAATTGGGGAATTGAGACCATTGATATTAAGAGAGATTAAGGCATAGTGATTATTGCCATCTGCCGTTCTTGATGCTATCTTTATGTTTGAGTGGTTATCTACTTTTGGGTTTGATTCAAGAAGGTTATTATCTCATTTTTTCCAGGGTGTTGTTTCTCTCCCTGTATTGGAGGTTTCCACATATTATCCGTTGCAGGGCTGGATTTGTGGAAAGATATTGTGAAAATTTGGTTTTTATCATGGAATATCTTGGTCTCTCCATCTATGGTGATTGAGAGTTTTGCTGGGTATAGTAGTCTAGGCTGGCATTTGTGCTGTCTTAGTGTCTGCATGAGATCTGCCCAGGATCTTCTGGCTTTCATAGTCTCTGGTGAGAAGTCTGATGTGATTCGGATAGGTCTTCCTTTGTATGTTACTTGGCCCTTTTCTCTTACTGCTTTTAGTATTCTTTCTTTGTTTAGAACATTCGGTGTTTGATTATTATGTGACGGGAGGTATTTCTGTTCTGGTCCAGTCTGTTTGGAGTTCTGTAGGCTTCTTGTACGTTCATCGGCATCTCTCTCTTTAAGTTAGGGAAGTTTTCCTCCATAATTTTGTTGAAGATGTTTACTGGCCCTTTAAGTTGCAAATCTTCACTCTCATCTATAACTATAATCCTTAGGTTTGGTCTTCTCATTGTGTCCTGGATTTCCTGGATGTTTTGGGTTACACGTTTTTTGCATTTTGCATTTTCTTTGACTGTTGAGTCGATGCTTTCTATGGAGTCTTCAGCACCTGAGATTCTTTCTTCCATCTCTTGTATTCTATTGTTTATGTTTGCATCTATGACTCCTGATTTCTTCCCAAGGTTTTCTATCTCCAAAGTTGTCTCCCTTTGTGATTTCTTAGTTGTTTCTACTTCCTTTTTTAGTTCCTGGATGGATTTGCTGAGATCCTTCACTTGTTTGTTTGTATTTTCCTGTATTTCTTTAAGGTATTTTTGCATTGCCTCTTTCAGGATTTCTTCCTGATGACCCACGTTCTCCTGCATTTCTCTGAGTGATTTTTGTGTTTCCTCGTCATGGGAATCCACCTGTTGATCCATCGTCTCCTGCATTTCTTTAAGCAGTTCTCGTGTTTCCTTTGTAAGGGCATCTAACCGTTGATTCATTTCTTTAAGCAATTTTTGTGTTGCCTCCTTATGGGCATCCATCTGTTGACCCATATTCTTCTGCATTTCTTTATGCAAATTTTGTGATTCCTTTGTGAGTGCATCTACCCGTTGATTCATCTCGTTAAGCGATTTTTGTGTTGTCTCCTTGTGCGCCTCCATCTTTTGATCCATGTTCTCCCGCATTTCTCTAAGCGATTTTTGTGTTTCCTTTGTAAGGGCTTCTAACTGTTGATTCATGGTCTCCTGTAACTCTTTATGAGATTTATTTGTGTCCTTCTTGTGATCCTCTAATAGCATCATGAGAAGTGATTTTAAATCCAGATCTTGTCTTTCGGGTGTGGTGGGGTATCCAGGACTTGCTGCTGTTGGAGAGTTGGGTTCGGATGGTCCCACATTACTTTGATTTCTGTTAGTAACATTCCTACATTTGCCTTTTGCCATCTGGATACCTCTGGTGTTAGTTGGTCCTGCTGCCACTGGCTGTTGGTTGGACCTCCTGTGAGCCTGCAAAGCTATTTCTGCCCCCCCTGGATTGCCAGGATTCCCCTGGCACCGATTTCTGGGGCCTGCCTGCTCCTGAGTGACTTTGGAGCCCTAATGTGCCTTGCCCCAAGTGATCTTATATTGGGAGGCCTTGCACCTCCAAAGGCTCAGCCTAATGGATTCTTGGAGCAGAGGTCGCCAAAGGGAGGCTGGTAGGCTCCTGCCCTGTGCAGGGGTGAGTGATCTCTCCTGGGGGGGGAGGGGGCGTCCCTCTGCCCGGCAGAAGTTCCACAGCAGAGCTGGCGCGCTGGTTACTGCAGATCAGCCCCGCACTTGGGAGCCGCATACACACAAGCCGCCCGAGACCCAAGCGATATTATGCCTGTCTGTCTCAGAACCTGGCTGTCCCAACTTCCCAGTCACTGGAGCAAAGATGGCGGAGTGCAATCTGCACTCTCTCTGTGGCACCGCTCACCTGCAGAAGCGATGGCCTGCCGATCTGGCACCCAGACGACCACAGCGCTGACCCGTTCTCGGGCACAGACGGAAGCCCCAACAGGCCGTGTCCCAAGTGATGTTATATTGGGGATAGGGAGCTTGGAGTACCTGACTCTTCAGCGCAGTCTGCGGGAACAAAGGTCGCGGAAGGAAAGCTGGTCGCTCCCGCCCAGTGCGGGGTCCCTCTGCCAGGCAGAAGTCCCACAGCAGAGCTGGCGCGCTGGTTACTGCAGATCAGCCCCGCACTTGGGAGCCGCATACACACAAGCCGCCCGAGACCCCCAAGAAGGGATTTTTACTCTATTTTTTACAGGAGCAGGAAGAACAGAGTCCAGGTCTGAATGCTGTCTTTGTTTTAAATCAGATAGACCAGGTAGGATAGACTGTATTGTCACAGGCAGAGTGAGTCCACCCAGATAGAAAATCTCTCCTTACTGTTTTCTGTGCCTAAGCTGGAATCTATTCATAGACTTGAGAAAACTAGCTGAAAAAGACATCTTTAACTGATATGTCCATGTGCCATGGCCCTGGCGGCATGATATTATTACTGAAAACAACGGCAATCTATAAAGTTATCTGTCTATGAATTTCCTTTTCCTAAAACAAACCAAAACCAAAACCACCCCACCCCAAAAATCTTTGTATAAAAATTACATTTTACACACATTATTAAAAGACTACTTGACAAGAAGCCAGCTCCTTCCAGAGAAGTCCTGTGAGCAGAGATGCAATTGATTGATTCCAGGAAGTGAATCATCAGGAAGGCTGAAGCTATTTGATTTTGTGGCTCAAGATCATTTTGTCTAGCTGATAGGAAAGCAGAGATGGTCAAAATTTGAGAAGTTCTCGGCGGAGTTAATCTTACTTCTCTAAACACAGTGAGATGAGCCGTGAGACTGAGGAGGGAGGGCTGTTCCTGTTCCCCTTGTTCCACCACAGATGCCGCAATTGGTGTGCAATGGGGTAATTCCACTGTCAAGCTACTCAGTATGTAGGGTCTTTCTGTCGGTGGTTTAGAGCACCTGGGAAGACTGATCAGGAGATCTTGGAGAGAGGGAGCTCCCATCAAGAGTGCCCTGAACCCAGCAATGGAAGGAAAGGGCATCAGCAGCTCAGGAGACATCCAGACACACTTCAGAAGGTCCCCAGAAACAGGGCAAAGTTTGACCTATGTAACCTCTGCCTGGTATCACTTCACATTTTCAAGATGGCTTCCTAGAGGCACTGAAGAGTGGGACTCAGCCATCAGTCAGAACGAAGCCTTGAGTTAAGACGTCTGTGGCAGTAGCTTCAAATCAAATTAAATCAAAACAACACAACACAACATAAAACAAAACAAAACAAAAGAAAGGATTCTACATTTTGACTGGAACACTTGGTAAGAATGGAAAGCAAGACTATTCCCAGAACTGTGTGTGTTGGGTTACCTTGTCTTTCAGAAGTTGGAACAACCTGCTGTGTCATCTGTTCCATCTACAGAATCACTTGTCAGTGGCTGTTAGTGGATGGCATTGTCACCAGACTTGGTGCCTTATAATTTGGACCTGTATAGAACCTATACACATACTTTTTTTTCCCCTAGAGACAGGGTTTCTCTGTGTAGCTCTGGCTGTCCTGGAACTCACTGTGTAGACCAGGCTGGCCTCGAACTCAGAAATCCTCCTGCCTCTGCCTCCCAAGTGCTGGGATTAAAGGCGTGCGCCACCACTGCCCAACCTACAGTCTCCTTTACAGATACTATGCTAAGTGATTGTATAAAATGTTAGCAACTCTCTTTGATACCACAGAGCTCACACTTCAGAAGTAGCTGGATGCACACTCAACTTTCTCATTTAAACTTCTTAACTTCTAATTTGCTCATATATTTAAAACAACAACAACACAACTCAGCAACCAGTTGGAAAGCGTGTTTGGTATGAATGGGTATAAAGTAACTTCTTTCCTGGGCTGAGTGCAACGATACCTTTTATGATACCTAGTGACTCTCAGATATCAATATAAATGTTGTGGTTAATGTTTGACTGGGGGTAAAGGGAGAGGCGAGAGGAGCAGAGCAGGTTGAGGAAGTGTCTCTTGGGGTTCTCCAGCCGCAGCAAGTGTCTCCACAGCTGAATGGACAACAACAACTTTTAAGCAGCATTTTCTTACTTACAGAAAGGTAAGGGTGGATTTTCCTCAGTATTCTTCCAGAAGTTCATAAGAATGATAACTTAGATGATGGGTGAATGGCTTAAGAAGGGTTGATAAATGTATCCCTTAAAGCCAAGTGTGCAGCATGGCTACAAAAGGTGGTTGTCCCTTGGTGTCCTTAGCTTTTGGGGAAGACACAGTTCCTTTAACAGTTCTTTCTTTCTTTCTTTTATTTATTTATTTATTTTTATTTTATTTTTTAATTTACATTCCAAATCATTTCCCCTTTCCCGTTTCCTCCCTCTCCGAAAGTCCCATAAGCCCCCTTCCCTCCCTCTTTTCTCCATTCAACCCCCTCTCGTTTCTCTGTCCTGGCGTTCCCCTACATCCAGTCTTTCCAGGACCAGGGGTCTCTCCTTCCATCTTCTTGGAAATCTATTGATATGCGAATTGTGTCTAGGGTATTCCGAGATTCTGGGTTAGTATCCCCTTATCAGTGACTGCATACCATGTGTAACAGTTATTTCTTATGAGTCTGTATTTCAGACACTCTCTGGGTGAAAGTGGCTTTTGGTCAAACAGAGCTTGGAGTGGAACTAAAGGAAATGCCAGGTTCTCTGAGGTGTAAATGAATGTGAACACTCATCAACAGTGATCGCATCTGAAACTAGTCTGAGAACAACTCCATAACTGCAATGTAGGAATTGGAGTTAGAATCTCAGTCTCATATATTGTGGCATATCTCACATGTCTTTAGAGATCACTCAGTCTACTTTTCAGAGAAGACAAATCCAGTGTTGGAGTCTTAAGATTGTCTTGGGCGTGGTGGGAAGGATTGGCACAGAGGAAAAAGGAGACTTTTAAAGAAAGCATTAGAAGAAAGCTAAAGGGAGAGAACCAGTCCCACCTTGCAGGTGGGAAAGGGAGGTTTCTCCTCTCTCTCTCTCTCTCTCTCTCTCTCTCTCTCTCTCGTGTGTGTGTGTGTGTGTGTGTGTGTGTGTGTGTGTGTGAGTGATGGGGGGGCTTCTGGTTCCCTTCATAGCTGATGAACTGTTTGCTAATGAGGGATTCTCAATATGTCATATGTGCACTTGGAATCTTTGTAGTTTTGGTCGTTGCCTGTGTCTTGATTACAGGTCACTTTATAGGGATGAGACAGATGCTCTCTGTAGTAGGGTGTACCAAGCAAACTGTTTGGACAATGCTTTCTCTCATGCTTTTCTATAAAGATGTAAGTAGCAAGTGAGGCATTGTTTAAAAGAAGGAAGTGCACATTGGGATAACAAGAAAAACAGTCAACATTGAGGTTTTCTAAAGAAATAAAAGGAATCCTTTTCTGGAGAGTCTACAGTTAACTGGGGGACATACATTTTATGAGTCTTTGGGGTTGGTCAGTTGGGTTGGGCCCATTTCATCATATATGGCTAGAGCACATGAGGCTGTGCACTTATATGTTCTCTGAACCTTAATCTTTTTCATTTAGATAACAAATAACCTGCCCAAGTGGATGATCATGAGGAACAAATGTGTAGGTAAAGTGCTTGCTGCAATGGTAGCCACTCAGTGAAGGTTGGCTTTCTTTTACAGGAGAAAGTCCAGATACTGAGTCAGGTCAAACTGAGGCATTACTGTTTGCTCTGTAAGAAAAAAGAGACAGTGTTGCAGGGGGTGGAGGAGGTGTTTTGGATGGGTAGTTGCTATGCAGTGCAGGTCACCCGCCTTGTGCTTATGACTCTCCTGCATGTTGGGATTATATGTGTGTACCATCACAGCCTTCTAGAAAGATCATCCTCTATTGCACGCACACACACACACACACACACACACACACACACACACACACACACGTGTGCATATAACACACACATGCCCCCCTACCTATGCTAAGAACATGTAATCTGTCATGATAATAAGAGTGCTAAGCTGATTGGGTTCTGATGAATAATATTCAAATGTTAAAAGTCCCTCAATTGGTTCCCATGTAAGTCTTCAGGTTTGAAGATGTGAGGGAAGATCTGAGCTCTGAGAGAAGTCATTGCTGTGAAAGATGAATACTGCATTTGCAGTATCTTCTTCTTACCAAGGTCAAAGTCTGTCCTGCATCCTACTGTCAAAGGCAGGATCCAGGAAGAGAACCTGCTACACTTTTGTGTGGGAGAGGGGACTCTGGGAAGCAACGCTGAGCACCCTTTGGTTCCTTTCTCAGAAGGTCCACAAATAAATGTACATACAAGTGTGGAAACATTTAGCCATTGTTGTCATAAAAACTGTGTTCATTCAGAAATGTCTGGTGTTTAACTTAGAAAATGTCTAGCCTTTCTGTGGCCTACTCATTGATTACCTAAACAAGGGAAGATAGGATGTATTTTCTTACCTGTCTGACCCATCTATCATTTGTAAATTGTGAGAATGAACAGGAATATTTACTTCAATTTGAAGCACGTTAACTTACTACAATAAGACAGTCACCCAGTGCTGTCTAGAGTGTGCTTCCCTCTTGGATCTCTACATTCAGTCAGTAAAACTTTCTCCTGGGTTTAGTTTCCTTCCTTGTATGATAACGGGACCTACATCACAGGATTATTGAGTTTAAATGAATAGATTTTCCAAGGTGCTTAGCTTTAGCAAATGTTTAGTAAATGCAAGCTTTAAAAGATGTTCAATTCATTATACACCATTAAGGGATAAGGTACCCTTCATTTGGAAGAATTAAGTTAAGTTCATTTTTGCTTCCTGTCCTCTGCTGCATAGTCATCAGTCAAGGTTTAATTACAGGAGGAAGAATGTAAATCAGCAAGATTGTGGTTTTGCTGTTACAATACTTGCCCCAAGGTCATCTTGCAAATTAACTAGTGTAATAGGAAATGGTGACTTTTTTTCTTTCTTTTCTTTTTTCTTTTTTACATCCTTCAATGTCTCAGTCCTGTGGTATAGAATGGAATTTAGATTTTTCTCCTACTGAATTTCTGAGAGCAATTTCTTATTATTTCAACAGTGGGCTTAATGTTACACTTTCATATACAAGAAGAAATACTGCTCATTTCCCAAAGAGACTGTCACAAAATTTTTAATCCACCTTTTATGAAAAATAGAATTCCTACCCTGGCCTTTAGGTCAGAGAGGACCGACAGTCAAGGTAGTGGTATGCTATATTTGGAGTCCTCCTGGGTCTTTCCCAGGGCACCTGGGTTGTGACATTGCTTGCATCAGGGAATGTAGGCCTAAATCCTGTCTCCTGGGGTAAGAAAGGTGAAAAGCATGCTCCTATACCCATATCAAAGCCCCCAACCCTCTGAAGACTTGAAACATTTGTCCTTTGGTGGCTAGAATATTAGATGCTTTCTACATTAGTTACTTTTCTGTGATAATATATCATGACCAAGACATCTTAGAGTGCAGTGTTTATTTGGGTTTATGGTTTCAGAGGGAGGGTCTATAATGGGGGGCAGTGGGTGGGACATAAGCAGGAGATGTAGAGGCAGGAGCAAGAATCAGAAAGATCACATCTTCAACTGCAAACATGAGCCAGAGAGTAAACTGGAAGTAGGGCAAGGTTGTGAACCCCCAAAGCTCACTCTGATGTACTTCCCCCATCTAGGTTGTATTGTCTCCCCAAATTGTGCACCAACTGGGGATCAAGTGTTTGGATACCCAGAGCTCTGGGTTTCTCCTTCAAATCACTACAGTGTGAGCCTCTGAGTGGAAGGCTTTCCTTTCCAGCCTGCCCAATCCTTTTCCAGTGTGCGGGAGTGCTAGGTAGAACGAAAGCCAACCAGGAAAGAGAGTGACAGTGTCTTTCAAAATATTCCCAAGAGCTCCATCTTTATCTTTAATAAAGATAATTATGTTGATAATTCCTATTACAATTAATTATGCAAATCTAAATAATTTTATGTTGTCTGGGGAACTATCTATCCTCTTATGAATTCATGGATCCCGTCATGAACCTACTGATAAAATAAAAAACTTCAATTTTGGATACATAAATCCCGATGCTCATATGCTTTTCCACTGTACCATTTAGTGAGACCAAGAAGCTTATATTTTTGGTGGGGGGTTTGGGGCAGATGTGTGGCTGTCGGTTCCCTTTCCTTCCTCTTCTTTTCTTTTCCTTCGGCTCTAAGCACACCAGACTGCTTCTCACCTCAGGGCGAGTCATCAGTCTGCAGCATGAGGCAGCAGACCTCATTTTCTGCCTGGGTGCTTGTTTCTAGCTTATTAAGAGCTGCTTTAATTGGGTCCCTAATTTGTCAGGAGCACAAATTGGTCAGCTCCTACTTAAGCAACATAATTGATGCCAGTGATTTGTGAGCCAGAGCAGAAAGATGGGCTTGGGTGACCTCGGCATGGCTTGGTGAATAATGGTGTGAGCCAATTTTTAATCTGATCTTTATTCATATCTAGCCTTGCTTTATGCTGCTCTTAGCAATATACAATGCTGCTGTAAAATGAATGACACACAGACTATGAGGCACCGCTTAGTCCTGGTGGCATTATGAGTCCAGTCACATCCTTTCTTGCCCACACTACCCTGTAATAAACTAATTTTGTGTCCTTCTCCTCCACCTCTTGTGCCCTGTGCGTGGCTCATTCCTTGGTGTGGATGAGTTATTTCAAAGCCCATTGGTGTCCATCTCATCCCCCTATATTGAAAAAACCAAGAACCAGAAGAGATGCCTGAACTTGTTTAAGATTTGCCTAGCACTTAGTCTTTAGCCAGGTGTGGGTGTGGACCAATGCTTGCACGTTGAGTTCTTTAGGAGTGGAAATCTGAGACCTAGTAATTCCCTGTAATTACTCAAGTGCAGAAACGACAAGGGTGTCTTAAAATGGCATGGAGCCATTTGGAAGCATCAGAGACCAGCAAGAAAATTGTTCATGCTTGTGCTTCTCGTGTCTCCTCTGATATGTGTAATAGTGTATTAGACACAGTAAAGTCTCCCTTGATGACATCCCTAGCCTGGGATGGCAGCACCTGGTTCAGACAAAGTCGGGAATGAGTGGCCAGAGTTCACCATCTCATGGTTCTGGAGTTCAAGTCTAAGACCTACGTGTCAGCAGGGTTCCTTCTGAGGTTTGTGGAGGAAATTGTCCCAGGCCACTCTCTGGGCTTGTAACTGGCTACCTTCATGGTCAAGGGGTATTCTTTCTGTGTCTAGGAATCTGTGTCTAAATTTCTCATTTTTATGGGGGACAGCAGCTACATTGGATTGGGGCCCACCCTGATGGTCTCACTGTAACTTTGTTTTTTATGAAGAACCCAAAATGAGGTAGCATAAGGAAGTTGGGGGTTAGCATACTGACATATGAACTTGGGAGGAGGGTGCATTATTTATCTGATCACACTGAGCTTGGTTCAAAACCAGAGACACCTGGGGTGAAGTTCAGAGGAGAAGTAGGAAAGGGTGATATACAAATATATTCTATATAGGAGCAAACATCTCTCCAGCTGATACAACCTTTGCTTTGGCATAGTGGGAGGTGTGTGTGCGCGCGTGTGTGCTTGTGTATGTGTGTGTATGTGTGTGTGTGTGTGTGTGTGTGTGTGTGTGTGTGTGTGTGTGTGTTAGGGCATGGTGAGTCATGTTGGTGTAGGAAGAGGACAAACAACCACAAAGTAAAAGCAAAATCTTTTGAAATCTGTGGACAGATACCGTGGATGAAAGTGACATTTTCATGTTAGAAGACCCTGCAGTGAGCGCACAGGCCTGGGAACGATCGTGGCAGCGTGACCTAGGCCTCATCTCTTCATTTCTCTGACCTTTGTTTTTTGATATTTTCATCTCAAATGCATGTGCTGTCTGTTTCACAGAGTTCCTCTGGGTGGGGATGGGGGGGCAGGGCAGGAAATCATAAGATAATTCAATGACAGGCTCAGCACTGCGTGGTGTGATTCCAGTAAGTGCCGACTGACTGCCTTTGTGTCTGATCCATCTGCTAGGATGTCTGTGACTCCCAGTCTATGGTGGACAGAGTGAGGGCACCTTCTCAAGAGAGTTCCACATTTGAGGTCAAGGTCCCGATAAGTCACCTGCTGGGAAATGTAACTGAGGTTTTCTTTTCAAAACTCATTAAGAGCCCAGAGCCTTTGATCTTTGTCACTACAGGTAGCTTGGCCTTTCAGATAGTCACCACAGGAACTGTCTGAATTAGTCTTTGCACCTGAGGGAGACCCTGACAAAAAGCAAAATTTCTAAGCAGACAGTTGGGTCAACCCTTCCAGGAATCTCAGAGGAGAGGCCACGGAGTTCTCTGAAATGGTCAACCAAGGCCTGTCCAGATAGTGCCTCCAAGTTGCCTTATGACGTGGGTGTCCAGTGGCTTTAGGCAGCTTAAGTTTTAAACAGTGGTTTCTGGTCAGAGTCCTCATGACTCATGGTCAGAGACTCACCTAGTGAATCATGTTCCCATGCAGAAGAAGTGAAAGCAAGCGCTGTCTGAGACAGGACACAACCCTAGCATTGGTGCCGTTTGCTGTAATCAAGGCTTCACCTTGCTGTCGTGTGTGTGTGTGTGTGTGTGTGTAGGCTGTGGGGGTTGTCAGAAAGTACGCTGTGAAAGGAGACATCCAGGACAATGGTCTAAGTTCTGACGGAGAAGGCACAGATTGCAGATAGCACATGCTGTACCATATTAACTCCTTGAATCCTGTCACTCTCAAAGATGGATATTCTTACTGCCTCTTGCTTTAAGGTGAGTGACCAGGGCTGTAAGTCAGCACAGAAGCCTGGCCCCAAACCATCAATCTCCAGGGTTCATGCTTCTTATAACGCAACAAGCCATGACACCCTTTCAGAAGACGTGGCAAGTGGTTATTATTATTTCCCACAGGAAACCAGCCTGTGAGTGGAAAGACCATAGGCACATGAAAAAGAATAGGTGACTTTTGATCACTCTTTGTTTTAACCCCTGACATAATACCTTCATTTTGTTAATGTTGATTTTACTGTCATTTCAACTTGTAATTCTTTGAAAGATTAAAGATCCTTAAAAAAAATCAGTTCAGTGAAAGAGAATATATTCCAACTGTTTCTCAATCATTTATTGGAGCAAAACTCTTACTTCAGTTAACAGAGAAATAACCCCTTCCATGAATTAAAAAAAAGAATTATACTTTCAAGATTAGGCTTTAAATCTCAAATTAGTGAATAGTCATTTTTATGAGAGCAATATTTATTCTGAATGCTTATAGATGAGAACAAATTAATAGGCTTTCCATGTTAGACAATGATGGATGGATTCTGTAGAATTAGCAAACACCTGTTGAGATCTTAATATATGTGAGCTATGGTATGAAGCATTCTGGGAGGTTAAAAAGTAACAAAACCTCTATTCCACAGGGTTTTATTTTTTAGCGGAGGCAGTAACACTGATAAAGGATAAGTAAATAAATAAGTAAAGGATAAACAAATAAAAGATAAATAACAAAAATAAGAAGTTCTAAAGGAAGAGGCCTCCGTCTGGAGACCAAGGATGACTTTCTGTAGGAAGTAGGAACAGAGTCTAGCTCTGCATTGGCAGACCTGCGTTCTTGTTTGGGAGCTGAGTTCCTAGCATCCTGTCTGGTGCTTGTAAGAAATCCTTAAGCAAACAGGGGAGCTGGACCCTGCTGGAGGGTGAGAAGCAGAAGCAGTTTTGAGAGAAGAGCTCAAAAGCAGGCTTTGTTAAGCAAATACCTGCAGCTCATTGTCTGTGCCCAGGCCTGTGGCAGGTGGGGAGAGCAGCTAGAACAGGACACAGACCCAGTGATCTGGGCAAAGGGCACAGTGGCCAGGGTGTGGGGAGGGAGTGGCAGATAAGCAAACTTAAGAGAGTTGTCAGAGCTTGTGAAGATCCAGGATGCTGAGGAATTTGGGGGAGAGGGACCACCAAGGGCTCCATGCTGCTCTTTCTTTTGGAATAAGAAGCTATAGGTTGATAATTGATGATGTGGATTTTGCTCATGTTAAAAAGGTAGTTAAACTGAAGCATGCACATTCCTCAGTGCCCATGAGGCTCTCTGCAGTGTCTAGGACATCTTCAGATACCAGATCTGTGCTGCTCAAGGCCCTTAGGTAAAAGGGTGTGATGTTACATGTAACCACCCACCTCCTCATGTACACCCTGAACCAGCTCTGGATTACCTAGCTGCAAAGTTGGTTTTAATTTCAAAGTAATTACCATGTAAGGTCAGCTCTGGCTGGTTTCCTTCCCCTCCCTGTGGATTTCCTCCCCCTCTTCCCCATTCTGTGTATTACTTTGTTCTATCGCCCACATCCCTCAAGATCTCTTCCTTCCCCTCATAATTGTCTTTCCAATTTCCTGACTTGTAGACACAAATATAGAAACACATACACATATATTGAATTCTGAGGCCAGGTCCAGCATATAAAAGAAAACATGCAGCATTTGTCTCCCAAACCCACTGTACTTGGCTTTACCTAATGATCTTTGATCATCCCGTCATGGTAATCTTACTCTTCAGTACCACACTATCCTCCTGAGCTGTCTCGACAACTTAAATATCTACTTCATTGTAAATGCCACAAGGATCAGTAGTATCTTTTCTTGTTTGGGGAATGATAAGAAACAAATGTCCCATGTGCTTAGTGCTGACATATGCCTCCTCTCCCTATCCCTAATATAATTTTTATCTGTGGCTAGTTGAATCTACAGATTAGTTTTTGTGGCTATATGCGGTTGCTTGTATTTCCTTTCACAATATTCTAGAATATTGGACTGACTTGTAACTTGTTTCAGTGTTTTCCCAAAGCAAATGAGCAGTGCTCAATAGTAGAACACATGTCTCATTTGTATTTAATTATAATTAGTTTAATCTAAAATGATATTTTACATGTCGGCCAAATTTATTCTGAATAAAGTGCCACCATTCAGTTTATAAAAACTGAATTTTAAGCAGTCAATGAATTAACGAATCTAGGGCTTTAATTCTAGCGTTTCCTTAAATCCATGAATGCATGGAGTGAGTTGTTTAGTTTAGACGTCATGTGTGTGAGAACTATACATTGTGTTACCTAGGTGGCTATGTTTGTATCCTTGCTACTGTCACATCACATAGACATAGAAGCTGAAAGAAGTTTTGGAGTTTTGAGTCCACCTGCCTTGCTGGGTGTCTGACCATGTCACCTCTTAGCCAAAGGCCTTTCGGCAATTTTGCTCAACTTTGAATCTAACTTCCTTATCTGTGACACCCCAATGACAATTCCTTATGGCTCCTTATTGCATGTTTATTATCAAGTAAGCAGTAGACAGTTTCCAAATAAGGAAACTGGGGTGCGGAGCAACAAAATTCTTCACTTATGGTAGAAATAGGGCTGGGCTGCCTGGCTCTGTGGCACTGTCTGCTCCGCTCCATGGTGGCACTTTAAGGGCTTTTCAACCTGATCTGAAGATGACACATATTGTTTTTGTCTCCTAGGACTTTTGTGAGAGCATTTAAAAGTATTATAATGATTAAAGTTTTAATTATTTTTCTATGCTATTGACATTAGTGATACCTATTCAATGTAGAAAACTTTAAACGAATGAAAGAATGAACTAAGGCAAGGCCACCCATAATCCCTAAGGATAAGAGTGAACGGGCTTGGAATTTTAGTGAAATGAATGCATGCTTTGATTCCTTGTTTATTTTTTATAAATATTATTTATTTTGATTTTGGCAGCTGTGTTGCCTTACAGACCAATTGCAAATTTTATTTACATACTGGAGTCAGTTAGTCATGACACATGTCAGGATGAAAGTTAAAATTTCTGTGGAATGTAAAGCCTTAGAGGGGTGGGGGAGCTAGGAAATAGTATGAGTTCTTTTGGAGCACTCAAAAGCATTGGCTGTAATAATATTCAGACGACCAAGGGGGAAGCCGGTGAGGTCTTGGAAGGCTGTAGATGTTCTTAGCTTTCCTGCCCTTGTGGAATCTTGTGTACTTTCAGTTTTGAGTCAGAACCATGAAAATGATCTTGCTGGCATCTACTACAGTGCTTTTCCTCACCTATGGGAACAAATAAAAATCATAAAACAAAACGGAGCAAAAATGAGCCAAAGAGATCTGTCCTGCCTATGTCCTAAGACATAGTGAGTTAGTCACAGACATTTCAGAGCTCACTTGGAGATGGTGATTGGTGCATTGCTGTAGATGGGGAACGAGAAGCTTCCAGAAGTTCAGTCATGCCACACAGGGGAGAGTTGGTCTCTAAGGACTCGTTTTGCTAGGTTTGTGACTAGAGGTCATCCAAAGATTCTGACTGTTGGAAAGATGTGACTTAGCAGACTGGTAAACTAACACACTATCTCTAGTTCACTCACAGGAGTCCAAGTGAAGAGAGCAAGATGGTCTCTGCCCAGCTTCATTTCCTGTGTCTTCTCACACTTTATTTGGTAAGCACGGGGCGGGGGGAGGGGTGTGTGTGTCTGCAGGATATTTCCTGACATCCTTCCACTCTACACCATGAAAAGAACAGTTATTACTACTTTTTTTATAAAGGTGGTTTATCAGAATTTTACAGAAAGATGTGATGTGTTCTCGAGTGATGCGACCACAAGCCCTGTGGTTGCCTATCGGCTGAAGGGTACACCTTATCCTCAGCCCTTAGAAGCTAATAAGCCATGGAATGGCAATCTCAGCTCTACGGTTATAGATTTACTTGTTTCTGTTTCTGCTGCTGCTGCCCACACCCAGGACCTTGTGCATAGACAAGCATTCTACCCCTGAGCTACAGCCAGGAGTCTAGACTAAACCCACCCTTCACTTGTAGCTTCTGGCTGTAGAAAGGAATTGCAGTGATTCATCTATAAGTCTCTATAACCCAACTTTTAAAAAATTACAAAAACCACCCACAAAGGCACATCAAGAAACTATTTTTTTCCTGTTTTCACCTTTCTATGCCTTGTATTTTTATTTTCATAAATGGCTGGGAGGTTCCCAGTTAAATTTGTCTTTAGCCACATTGTTGTTGCCATTGTCTGACAGGCTTTCAGCGTGGAACTGAATGGAAACTGGGCCCCAGCAATAGCCCATTAGTGGGTAGACAGTGGGGTACCATCTCTGTTTTACTTACAAGGTTCATGTGGTGCAGAAGAATGTCCATGGCTTCACTGTCTTATGAGCTGAGATCTCAGGTGTGTTTTGGCTTTTTTCCATAAAAGAAAGTTTTAGATTGCTGCACCTAAAAAAATTCTTGCTTTCTTTTTTCTTGCACACCAAAACAACATGCCAAATTTTAAGCCCTCAAAATCCTTCTAGGGCGTTACAGTTTAATTTCTTTTTAATGTTTTGATTAACATGCATTTTATATATAATGTACATGTACATTTTAACACATTACAGAATGTATTTTTATCACCCCACCCTTCATATCATAGAACTGAACCAAGGTTTCCAGAGCTCCCTTCGAGATTAAGGAGGAGAATTCTCACAGCCTGGGTCTGAATGAGGACCATTGTTCTTCCTATCTTTCCTGCCTACGTTATCATAGAAGGACAGTAACATCAGATCCAGGTTCTAATTTGTGGCTACAACTTGCCCATGATAGGAAAAGGACTAAGTAGCTTTAAGCTTTGAACCTCAGTTTTCTGTCCTTTGTGCTGGGTCTAATCCTAGCACTCGCCATAGAGGAGCTTTTGACTAATAGAGCAGTGCAGCCTAAGCTCTGAATACATAAGAACCATTAGTAGTATATATTTCAAATGTCCAGCACCTATATCCATATAGGCGTGCCCTCAATAGTGACTAAGGCATCCTAATTGGCTTTGCTCAGCACCTAGCACAGAGATAGCAGGTGGTTACATGACAATGAATTAGGATGCAGCACTGAGATCAGAAAGAATGAATATTCGGCTGTAGTACTTTGCTGGTGGTGGACTCATTTTCTTCTAGTCTGAGGTGACTTGCCTTCCTCTCTGTAGTTGAAAACTCTTTTTGCCACTATGCTGTCTGTCCTCAGTTCTGGCGGTGTGGTTTGGTGACTCACATTGTACACATTCATTTTGAAATCTTTATAGCCCCAATAGTCATGTTAATGAGAGGGAAGGAAGATTTGTTGCCCCGATATGAAGAGCAACTTTGAACCCTGGAACTGACTCTCCCTCCTTGCAGTGTGCTAGCTCGCCTGTGTATGCAAAATGTAGCCTTGCCTGTGAGGTCTGTGGGTTAAGAAAGTTTCCATTGGTGTGGGTAATTGCAAGGATGATTGCTCGCTGGGTGGTCTCGGAGTCAGGCCTTGGAGCTCGCTGGTAGCCCTGCAGAAAATACTGCCCTTGTCTTAGATCCATCATAGCGACACTGGAGGCCTGTGCCCAGTCCTCCTGCATCACCCTAGAAGTAGTGGAGCTGGTGAAGACCTGAGAAGAAGGAAGGAAAGGCTCCTGAAGGAAGGCAAGCTCAGAGAGGCGGTGGCTAGAAGTCTGGAAAATTATTGTGGAAGTTAAAAATGATTTTAGCAGCAAATAACAGGAAATTGGGATTTGGAGGAACTTAAATAAATGAAGGGTTATTTCTTACAGTTAACAGGAAGCCCAAATGATAAATTCAGAGCAGGGTTAACTATTCTGTGATATATCAGGGGTGGGAACACTTTTATCTTTGGAACACTGTCTCCTCACAGCTCTAGGTGACTGCTCCAGTTGCAAATACAATGCCAATGGCTTTTCTGAGAACAACAGGGAGGGGTAAAAATGCCAACCATAGCTGCCCTTTCCCGTTAGGAAGGAGAGGCCAGTATTCAGATTATGACACTGACTTCTGGTCCTGGGTTTGGATGCCTGTCCACCTGCTCTACTCTGCCCCCATCTCCCTTGGAGAGTGGTAGTAAGAGTCAGTAGGGATGGCAGCCATTGGCTACAGAGTATTCCCCAGGGGTTGGAATGGTGGGAGCCACTCCTTCTGGCACCTTCCTATTACAGCCAACTTTCCTTCATCACTTTTTCATCCCCTGGTGGACAGTAATGCCTACAGTTGAGAAGGCTGGTTCCAGAGTTGCAGGTTCAAATCCTGCTTCTAGTTACTTTGTGGGCAAATAACTTTTCTATACCTTAGTCTCAACAGGGCTAACTGTACTATACTTTTTGTAGTACGTAGAGTTATTGCCAGGGTTCAGTATGCTTAGGAAAGGCTCCCATAAATACCAGCTTAGCAATTATAAACTTTCTTTACCATCCTGGTCTGCTTTTGAGTGACTATTGAAATGCTTAGAACCATGTGAGACCACTGCTTGAACTAAACACTTTATGATCTTAATATTTGCAAATGAATATAAAGTGTTGGTCAGTTGTGAGGTATGCTGAAGTTCCAGTTTGACCAGAATTTTTATCACATGACTGTGTGCCAAGTAGGCATTGTGCTAAACTATCTACATATTTTTTTCCCTTCTGATAAATTAAACTGCCTTAGACTATAGATTATAGACCCCAGGATGCTGGGATCACATCACAAATGTCATAGAACATTTTAAGTGATGGGAGGTATTTAAAAAAGCTGGTGTAACCATGTGTAATTTAGAAGGCAGAGTGGCTCCTGGTAGGCTGCAGACTTTTGTTTAGTTAAGAGAGAGTGTCTGCTGTCCCTGCCTGTCACACCCACAGTTTACTCCTGGCTTCACCCTTAGAAGTCTCATTTGTAACATGGGAGTTAAGATTCTTCCCATGGGATGTTAGCTTTCATGGCTAAATGAGAAAAAGCAATTTGAAACTCATGACAGACCACTTTGGCACAGTACGAGAGCCCCTAAATAAACACTAGGCCAGTTTATGTTCTGATCAGGTCTACATTGTTTTTGGTCATTGTGGAACCCTCAGCTCCGGACATTGTTCCTGCTAGTGACACCTGTACATTCACACTCAGCGTGCTTTCTCTCTCTTTATTAACAGACCAGTGGATATGGCCAAGAAGGGAAGTTCAGCGGTCCCCTGAAGCCCATGACCTTCTCTATTTTTGAAGGCCAAGAACCGAGTCAAATCATATTCCAGGTAAAAGCTGATCTTTGTTATCTTGACTTCTGCTCACAGTGGACCTTTGCTCTCATCTCTATTGAACAGCAGGGAGTAACACAGAGGTGGGCAGTTTTTATCATCTGTGACTTTGATGAAGCTGAGTTGCGGAGCCGGGTAGGTGTGGCTGTGATCGGAGCTGGCGTCCTCACACAGGCTTCCTTAATTATGCCTGTGACTAGTGCTTCCTTTCCTCTCAGAGGAGGTCAGTATTATTGACTCTGCTTCTGCCCTGAGTGGAAAAGTTACTGATTTGGGAGTTGCTGGCTTTCTGATCATTAGGACATCTGCTCGCCTAACTTGGCCTGTGAGATGTTTGAAGCGGGTGGGGCTTCTCTGTGTGACCACAGACTGACTTACCCTTCCTCCTCTGAATGCAGGCTGATGCTCCCTCCTGGGCTGCCCACGCCAGCTGGACTTGTTAATCACCTTTTCCATTACTGTGACGATTTTAGTTTTATTTTTGGTCACTGTGATAAATACCCTGACAAAAATCAGCTTACGGGAGGAAGGGTTTCCTTTGGCTCACAGTACTGGAGAGGACATAGTCCATCATGATATGGAAGGCAGGGCAGGAGGTGTGAGACCAGCTGCTCAAATTTCATACATTCTCTGTAAGCACAGAGAAAACAAGAAGTAGGGTCAGGCTATAAAACCTCAAAGCCTCTTTCTAGTGACCCTGTAATGTACTTCCTCTAGTGAGCTCTACTTCCAAAAAACTCCAAAAAAGGCCACCAGCTGGGACCAAAATGTTCAAATACATGAGCCTGTGGGTGTCATTTCACTTCTAAACAACAATAATGGCAAACTACTTGGGGTGGAAGGAGGATGATTTAGAAAAGATTTTGACTCATGGCTTACATCCACAGTAACTTGGCTCAATTTTCTGGACCTGTGGTAATCATGGCATGGTGGAGGAAAGCTACTTGGCCTGTGATAGCAGGAAGCAGGGAGGAGGAAGAGTGGGGAGATACACTATGTACTCTAGAGGTACTTTCCTCTAGAGCAACCCATTCTTCTAAGTTAGCAGTTCTCAACCTGTGGGTTGCAGCCCCTTTGGGGTGGACCAGCCCTTTCACAAGGATCACCTAAGACTATGAAAAAATACAGATATTTACATTATGATTTATAATAGCAGCAAATTGCATTTATGAGACAGCAACAAAAATAATTTTAAGGTGGGGGGTCACCACAATATGAGGAACTATATTAAAAGGTCGCAGCGTTAGGAAGATTGAGAACCACTGCTCTAAGTAGTTTCCACTTCCTACGAGTCCATTCAGCAAATGAAGTCATTAATGCATTAGTCTCCTGATGGTGTTCACACTCTTACAACCCAATTGCCTCAATGGCATCACCAGATGGGGACTGGGCCTTCAACACATGACCCTTTTGGGGGGCAGGCAATTCATATCCGAGCCATAATCCAGGCAGGTGGTTAGGTACCAGTGAGAAGCAGTAGGGGCCTGGGGAGATGGCTCAGTTGATACAGTGCTTGCCACACCAGACATGCAGACCTCAGTTTGGCCCCTCAGAACCCACATATATGAGACACTAGATAAAGGGCTCGGACTATAAGGCCATCACTGCAAAGAGTGAAGCAGGGGCATCCCAGGGGCTTGCTGGCCCAGTCAGTGAACTCTAGGTTCAGTGAGAGACTGCCTTGTACAAGAGAATGGAGAGGGCCCAGGAGGATGGCTCAGTGGGTAAGGACACTTGTTCTACAAGTGCAAAGACCTGAATTTGAATCCCAAGCAGCCACGTAAAAGTTGGGTATGGGTGCTTGTAACCCTATTACTGGGGTAAGAGGTAGTTAGATCCTGAGATTGTGCTGGTTGGCTAGTCTATCCCAAATGGCAGGCTCTGTATCTGTAAGAGACTCTGTCCCACAGCAGATAGGCAGAGAGTAATAGGCAAAGACACCCAATGCTCTGTTCTGGCTTCCTTGTGTGTATGCAGGGAAATGCAAGCTGTGTACTCATTCACACATGTACCTGTACTACATACAACATGCATCACATGAAATAATGTGGAGATTAAAAGAGACTTCTGATGTTAAGCTCTTACCACACGTGCATGCACACACACACACACACACACACACACACAAGAGAACATATACTCAAGAACGCCTACACAGAACATATAAACATGTGTATACCATACACCTGAAGGTGGAGTGAAGAACCTTGGCTCTACCCCTGGGGCTCATTGATATGTGTCAGAGGGAGATGGCGATCCCTGGAAATGGACCAGAGGGTCCAGGCAGAGCATCCTCTCTACATGTGGGCGTCTGCCTTCTCGTCCCACCACAGGCATCGTTATAACTTGGGACAAACAGTAATGACCTTGGGTGGGAGTAGCTAGTCTCTGAGCTGCTCTTAAGGACGCAGTGTTTTTCTCTTGTGTTATTTTGCCCCCCTTTCACCTCTTTGTTACAGAGTTGGGGAGGGCAACTCATTTTCCAACGACTCTTAGAGGACACTTGAAATATCCAAGCTGGAATCTGGGACAGGAGCGCTCCTTGCTCCCAGAGCCCATGTTCGACAAGCTTAAACATCACAGGACAATTCACCAGTACGTTGTACAGTACAAATGTTTTGACTTAAGTTTCTATTCAGAAAGATCTGTCCTTTAACTGAAAGCTAGACAGGGCCAGGGAGAATACAGGTCCCTGACTAGGGGTCCATAGCACAAGTCTTTCTCGTTTTCTGCCCTGCCAGGGAGGTCATGTTAGAGAGTCTCCCTGACACTTTTATCCATTTCCTTAGCACCTTATACTCTACAATCTGATATGAAGTTTACACACTAGGCATCACATTTATTTATTTTTTATTAAGCATAAACAGAATGTCTACTGTGTAATACAACCAACTTAAGCTCATCCCTGAGTAGCTTACAAATAAATGCGACTCAGACTATGGTTATTTTATTTGACTTTAACAATTACTTGGGGGGTGAGTAACCCCTAATCTACTCTTCTAACTGCTGGCCTGGCTACCTCCCCAGCGATTTACCCTAGATACTTGCTGTTTTTCCTGGCCACATGCTCATCATCCATCTCCCCTCATGACAGCTTCCTTTCTCTTATTCTTCCTCCTTCTCCCCTGGTCTCTCCTCCAACCAGGTCACAGGTACCCCAAGTACCTCTAATCCCTCCAGTAACTGGCTGTAGCCATTTTTATTTGGCCAAAAGTTTTAAACAAAGGAACAAGGTTTGCACAACAAAAGCTTATAAATATGAGAAGTCACTTATAGGCCTAGACTTAGGTGTAGAATTTAGCATTTCAATACATAGCAATAGAACAAACCTTGACACTACTGTATACAAAGCACTATTCTCGGTGATGGGGGTATAAATGCTTTCCTGCCCTGGTGAGCTTCCTGGCTGGAAGAGGAACTGAAAAGTGAATCCATGCATGGAAGGATCCCGTGAGAGGTAGTCAAAGGACAGCAGAAGAAAGGGTGACAAATCTTATTTAGTTTTGAAATTGACAAACAACACTTTTATATATTTGTATGCACATATTTATACACACATACACATTGAATTGATTACTACACATATAAGCTTTTTTTGTGACTAAAAACTGTGAGGGAATTGATTTTCAAGGAAGACGGTAGTAAACAGACAGATTTCAGCCTCTGGACTGAGGATTGGAAGGCGAGGCAGTATATGCCGAAGGAAACAGTCATTGGATCAGCAACAGGCAGAGAGGGTGACTGTATTTGTTTAGCAAGAAGGTAATAGATGGTCCAGAGTTGAGAGTGGGAGTTGGTGAACATCAGAAGTCTGCATGCTGTTCAGCTCAGACTAGAGCAGATCCGCTGTTCATTCTGCGCTCATCAGTAGGGCCTCTGGCTTTCAGTAGGACATGGGCTCCCTTCCCCTCTTAGCCACAGCAGGCTTCTAAGGAGTAATAATAAAATAAGATAGAGCAAAAACTAGCACATCAGAATTGGACAAAATAAACACAAGAGTCCAAGAGAGACATAAGAAACAGAGACCGACTCATGAACACACTCAGGAAGCCCACGCAAACACTAGCCTGGAAAACTGGAAGTCACCGCATATGTGCAAAGGACCTGCGGGGGAAAAAGAAGAAAAATTATAAAAATAAAATAAAAGTAAAATAATAAGATAAAATTAAAAAAGAAACAGGAACAGTCGTGATATGATATTGTGAGACATGGAGCCTCCAAAGATGTCACTGAGTTGGTTTTCTTCTGGTTCTCTACTGTTGGTCACGCAACTTACACATTTATTATTTTAACTTTTTGTTGATCGATGAAATTTTTCTCGGTCAAGTGAGTAATTTTACATTTCTGTTAGCATTGAGTATCTGCATCTGCTGCATTACCAGTTTCTCTCTTCCTTCCTTCCTTCCTCTTTCTTTCTTTCTTTCTTTCTTTCTTTCTTTCTTTCTTTCTTTCTTTCTTTCTTTCTTTCTTTCTTTCTTCCTTCCTTCCTTCCTTCCTTCCTTCCTTCCTTCCTTCCTTCTTTCTTTCTTTTTTCTTTCTTTCTTTCTGTTACAGCTTTCTAAGCATTTGTGATCTTATCTCTTTGTAGTTCAAGTTTACTTTCCCCACTGTGCTGGCTGGGTTTTGCTTGCTTGTTTTGTTTTGTTTTGTTTTGTTTCTGTCAATTTCACACAAGCTAGGGTTATCTGGGAAGGAAGAATCTTAATGGAGACAACGTTTCCATAGGTTGGCCTGTTGTGAGCGTGTGTGGGCTGACTGTACTATACTTTTGCATTATGTAGGGTTATTGTCAGGATTAAATATGCTTAGGACAGGCTCCTGTGAATACCAGTTTAGCAATTAATAAAACTACACCATTTATCCCTTCTCTATCTTCCCTCCAAACCCTCTCACATACCCTCCCAACTCTCCTTCTGGTATCCCATGGATATAAATATATAAATATACATTCTTACATATGACCTATTCATTATATTGATGTTACTAGGAGACACAGTCTCACAATAAACTCCCAGATCCTCTGGCTCTGATAATCTTCTACCCCCTTCTTCTGCAGTGTTTTCTGAGCCTTGGGTGTGGGTGTGACAAACACTATTCTTTATCAAATAGAATTTTCCTGTCATCCAGTTATGCTATACATTTCCAAAGGATTGTGTGTCCTACAAGAGATACTTGTGAGCGTGTTTATACTGTTCTGTTTGAAGTGGCAAGGAAATAGACATCCAGGTTAGGTCCATTTCCACTTAGAAATAATCTTTAACCTGTTGGTTACAACAGCATATTGTTACTTCACATACTTGGAAAGCTCATAATTCTGGCTTACTATCGGCTTCTAATTTCATCCCATTGTATAAGTGAAAATATTTTTTGTATGACTTGTATCCTTTAAGTTTTTTATGACTTTATCACTTAGCATAGGATTTATCCTGGAGAACATTCTGTGTAGTTTGCTTTAGTTGGATGGAGTCCTCTGCTGGTATAGCTTCAAGTTTGTCTGTGGTGTTACTCAAAGCTTTCTTTCCTTATTGGTTCTTGATTTGCTCTATACATTATTGGACATGAAGTCTTGAAATTGTCAGTAATGACAGTTTCATTATCCTAATATTTCTGTCAACTCTTCCAGTCTTAGATTCACTTTAGAGACCATCTTTAACATTTCGGTATGCAAATGTTTACAATAGCTAGAGTTTCCTGGCATGTTAACCCTGTTGTATCTTCTCTTTCCTTCTGAATAGGATCTCATTCTGTAGCTCAAGCTATTAACTCATTCTATAGCCCAGGCTAGCAAGAAATCTATTTTGCCTTAGCTTCCCAAGTGCTGAGTTTATAGCCCCTGACCTAGTTCTTTCTTTTATCTATAACGTTTGCCTTAAGCTCTGTTTTGTCTGTGTTTGGTTCTAGCTTAACTTCACTCTCCCTTTGGACAATTGTTCTATTGGATTAGAAGCCTTACTTGTCTTACCAATTGTAGCATTTGGGATGTGTTTTTTCACAGACTTTGGCCTTACTGAGAAATCTCTTCATTTTATCGAAAAGTTCCATGTGTCATGGTGCTTAGCTTTACCAGAGTCCTTCCTGCTATTTTTCAGGATGCTCTGTCTTTCAAATACTTGATCATGCTGCATCTAGGATCATGTGTCTGTGCTTACTTCCTCCGGAGTTCACTGAGCTTCACGATGGGTCTGCAAGTGTTTCCTTCACATTTGGGGAGTTTTAGGCATTCTATCTTCAAATAATCATTTGCCTCCTTTCACACTTCCTCCCCTCTTGGGACTCTTACAGCACATGTATGTACTTGCTTGATGGTTCCTTTTCAGGCCTTTATTTTTGTTGATATTGTTTTTTTTTCCTTTTTGTATTTTCAGGTAGGTAGTTCATTTTCAAGTTCTCTGGTTTTCCAACAGCTCAAATATTTTTTTCAAGCTCTCTTAAAGATTTATTTTAGCTAATATACTTTCAACTCCAAAAATCCTATTTAAAAAAACCAAATTTTTATGTCTATATTCTCTATTTGGTATGACTTATTTTTCTGCTTTCCCTAGTCTTCTAGAGATGGCTTCCTTTAGTTCCGGATCTATTTAAAATAGATTGTTTAGGATCTTTAGCAAGTTCAACATCAGGGCTTCCTTAAGAGCAGTTTTTGTATCTGCAACGTACATTACCTATTTAGCTATATGTCACACAGTCATTTATTGAAGAGTAGACATTTTAAATGATGGGATATGGTAATCTAGACATCCTGTCTCTTCCTTCCTTGGAGCATATTGCTTCTACTTCTTGTTTCGTGGCTTTTAGGGGCTAAGTCTGAAAAGTCAGTATTCATTGCTTCATTTGGCCACTGAAATTCCCGCTCTGCTTGGTGCTCAGGTAATGACTGAACGGAGACTATGGTAGGTGCATTGGATCAGGAAGACTCAGTCTTTTCCAACAGGCACTTGGCCCATGTTGGAGCATGCCACCAGCAGTGTGGCGGAGAGTTCACAGCTTTGACTTTCCCTTCATTTCATACTTGTGTAGAGCCTCAACACCAGCCAGGGGTGAGGGGTTAGAGCCTTCTCTAGCTTGTTCTGGCCATGCCGGCAGCCTGGTTAATGGATGATGCCTCCAAGGACTAACACAAGAGGTTTGCAAAGAAGTCCCCTGTGGACAGTTTATTCCCCAGCCTTTCCTTTAAATGTGTGACCAGTTTTTCATTTGTTTCAGCTAGTATTCCTGCCTCAGTTTCAACGGTAGCTATTGCTAACAAGTCTGAAGATTACTTATTTTAAATATATTTTTATTTATTCTTGGAAAATTTTACATGTATCTTGTATACAACGTGTGTTAAACATATCCAACTCCTGCTCCCCACTCCAGTTCCCCCATCCCAGAACCTTCCCATCACATCTCCCAAACAATTTCTTGTTCTCTTTTTAAATGTTTATTTTTAACCCCTGACTCCAAGTAGAGCTGCATTTATGTGTGCAGAGTATGGGGTCATCCGTTGAGCATGGTGTGCCAGTGGCCACACCTCTCCTAAGAACAGTGACTCTCCCTCCCCGCAGCAACCATCAACTGCAATACTTCTTAAGTGAAGGCTGGGCCTTTGTAGCACTGTCCTCACCCATGGTGGAATTTTAACTTAGTTCTTGCATACAACATCCATGTCTTGTTCAAAAGACAGCATGCACGCATGTGTACACACACATACACACACACACACACACACACACACACACACACACGTATATTCAGTTTCTCTTCAGTGATGTACCCTGTTCTCTAAGCCTTCGGGAGGAATTTTATTCATGACAGGGGCTTGCTATACAGCCCTTGGGGCTGGTGCTCACTATATATCCTAAGTTGGCCACAAACTTGCAGTAATCCTCCTGCCTCAGTCTCATGGGTGCTGAGATTGCAAGAGTGAAGTACTATGCCCATCAATTTTGGATGGGACTTTTCAGTAGAAGTCCAGGGACGTTAATAGTGATGAGAACTGGCTCAGATTAAGTAAAGACACCAGCAGGCTACATAATGATGCTTCTCTGGCAGTGGTTTTGGGAGTTCCTGTCTTCTCTGCCCACTGCCTCCCTGTGCCAGCGAGGATGTCCTGTCCCTTCTACCGTCCTTCACACTGAGCTGGAAGGTCAATGGGGCAAATTGAAGCAGCACAGGTTGGTGCTTATTAACATCCAGGAGGGTTTTGTTCAGTTCTGATGCTCTGACAAAGTTGATAAATTGGTGTTTGCCACTATCTACCAACATTGTCATGCTTTGATGGAGGAACAGCAGGGTCTCACTCCACCTCCCATTGATGTCAGACTTGTCTTAAGATACTAACAGTGGTACTGTTTTTTAAAACCATGTGATATCGACAAGTGAATTTGTAAAGCCCTGTTTACCCAGGCTGTTCTCACCTCGTTTGTATACATGCACACTTCTGCTTCTGAGACAACCACGGCCTGGCTTTACTATTGTGTACTTTTGCTACTTTACACAGTATTGTGTCTTTTGTCCTGTATAATGAAGCTTAAAGGATAATATTGATTATGTTGTAGGCTTTAAGAATTCATGAATTCATAGATATCTGAGTTTTTAACTTTGCTAACATAACTCTAAGAATGTAATTTATGCTTAAAAATTCCAAGACAAATTTTGTATATTATTGCTTACTATCAAAAACTTATGCTTTATACCTCAAGTTATTTCAAGATGGGTCATATGAATTATATCCCATCAACAATATATCTATCTCTTGGTAGCCTAATATCCATGAGATGTACTTAAAATTATTGATGAAGTTGAACAACTTTTATTTATTCTTAGTTTCATCTAGAATTCCTTTTTTTTTGTTGTTGTTGTCTTAAAAGGAGCTGCGACTATCTCATGAAGAGTTGTTGATTAGTTTTTCTACATTGTAAAGTCACCATGAAGTCACCTGACTGTCATTCAGGAGTATGTGATGTTGAAGGCACTTGTAGACTGTTTTCCTTAACATTAACATGTTTCTTCATCTTTGTCATAAGTTTTAAAGTTCTGAGTGACATCTTTTGGTTCTGGCAAGAAAGATAGAATTCTTAATGTTCCTTAGATGCTGGTAACATCATGGCTCTCAGGTATTCGGTGAACACTATCTTTTAGCCTCAGCTACAATCTAAAGCACCACAGCCTTTCCTCGGCATATTGGATAGTACGACACTTGGTCTCCTGAGAGAAATGTGTTCTGAATGCTACATAAAGGATGCACAGACAAGATTTTAGCATTTGCCACCACAAAGGGCTCAGGGTTTCTTATTCGGCCTTTGTACAAATGAGAAAAGGAAATTGGAGTCTTGGATCTACAGCATTGTGCTTTCCTCAGAACCTGATGTGATTGCTTTTGCTTTTTCTCAGTTTAAGGCCAACCCTCCAGCTGTGACTTTTGAGCTAACGGGAGAAACAGATGGCATATTTAAGATAGAAAAGGATGGACTTCTGTATCTCACAGCAGCCCTGGACAGAGAAACAAGAGCAGTTCATCATCTGCAGGTGAGATGAGAAAATGGGATGGCACTCAGTGGGATGACACACACACAGTGGGATGAAATGTACACAGTGGGATGACACTCAGGGGGATGACACACACACAGCGGGATGACATGTACACAGTGGGATGACACTCAGGGGGATGACACACACACAGGGGGATGACACACACACAGCGGGATGACACACACACAGCGGGATGACATGTACACAGTGGGATGACACACACACAGTGGGATGACACACACACAGTGGGATGACATGTACACAGGGGGATGACATGCACACAGTGGGATGACACACACACAGTGGGATGACACACACACAGTGGGATGACACACACACAGTGGGATGACACTCAGAGGGATGACACACACACAGTGGGATGACATGCACACAGTGGGATGACACACACACAGCGGGATGACATGCACACAGTGGGATGACACACACACAGCGGGATGACATGTACACAGTGGGATGACACACACACAGAGGGATGACATGCACACAGTGGGATGACACTCAGGGGGATGACACACACACAGCGGGATGACACACACACAGCGGGATGACATGTACACAGCGGGATGACACACACACAGTGGGATGACACACACACAGCGGGATGACACACACACAGTGGGATGACATGTACACAGTGGGATGACACACACACAGCGGGATGACATGTACACAGTGGGATGACACACACACAGCGGGATGACATGCACACAGTGGGATGACACACACACAGCGGGATGACATGTACACAGTGGGATGACATGTACACAGTGGGATGACACACACACAGCGGGATGACATGTACACAGGGGGATGACACACACACAGTGGGATGACATGTACACAGTGGGATGACATGCACACAGTGGGATGACACACACACAGTGGGATGACACACACACAGCGGGATGACATGTACACAGTGGGATGACATGCACACAGTGGGATGACACACACACAGTGGGATGACACACACACAGCGGGATGACATGTACACAGGGGGATGACACACACACAGCGGGATGACATGCACACAGTGGGATGACACACACACAGTGGGATGACACACACACAGCGGGATGACATGTACACAGTGGGATGACATGCACACAGTGGGATGACACACACACAGTGGGATGACACACACACAGCGGGATGACATGTACACAGGGGGATGACACACACACAGTGGGATGACATGTACACAGTGGGATGACATGCACACAGTGGGATGACACTCAGGGGGATGACACACACACAGCGGGATGACATGTACACAGTGGGATGACACTCACACAGTGGGATGACATGTACACAGTGGGATGACACACACACAGTGGGATGACATGCACACAGTGGGATGACACTCAGGGGGATGACACACACACAGCGGGATGACACACACACAGCGGGATGACATGCAGGCTTCCTCAGCACCCCCAGTCCTGGAATCCCCCAGCACCGTTATTCCTTGCTTCTTGTTCAGCTCTCCTGACAATTAGTGCAAAACTGCAGTCCTCATATCAGCTCCATCCTTCCCTTCTTCATTTCCTCCCTTGTTTCCTTCCTCTTTCCCTTCCTCCCACCTTTTCCTTCCCCCTTTCCTTTTCCCCTCCTTTCCCTCACCTCTTTAAAACCAAGTACAGAGGACTTTATAGTAATCCAATTTACATGATCTAAGTCCTCGGATGGCTGTACTCATTTGGGTACTGGGGCTGAAACCCAGCACTGTGCCTCTGGTGTGTCCTGGTGCTTGGTGTGTGGCTGTTGTGTGGGCCTCACACCCACTATGAAGGCAGCATCAGTACTGTGCAGAGCCACTGGGACCCCAGAATGCAGAAGGAACTCAGGGTCCTACTGGAAGTGCCCTTCCTTTTGTTTTCCCCATAGCTTCCTACTGGGTGTCTGAATAGCTAGAAGGGCAGAGTGCTAACTGAAAAAGAACAAGCCAAAAGCATCTTGTCTGTTGCTTTCTGCCATGGGCTCTGTAGACTGACCACTGTGCTAGCTGTGAGGAGTCATAGCACACTATCATATGAATAATGTCCTTCATCCAGTACCCTGCACATCTAGAAAGCCACTGCCATAATCAGACTGACTTAACTGATTGGACTCCTATTTTAGCCACATATAGTTTGGGCTTTTGTGGTTCTTTATCTTCTGCAGTTGCCAGGCCATTGGTCCTTGAATTGTAAGTTCCTACAAGTGACTCTTGGGCATGTGTGTGAAGTTCAGAGTCACAAGGCGGTTTTCTCTTCTTCAACAACAGCTTGCAGCCTTGGATTCTCAGGGAGCTATAGTGGAAGGCCCAGTCCCCATCATCATAGAAGTCAAGGACATCAATGACAACCGACCCATGTTTCTCCAGTCAAAATATGAAAGCTCAGTGAGGCAGAACTCTCGCCCAGGTAAACAGTCAGTCCGAGTATGTCTGTGGGATGATGAAAGACTGGAAATGTGTGACTGGCAGTTGAAACTATAGCTCCTCAAGACTTACTTTCTTATGTAAATTTCATAGTGATTATCATGCCAATTGTTCTGGACCAAAGTCTCTCATTCGTGGTTCTGTTTAGTCTTGGGTACTGTAGGATGTTTCAAAGTATCTTTGACCTCTATCTATGAGACTCCCCTTTCTAAGCTGTGACAATTAAAAAGTGTCTGTAGGAGTTCTAGAGAAATGACTCAACAAGAGCCTTTCTGCTCTTCAGAGGATCTGAGTTCAGTTCCGAGCACTCATGCTGGGTGACTCATAAATCACCTACAACTTTAGCTTTAAGCCTTCAGTGTTTTCTTTTGGCCTCTGTGGACACCCACATTTGTGTGCACATTCTTCTACCCCCAACTGAAAATGAAGTAAATCATTAAAAGAGTCTCTAGATCTTGACAAATGTACTATGAATGTCAAAACTATAATTCTTTAGTGAACTTTCAAAGTCCACACAGCTCAAGAAAAGCCAAGGACTGTCTGGAGAGGAGAACTTGCTCTCCCATATCCTTGTGGGATGCGCAGAGTCACTGTGGGCTCCTCGTCTTCTGGCTGTTCCCCAGCTGCGGCCCATGTCTTCTCTATGGTGACCTACTCGCTATGTCTAGACCCTTGATCTTTCCATCAACTCGTGTCAAGGAATCATTTGTTTTACTCAACCCTTTTCTTTTCTCAGCCTTCAGTAGACAAGTAACCGTTCAGGGATGGCTGCACTGTCCCTGTCCCTTGTCCCTAGGTTGGAATACCAATGACTGACTTATTAGACTTTGCTACAGAAGAATCTTCTAGACAGAAACATCTTTTCTCTCCATGAACCAAATCTCTTAGAGAAGTGATTTTCAAAACTGGGGAACACTTGTGTTATCTTAAAAGTTGAAAGGAGCATGCACAAAATTTTAAACCTGTGAATTCTTCTTAGTGGCATCCTGGTCAGTGTTTAATAGCTGTTTCTCCTGGGGTGAGTGGGAAGAAGTGCGATTTGTGCCCTCTGCAAGGTTTCATGGTATAACTATTTTACCATGGTACTAGTGCTATTTTTTATTTCTTTTTTAATAAGATATTTTCTTTATTTACATTTCAAATGTTATCCCCTTTCATGGTTTCCTCTCTGAAAACACCCTATCCCATCCCTCCTCCCCCTGATCCCCAACCCACCCACTCCCATTTCCCTGTCCTGGCATTCCCCTATACTGGGGCAACGAGCCTTCTCAGTAGCAAGGGCCTCTCCTTCCTTGAAGTCCAATAAGGCTATCCTCTGCTACATATGTAGCTGGAGTCATGGGTCCTCGATATGTACTCTTTTGGTTGGTAGTTTAGTCCCTGGGTGTTCTGGGGGTACTGGTTGGTTCATATTGTTGTTCAGCCTATGAGGCTGCAAGCTCCTTCAGCTATTAATAAATGAGTTTATAAACTTTGAGTCTGGTTAGTTTTAGTATATGGTGTTTTTAATTGCATGTTTTTTTGTAATCAAATTTATAGAAACTTTAGAAAAATAACTGACTAAAAAATTTCTGGAAATTCAAAATTGTCCTCTCACAAGGTGAGTCCAGTGTAGCACTGGCTAACATTTTAGAAAATAAAATACTTATTTAGTAAATGATTTAAAAGAACACAGAGTGTTTAATGAAAAGTATATTTTTCAAAGCAAAAATAGTTTAATGAGAAAAATAACATCATTTGAATCTTTGCAAGTTTCTTTAATATCTGGATGAATAAAAACAATTGAGATAAAGGTCTGTCTCTGGATCCACAGTGTTACCACCTGCTTTTTTGTTGAAGTAGTATGTGATGAAAATGAGTCTGTAGTTTAGGAAAAAGGGAATATTTTAATAGCATTTTCAGATATTATGGACATTCTTTGAGATATAACCAAAACTTGAAAAGTGCACAATCCTTGCAGATGGTAGCAATATAGTAATGGTATATCTTGTACTCTTTTACATTAAAATCCACTAAATTATCTTGTTCTTAAATGGATCTTTCCCAGATATGATCTCAAACACCATAACTTTTTGAAATATGCCCAGGGATTCCAATAGGAAGCAAAATAAAGATGAATTTTTCCAGTTAGGAACTGAGGCGCTTTCTTCCATGCTCTTTGCATCTCCTGAGGCAGGACATGGACATGATGGTTTAAGTTTAAATTCTCTTCTTCTGTATATGTTTTGTTTCCAGGAAAGCCATTCATGTATGTCAGTGCTACAGACCTGGATGATCCGGCTACTCCCAATGGCCAGCTTTTTTATCAAATTGTCATCCAGCTTCCCAAAATCAACAATGTTATGTACTTTCAGATCAATAACAAAACAGGGGAAATATCGCTTACTCCAGAAGGTGAGTCAAGGCAAGCCCTCACAAACCTCAGTCAGAGGAAGGTCTGTCACCTGTGGGGACACATCTTTTCTCCTTCTCTTCCTTTACTTCAATAGGATCCCAGGAATTGGATCCAGTGAAGAATCCTTCCTACAACCTGGTAGTCTCGGTGAAGGACATGGGGGGCCAGAGTGAGAATTCCTTCAGTGATACCACATCTGTGGATATTACTGTCAGAGAGAACATCTGGAAAGCACCAGAACCTGTGGAGATTAGAGAAAACTTGACTGATCCTCACCCCATCAAAATCACTCAGGTAGTGTCCAAGTGACATCTACAGCTAACTCACACCCATACCTTGATGTGTAGAGACCTATGCTCATGGTCCTTACTAATTGTTTTACTAGATACATTTTGCATCATATAATTACAAAGCAAACTAAGTAATCAAGGTTCTACATCTCCAAAGTTTATCATACACACACACACACACACACACACACACACACACACACACTTTATTGGGGTGTTTTATTGTTTTCACCCAGCAGTGTGAAATATATCTGCTTTATAGTAGGTTGTGTGGCATGTGGTATACCATCAATATATCAATATATGTTGTTAATATCAATACCAGGGAAACCAGGCCCTGTCTCTGTATCAGGTCTTACTTTTTATTGTATTTATTGTATTTTTTTATTGTTGTTTGGAGAATAACTCTGGGTGTCAGTAGTTATTTTTATTTCTGAGATCTTCCAGCCTTTAATGCTTGAGGGGTACACCTCATGATGCATCACAACTAAATGAACAAATGAGTTTAAGTTAGTGGTTCTCAACCTGAGTGTTGTGACCCTTTGGGTGTTGAATGACAGGTCACATCAGATATCCTGCATATCAGATATTTACACTGTGATTCATAGGAGTAGCAAAATTACAGTTATAAAGCAGCAATGAGAATGATTTTGGTTGGGGTCATCACAACATGAAGAACTGTATTAAAGGGTCTCAGAATTAGGAAGATTTTTGTCCTGGATTCATTTTAATTCTGGATTCTAGAAGCTCCTCATACGTCATATGAAGTGCACTTGGCTTCATAAAATGATGTTATACCCAGTCAGAGTTCTAGAAGATAACAGCCCATGGACTCTTCAGTGAGTTTGTAAAGATTGCTTTAGGGAAGGAAGAATTCCTTTGTCTGCTTGCTTTTAGGTTGAGAATTTTAGAAAATGTTACTCAGTTTCCCTAAGAAACTGCTCATGTGCAGAGTTGTGAGAAATTCCAAAGTGAGACTAGTAGCTGTTGATCACCTTTTCATTCTCTTCATCCTTGTGTCTTTTCCCGCTACTCACTTTGGCCGTGCAGGTCCAGTGGAATGACCCAGGGGCCCAGTATTCCCTAATCAACAAGGAGAAGCTGCCACAGTTCCCATTCTCTATTGACCAAGAAGGAAATATTTCCGTGACTCGGCCCTTGGACCGGGAGGAAAAGGACTCAGTGAGTGAAACCAGATATTCCATGGGCCACAAGACTAATCCTATGTCTACTTATGGTTGAGGAAAATTAATTGTACATTAAAAAAAACAGAACAAAACTGTGTTCCAGATCCTAGACGTTTATGCATTCTCAAAGACACAGTGATTTGATAACTTCCTCACAAGTTTAGCCAGCATACTTAGAACTGAGAAATGAGGGGGAAATGTGTATGTGTGTGGGATGATGAAATTCACTTTGCCGCCTCATTTCTCAGTTTTAAGTATGTTGACACTACGGTGAGAGATGGTTAGCAAAACAGTTATTTTTCTCCACCCGTTAAAGGGACAGTGAAAGCGTCTTCTTACCTCTGACCTTCATATTGCAGTATGTTTTCCTTGCAACTGCCAAGGATGAGAATGGAAAACCACTTGCATATCCTCTGGAAATTCATGTGAAAGTTATTGACATTAATGACAACCCACCGACATGTCTGTCCCCACTGACTGTATTTGAAGTCCAGGAGAATGAAAACTTGGGTAAGAAATGAGAGCTGTTTGATGTCAGGTACCTGTCTTCCTTACTTCTCCTGTGATCCCTTTCTAGCCTCTGGGGTGTCAGGTAGACCTATTCTGCAGTCCATTGTCCATCTCTAGAACAGCAGAGAGATTGAAGGTATCATGAGAGTCATACAGATACAAGACTTCAAAATGAACACTGTCTCTGGTCCTCTTAAGTTGATGCTTTTTTAACTGCCATCACTGCCACTGTTTCAATGACAGTTACATGTCCAGAAGGGTCCATGTTGAAAGATTTTCCCTTCAGATTATCTTATCAAACTTCTAAACAACTCACTTTCAAGAGGTAAAACCTCATCCAGCTTGATAAAGAACCTGATCCTTTACATCCACTGCTAGATATCCCACAATAAGTAGACAATGCCAAGTTCAACATAACCCATGACTCCCTTTCAAGGAAGCTGAAGATAACTGAGGAAGCTGGCATGTGAAATTAAACCTCAGGCATGCTTGTCCTTTTGATCTTTCTACGTTTGAGAACAATGTATCTCCTGATAGTTTTATGTTTATATAGGGACAATACCGTAAGAATGTTAATGACTTCTGAGGGGTTTGTTGTCTCTCCCCTGGGTTTGAAGCTTTTATCTATTTCCTTCTTGGAGTTGAGCCCATTGAGTAGGCTGACATGTCTTTGGTGTTTGGGCTAAGTGCTTTTTAAACTTGTGAGTTCAGCATCTTTGTGCTCCCCATGGGTGGGGTCGACCCATCTAGGGATGGACATTTTCTTTGATCTTTCTGCTCTGGCTGCAACTCAGCTTTGACACAGCAACTGCTTTCCTGGTGGCTTGGTGGGGTTTCCTCACCTGTGATCATTCTTGGCCTCCTGGTATGAGGTGCCACACAGAGGTTGAGTAATCTCTGGGAGTCCTGCTGTGGTGTTCTTCATTTTGTTCATCGCAATTCCTGCCTCAGCAAGGAATGGTTAAATCATAGCTTAAAAGATTTCAGTAGATATAAGGAATGAAGTCACAGGGACAATTGTATAATGGAGTAATTATGTAATCGGCAGCAAACACTTGTGGTATTATGTTTCAATGAGATTGGGGCTGGCCTGTGGTGCTGAATGAAGGTGGAGAAACCTTTTGGGATCTTCCTAGATGATACTGCAAGCCTCTTCATATTGGGCTGTTCATATGCTATATTTGTTATGTATTGCTACATAACAAATTGCCCTCAAATTTAGCAGTTTAAAATGACAGACTCTCATTACATCAGTTTCTGTGAGTCAGAAATCTGATTGCAGTTTGGTTTGGGCCTCTGATTCGGAGGGACTATGAGAAGGAGGGAGAGGAAGAGAGAAGCAACATGGCAGTCCCAGTGTTTCTGTAACCTGTTCTTGGAAGTGACACTTGTGCCACATTCATCTCATCAGGATCGAGTCACTAGGCTCCACTCATGATTGAAAGGCAGATGTCATGGAGCATGGGCACCAGAAGATGGGGAGTGTCATTTGGAGCCTGCCTACTTCATTTAGGAAGAGGATAGTGCAGTTTTCTTAGACTGGTGAAGTCATTGTTAGTAGAGTAAAATGCTCAGGGTCTCAGTATGCTCCCTGTTTTTTGAGATGCAAGAATTCTCTTTAGAAAAGTACTTCATGAATTCTTTAGAAAAAGAAAAATTCTATTCAACTGGATGTTTTCATATTCAGCTTGTGGGAGGTATAGACATTGCATCTCATTCTTGAGGGCTTGCTACTTAGCCAGCTATCAAGACTTACACAAGTAGAAATGTTAACACACAAAGCACTGGTTCCTTCCTCTTAAGTTTATACTATCCTCTGTGCTGTCTTCATATAGTCAGTGCCTTATAGGACAGCTTCAACTCTTAAGTTTTAACAATACAGACTGCAATTCCTGAACCCCACCTTTGACCAAGACCAGCTTCTCATGAAATCCCTCCTACTTCAAAATGTTCCTAGATGCCCCCAAGTCCATGAATCAGCTTGGGCTATCGCTTGTCCTGCTTCAGTCATTCAGACGCTGGGTACTTCTTTCTCTTCTGGTTCATCCAAAGTCTTCCTGCTCTCACCTAGGGATGTCTGCCTTCCTGTTAACACTGTGCCTGACAGCTGGAAACTTCCAGTGGAGAGAATAGCATCATGTTCTGAGCACCATGTGTGCATGGCAAGAGGAAATGTTCAGAAAGTCTTTCTTGAGAGGCTGTGTGTCACCACAAAGTTTCCTCAGTTATGATGCATTTAGAAAGAAGCAGCTGCTGCTACATGGTCCCTAAGCCACATGCCTCATGGGTGCATAGATGATAGATAGATAGATAGATAGATAGATAGATAGATAGATAGATAGATAGATAGATAGATAGATAGTTCTTCCATTTTCCATCCTTTAAAACCCAACCCCTGTAAGAGTTTATATAAGCCAGTGGATGCAAACTGATGTAAATGAAGAGTGCGATTCAATTCAAATAGTGGCATCCAAATAAATCTCAGATGGGATTCTTACTGCATGAAAGGAAACCCACATTTCCTATTTTATAGATCTGGATGACCCCAGATTCTATCAGAACTTTCCCAAAGCTGGTAGGACACAGAATCACATCTACTGACCTCAGGAGCTCCTGGACCAAAACATACACAAGCATAGAGTACATATGGTCATGGCATGTGGCATGTGTGTGTGTGTGTGTGTGTGTGTGTGCATGTATGTGTGTGTATGTATGAGAAAGAGAGAGAGAGACTATTCTTTGTGTGCTATCTTTGAGTGGAGTCAGCCTTTGTAGTTGTTCACAAAGCTCTCAGAAGTAGCCCAGGATTGACTTCTAGTTTAGCTGTGTCATTTGTCCAGTGTGTTAGTGTCTTAGGGTTTTGGTAATAAAGCACCAAAAATTTGAACCTCTCAGTTCTGATGATGGAGAATCTGAAATAATGGTGACAGGATCTTGTGGGAGAGCCTGTTGCCTCTTCTGACTCTGACTTAAGCCAGCTGCTGACAACAGTCTGCAGATCTCTTTCCTCCTCTTCTTCTTTACCTCCCTCTGTGTCTCCACATCCTCCCTCTGTGTGTGGATTATATCACCCCAGTAATGTAACTGCTTATATCTCTAATGACCTTATTTTCAAATAGGGTCCCCCACCAAGATTGGAAGTGGATGTAGACTCCTTTGGGTAGGTGAGGAGCAGGAGGTATACCATGCTGAACTGGCACTACCCACCAAATCTATAAGTTGATGTCCTAGCTGTTTGAGTGGGATAAATTGTTCCTCCTCCCCAGGTCATAGGATAAAGTTCTAAGTCTTAGTACTTCAGAATATGGATATACGGATGTAGATGTTTTAAAGAGGAAATTGGGTAGGATATAGACTGGGTAGGATGATTGCTGGGTAGGATGTGGGACTGGGTAGGATGTAGGGCTAGATAGGATGAGGGATTGGGAAGATAGCTTAGTCAGTACATTTCTTACCTTGACTCTATAAGAATCTGGATTAGATTCCCTGACACATACATACAAAGCCAGGCATATTTGTAATCCCAGTGCTAGGGAAGCAGAGATAGGTAGATTACTGGGGTTCACTGGCCAGACAACTTAAACATACTTAGCAAGATTTTGTAGAGAGAGGGAGCTAGAGAGCCTGTTTAAAAAACAAAACAAAACAAGAAAACCAAACAACAACAACAGAACCAAACCAAATTTAACAGCAGCAACAACAACAAAACCCAAGGTGGGTAGCTTCTGAGGAATGATGCTGAGGTTGTCCTCTGACTCCCACATTCACATGTATGTACATCTGTACCCACAAACACAAGTAAAGTGAGGGTCCAATGGTGGGCCTTACTCTAATCTGACTGGAGTTCCTAGAATAAATTTGGGTGCTAAGGTACAAAGAGGAGGTACATATGGAGGAGGAAGAAGTAGCCAGGGAGAGAAGCTTAGAGGAAAGCAGCCTTGTCAACCAACACCTTGATTTCATATGTCCAGCCTCTAGGTGTCCCGGAGGCTGAGTTTTGTTTGTCTCTCAACAATATTGTATGGTAGTCTTGGCTGCCACAGTCTTCCATGAAGCATACCATTGAAAAATGCAAGGAGTCAAAGTAAATCTAAATGTCTTTGTTCAGTACCCAAAACTGTTCCCCATGTTTTCTAGGAAGCTGCTTTATGAACTCGTGTGGTTGTTGTCCTTTCCTCTCCATAGGTAACAGCATTGGGATCTTTGCTGCCTGTGATATGGATGAACCTGACAATATCAACAGTATTTTGAAGTACAAACTTGTAGACCAAACACCCAAAGTTCCCTCAGATGGACTCTTTCTTGTTGACGAATATGAGGGAAGGGTCCAGTTGGGTAAACAGTCCTTGAAGAAGCAAGACAGTTCTCAGTACAACTTAACAGTGGAGGTGTCTGACATAGGTAAGCACTGTACCGGTGTGGTGAGTTTATCTTCTACTTAGGATCTGTGAGACTTTTCTCATGCCAGTAGCATTCTCTGCTATCTTTGTGATTGTGAGGAAGCTGGATGTTTTCTCAAGAGCTAGAACTACAGATCTGGAGACATTGCATTGTCTTTGGTCTTCTGAGAATTAGGTGTCAAGAGGGATTCAGTGACCATCTCGAAGGGGATGCCTTTAAGAAAAAATGGAAAGGAAGCGTCGAAGTCTAGGGGATCTCCAGACAGCAATATTGTCTTGATCATGATTGAAGGAGTTTTGATAACAGTGTTCTAGTGAGCAGTCTAAGAAGAATTCCAAATGGCTGTCTGGAACTCATCAGGGCATTGTCTCTGGGGATAGGTCTGTCTTTGCATCACTACTTGCTCAGTAATCATCTGGGAGCAGCCAATGGAAGATGACGTGTAAGTGTAGTGTTGGTCACAGGGTAACACTGCAGGTTATCAGTCTGGCTGTTAAAGTCACCAGGCGCAGTCTCACGGTGACTGTAATTAAAAGACAGGAAAAATTCTTTCTTCATCCTTGCTTCTAGACTGAAAGTATCTGTATATGAAAGCAGTAGAGATATGTGGAGAGAGAGAGAGAGAGAGAGAGAGAGAGAGAGAGAGAGAGAGAGAGACAGAGAGAGAGAGACAGAGAGAGACAGAGAGAGAGACAGAGACAGAGAGAGAGAGAGAGAGAGAGAGAGAGAGAGAGAGAGAGAGAGAGAGAGAGAGAGAGAGAGAAGAGTTCTGCTTTCTTGCCAGCTTCGAATTGCCCACTAGACAATAGGAGACCTTTTTCCTTAATCCTTGTAGACTGTCAAAGTGGTTCTGCTTATCCTCTCCTCTCCTTGGGGCAGAGGAATCTTTGAGAATCTCATGACAACTTCCCATTCTCAAACACATCTCCAAATTCATAAACAAATTTGCTGCTATCTCTGGGGTACTCAGAGTCCTAGGAGATAACTGGTTCATGAAATGATTCTGTAATTGTTTTCCAAGGAACACGGTTTACTTAGGTGTGGAAAAGAAAGGACCAGTGGTTTACATGTATTCTTACTTTTTTCCCTTTCCCAAGGATGCTGATATCCTGGGAGAACTTGAGTTATGCAGGTTCCAGTGCAAACTGCTTGTCACATTCTCAGGGAGCTAGCGAGTTGACATACAGTGAGGGTCTGATGCTGTTTAGCCCTATGTTAAAAGGTCCAGTGAGATAAATGTCAGTCATGGTGTCCATGGTGAAGTGGCAGACTCTCACCCTGGCCTCCCATACCTTCAGAATCTAATCCTTTGCCCTGCCAAGGTACCAGACAAAGTATTAAGGATGCACAGATGAACCAGACCCAGTGTCTGTCCCTAAGGGGGTACCCCTTTTGTCAAGAAAGATGGATACACATGTTAACAACTTGTATGGACATACTGTCTACTGTCATCATGGTGCTCTTCCTTGACACCATCCCACAACACACCTGTAGGCCACACTCAACTTGCATCTAGGATTCACCTGCTGGTTCCAATTAGTTTAGAATTATTTTTAGAAATCTCAAAGCCTGGACCATTTCTGTGAGCTACCTCAGTCTCCCTTAGACATGAATTGTGCCACTTTATCCCTTACTTGGAGGAGAGGATTCAGGTGACTTTGAACCTCTCCATTATGCTGGGTAGAACTGATGCTGAGTAGATGCACTCAGAGAGGGAAAGGCAACCTGTGGGATGTTGGCAGAATTGTGCAAAGGGACAATTTTGCTTTGGGCATCAGAGATTATATAACAATTCACCTGTCAGGTAAGGGAGCTGCTTCAGAGAAAAGCAGCCATCTTGGTTGTTGAAAAAAAAAACTTTCCAAGGATAGGGCTGTGGGATGCTCAGGAGAGATCTCGGGGCGCAGTCTGGCTTCCATCTCCTTTTGTTGACCTGCTTATGGGTGAGATGGGGAGCAGAGTGCCTCCATTCACAGGAACCGTGAAATCACAGCAGCAGCTGTCATGTTACTTGCCAATGTTTCCTTACCAAAGCCTGATGCCAATGCATGATTTCCAGTGAGAATTCTGTGGTGTGACTTTGGCTTTCAGATTTCAAGACTCTCTGTTCTGTTCAAGTCAACGTTATTGATATCAATGATGAGATTCCCATCTTTGAAATATCAGACGTGAGTAGATATCACTATTTATTTTATTTTTATTTGGATCATATTACTGAACCCTTAATTTAAATAGAAACACAGACAATGTGCCAGGTAGCCTGGTCAGTGCATCAATAAAAACCAGGTACCATCTTCACATGGGCCATCAGGGACGCTAAAGTGGACTGAGAGTATCTGGAGATGTCTATATATAAACTCTTGCCAGCAGCTCATTTATTTTAAATGCTGCTTAAAAGCTACAGCCATAATCTTTTTCAGATTGAAAATTAAATGGTTGCTGATGGCTTGTTATAGATTTTGCATACAATGGACAGTAGATAGAACTACTAGACCTATGCCAAGCATTTGGGATTTAAAAAATTAGCTTCAGAAATACTGGTGACTTTAACTCATTTTGTATTTAACCAGGTTAAGAGGAAAGGAAAGAGGAAAAGATTTCTCTGGTTTAAGCCTAAGAGAAATATACTCCCTATATTCACAAGAATTAGCATTGGACGTAGAGTAAGTGTCAGGGCAGAAGGACATCAGGGCAAATGACTGTGGTCATGGTGTGGTGTTATTGCACCCTTAAAAGGAATGTCTCGATTTATTTAGCTCCTGGGAGAGAGAAGTCCACTTGACTAGATTGTTATGTTAGAAGTCAGTTTTGAGGCAGCCCAGAGCCCCTGATGATGTCCATAAATCAAAACAGAGGCAAGACTGTAACAAAGAAGGAAATTAATTTACAGTGGAGCCCAGAACCATAAGAAGTTTGATGGTACGGATCTTATCTAACAGCCACTGAGCTTAAGCAAGCATGAAATAAAGTATTCATTTTTTCACGGCTTCTATCCTCTGCGGAATTTTTCACTTCCTAGTATTGTGTGTTCCCTGCATCTCAGCAGACAGTGGTCAAGTAGATTGAGCAGAAGAACTCTGCAGTGGGGAGTTTAAACGCTTGGAGATGCAAACCTGGCTGGAGAGAAAGTGAGCTTGCTTATTCCATTGCCAGCATCTTCTCTTGGACCTTGGCTGTTAGCATTTTTGAGATCATTATGTGGGGAAGAGTGGATCTTGGGGCTTCAGGGGAGTCAGAATGCTTTATGGGGTATGAGGAGCACAGGCTTCGGGGGTTTGGGTTCGATCATACTAGCTGTGTTAGCCTGTGTGGGGTTGACTGGGCTAGCCCTTGGCTCCTCTGTCAAATGTCACTCTAGTGTATTTTGCCTCTCACCCTTCATAAGTGCTGTATATCAGCCATTCAGAGACTCTACATGCATTATCCCCTAATGACTACAGGTTGCATTCTCTTAGTAGACAAGTGACAGAGGCCATGTTTAAAGAAATGAGATAACTGCATCATTTAACTAACAAACAGCAAGTTTAGGGTTGGTAGCCAACTCTGACTCCAATGTTTTGAGCTCCTAATGTTTATCCCTTGCTTGATTCAGGAATTAGAAGTATCTGTCACACCATAGGCACTTTTCATTTTATGGCTATCTATATCATTATTATTCAAATAATTAAAGTTATTAAGCATGTGGATGCTGGAGGGGAAGTCTATTTTAGAATCCTTCTAGAATGTCTAAGTTGTTATGTTTCTTGGTATGGATTTCAGTTCATAAGTACAAATGATGTTAAAACCAACTGTCATATGTTCATCAAGAGGAAAACCATTCTGGGTATTAAAGGCAGCTGTGACCTCTGCCCTGAACCCAGAGACGTTTGCCCTTTGGCCAGGAAATTCAATGACATGAACCTTCTGTTTCCTTTCTTATTTCTTCCTCAGTATGGAAGCAAGACTCTCTCTGAAGACACAGCCATCGGATCCACCATCTTAGTCATCCAAGCTACAGATGCTGATGAGCCCTTTACAGGGAGCTCTAAAATTCTGTACAAGATTGTACATGGAGACCCTGAGGGGAGACTGGAAGTTGTCACAGATCCCAAGACCAATACAGGATATGTCAAGATAAAAAAGGTAGATATCCCACATAATAATTATTAATAAAATAAATAAAATAGATTATTCTACCTATGATTATATCAGGACCAATAGGCAGAGGTGACATGTTCACATGCACACAAAAGTCATCTGATGTGGATACTGGGAACCAAACCAAGATTTCTGCAAATGTTTAACTACTAAGCCACCTCTCTAACTCCAGAGACAAGACTATGGACATTAAAATGGTCATACACAGAGTTAATAAGAAGGTGGTCCCAAGTTTTAAGACAGAGGAGCCAGATGTGAAATGAAGGAAGGTGACAGACTTTTATCCTGATTTTAGTTAGCTTATGAGTCTGAGTGAGGGGCCAGTGCTTTTCACCACAAGGAACTTTTAAGAACAGCAATTCCTTCCTTTTCCATGTTCCTAAGCCCAGTTGGCTCTTTTCTCCTTCCTATAACGACTAGAGAGTTTAAAGTATTAACTCATGGTCCCCACGTCTTTCTCCAGGGCCTCTCCAACTTTCCCTCAGCCTTTTCCAATCCCTCACTATGTACTTGAGTCTCAATTTTTCTCTTCTGTAGCTGCATAATTTGTGTTAGAGCTCATCATGGGTTTACCAGATAACTCATTTGGAACCAGCACTATCTAGTAGGTACTGAGTTAAAGCACTTTCCACGGGAGAGTGCAAAACCTTCCAGGTAAACAAGGAGAGGTGCAACAGAGAATCTGTGGGAATATTGCTTGTTGGTTGGGGCTGAAAAAAGAAGGCTAAGGAAATGTTTTGAACTAGAGTAACAGAAAGCTGAAAGTAAAGGCTAAAAGCAGAGGCCAAGTAGAGTGGTTGCACAGAAAACAAAACAAAACAAAACAAAACAAAACAAAACAAAACAAAACAAAAAAGCAAAGGAAAAAAAAATAACGCCAGCCTGGAAGCAGCCACAGAATTGCATCAACTATTTGAATGTGAAATGTTGCCCACAGTCTCACGTGTTTGCATACTTGGTCTCAAGTTGGTGGTGCTGTTTTGTAAGGTTTTGGATCCTCCAGGAGGCAAAGCTTTATTTGAGAAACTATGGCCAGAGCTAAGAAGCTTTATGGACCACTCTTACTTCCTATCCATTCATTTGCTTTCTGACAGCAGACATAATGTGATCAGCTATACCTTTCTTGCTGAAATGGACTATGTCTCTCTGTAAGCAGTGAGCCAAAGTAGATTCTTCCTCCCTTAAGCTGCCTCTTGTCAGGTATTTAGTGACAATAAGAAATGAGTATTCACTGTCACCTGTACCCCATCTGACAAGGGTGCCTACTGGGTTCAGCAGAGTTCAGTGTATTACATCCATAAGCTTCTGTGGAAGACTGATATTTGGAGAACATATGATCACAGCTTCTTCTTCCATACTTGACTATCTACATGGAGAGAGAACATGGAAAGGATGGAGGAAGGGGTGGTTTTCAGAATTGGGAGTGGGTAGTCTGCAAAGTATGGTGGTATGAGTCTTTGCTGCAGGACCAGGACATCTCTCTCCTCCAACCACACTTGGGACTCAGAGAAGATAGGAGGATGACTGTCCCAGTAAATGACTGCTGCATGTCATTCTTTTCTTTGTGGTATCTTATCATGTAGCATCCCCAGCTAACCTGACCATGTGTGGTGATTGGATCCTTTAGGGAGATGATGGTAGTGGAGAGCTATAGCTGTCCTTGCACATAAGTTGTACATGAGGTGGTGCCAGGACACTCACCAAACTCTTACCATCCTTGCTTCGTATGTTGCTGTATTTATTGTGTCTAGAATATTGCTTGACACATGGCAGATGAAGATATTGAGTATTGCTTGACTGAATGAATAATTGAAATTTGTTTTGTGTCCAATTATTAATAATCACATAAGCAATTGTAGAACCTCTGTGTTAGGGACCTGAAGTCTCAGCTCTTTGTTCCCCAAGTACTGTGAAAACAGATCTTGAGTGTCAAAATTTGGTAGGCTGACCACTGGAAGGTAATCTCCAAACACAGCTGGAACCCTGGAACTCTGAAGGTCACAAGCTGTACCAGAGGTTTATCTTCCTATTGGCAGTGATCAGGAGAGATACTGTGCTTTTAGTCACACTAAGTACTTAATAGTCTCTCCTCCTATAACACCAAACATATCTCTGCAAGAGCATTTTGGTAATGGACAAACACAGTGCTGATGGACAGTATAGCTGGAGACTTCAGTGGCTTCCTCTGGAGCATGGAACTCAGATTAGGCTCTTTGAAGTGCAACAGCCAACCCTCAGGGATGGACTTTAGCCCATTGGATGTAGAAAAAGATGTGATATATATAATGAATATATAATGAATGAATATATATTATGTGTAGTATATAGTAATGAATATATATATATATATGTATATATATAATGCTTGAGTTTGGACTTGGCATAAGTATATACACATGTGTAGGTGTATCCAGAAGGAAACTCTTATGAAGAAAACAATTTAATTGGGGCTGGCTTACATTTTCATGGCTTTAGATCACGATTGTCATGGTAGGAAGCATTTCAGTGTCTAGGTAGACATGGTGCTGGAGAAGGAACTGAGAGTTCTACATTGTGATTCAAAGCAACAGGAGACTGAGTATTATACTGGACATAGCTAGAACATATATAAGACCTAAAAGCCTGCCCCCACAGTGACATATTTCCTTCAACAAGGCAACACTTTCTCCAACAAGGTCACACCCCTAATAGTGCTACTTTCTATGGGCTAAGCATTCAAACACAGGGTCTACGAGGGCCATTCCTTTTCAAACCACCACAACATCCTTTTGGACTTTGCATTGCTTCTCTCTAATTTTTAACATTTTTTTTAAATTTTAATTTGTTTATTTATTTTATGCACATGAGAACACCATCATAGCTCTCTTCAGACACATCAGAAGAGGGCACCAGACCCCATTACAGATGGTTGTGAGCCACCATGTGGTTTCTGGGGATTGAACTCAGGACCTCTGGAAGAGCAGTCAGTGCTCTTAACCACTGAGCCATCTCTCCAGCCCAATTTTTAACATTTTAGGTTCTTTAAAGAATCTGACAACAAAACAAAACAACAACAACAATAAAAAATTACCTGACTACTCGGCTTAGGCTGGCAAGATCCTCAGTGAATGAAAGCACTTACTCCATAAGCCTGACCACCTCAGTTCTACCTACATGGTAAAAGTAGAGAACTAACCCCACAACTTATCCTCTCATCTTGGTACTATGGGATGTATGTCCCAACATATATATATACACACACAAATAAATAATGGAATTTCAAAATTCTACATTTCCCCATCTTAAAATAACAATAACACACACACACACACACACACACACACACACACACACACACACACGCAATGTTGAAATTTTAATTTGTAGGAGTTCAGAGTCCTATAGGATCCCTGAGTCTCAAGATGGTGGCCTACATTGCAAGAACTATCACTTCTTGGCCTCTCTTCTCTTACAGAACTCTCTTTTTTCCTGCTTAGAGTGGAATATGAGGTCCCACAAGGCCAGTTGCTCATATGATAGATAAATCTTTCTGTGTTGGGGCATTTAGCTAAGCATATGCTTGAAAACTTACAGAATTTGGAATGGACTGTTTTCTGAACCAACTCTTTCCATCTTAGGTAGCCTGGTTGTTAAATTCTCCCTCACACAGAGCCAGAAACAATGTCCTGTTCTTTATTTCTGGTCCTGTCTATCCAGGTGGACCAGAAACACACCCTCTTGCCAGCATGGCCTCTGCTCACCTTTCCCAGAGTCTCGTATTTTGAGTCTTGGGTTTTGACATCACCAGGAAGTGATCCTTCATACCATATGAACATTTCTGTAGTACAAATATTGTCCTAGATGCCATTGTCTGAGGAGAATCAAGATTTTGCTAAGAAGACACATAGGGTGCACCTATGAATCTGAGGAGGACTGTGTTAGAGTCTCTCTTCCTGGACAACCCATGTACATGAAACCACTCAGTGCTCTGATGGCACCTGAAATAAAGATGTGTTATGGTTTTCTTGAGAAGACGGTGTCAACTAAGATTGTATGAGTTTTAAGAGAAATAAATCCTTTAAGGGAGCTATTCACTCCAAGATTAATTTTCCCTTGTTTTCTCTCCCTCCACAGCCACTTGATTTTGAAACTCAACCAGTTAGCAGCATTGTGTTCCAAGCAGAAAACCCTGAGCCGCTGGTGGAAGGCATAGAGTACAATGCCAGCTCTTTTGCCTCCTTCGAGCTGATTGTGACGGATGTGAATGAAGTGCCTGTATTCCCCCAGCGAATATTCCAGGCAAATATCAGCGAGGATGCTGCTATAGGCACTAAAGTGGGCAACGTGACTGCCAGGGATCCTGAAGGCCTGGCTGTGAGGTACAGGACTGGGCAGGCCTACTTGCATGCTGCGACCATAACAAGAGGGAGGGCTGGCAAGGAAGAGAAGCAGCGTGCCCTGGCTTCAGGACTAGGGCAATGGAGCAGACATCAGAAGCAGGGTCTCTGGCCTTAGTTCAGTGCGCCAGGCGCATGGCTTCAGTTGCCATTGTCTCCTTGCTGCAGGCCTCAGTTGAGATCTGGTGAAGGTGGGAGCCCCACCCCCTGAGATTGGGTGAACCATGGCCAGGCTCTAGGTCTTTATTGTTGGGGTTCTAGAGAAGCTTCCTGTGGAAAATAGACTAGAGGTGTAGAGAGAGAAAACACAGAAGTAGAGAAAGCCACCTTAGAGGAGTGTCTTAGATGTAGGGATCCTGGGCTCCTCCTCTCTCTGGAGAGCTGGGCTCATCCCCTCATTCCCAGAGGGTTAGTGCTCAAGGTGAGATGCTAAGACAATATTTCTGTTTTAGACATTCTCAATCCTTCTTTTTTTGATGCAACTGCCCCACACATATTTGCCTCAAAAAATGTACAATGATTAATTAATTTACTACATACACATATACACATTTGTATAATACCTATATGATTTTAAAGATCACATGGTTAGTAGGCATAGATAGGACTTGAACTTAGACATTTTGTCTGTCTTATACAATATTGTTGAGAATATAAACAAATAGTTCCGCATAACTTAGCTGGTACATGTAGTTCCAAGTTTCTTAAGTTTCTCTGTATATTTGAGTGAAGTTGTACCTTTTAACAAGAGGTCCTATGGACAGTTAGGTTCAGTTATATGGACTTTACTGATTTTCTTGCATGAAGTATATTACTAGTTCACTTACTATAACAAAAAGTGTGAAGCAGAGTAACGTTATAAAGAAAAGCAGTTTATTCAGCTCACAGCTCTGGACATTTACAGGCCTAGCATCAGTACAGGCTGGGTGTGTTAAAGGCCTTGTATGAGTATTAACACAACAGCAACACAAGCAAAGGGAAAAGATCACATTGCAAATAGGACACTGTAGGCACTATGTTCTCACAACCCCTACAAGGGAGTATCCGTAAGTGACGAAAAGACAGCCCACTTGACCCTACCTCTCAATGGTCCTGCACTCAACAAATTTACCATCTGAGAAGGAGGTTTCCAACATGAGAACTTTTTTTGTGGGGGAGGGGGAGCACTCAAATCATGTCCATTTCATACTGAGGAGTAAGGTTACCAGTAGTGAGGATTATATCGCATTATTTAGTGTAGGAACAACGCTATACATCCAGGTCACAAGTCATGATGGAATTCAGAGCCTATTATTATTTAACCAATGCCTCTGTATTCTCTGGGAGAATGCTCTAAGAAATTGCTGGTTGTAATGGAAAGATAAAATAAATCAGTAAAATTACCAGCCAGAGGTATGTGCATATTAGTATAGAGAAAACGGAAGCACTTAAGGAAATCGCTCTGGTGGCTCAAAAACTGGTAGAGCACATGGCCACAGTCGCCATCAAGAGACGAGGTGTGCAAGGGAGACTGGGAAGGGCATCCTGTAAAGTGTGTTTCCAGAAGGCAAATGAATGAGGAGTAATCAAGGCAGCCCGGGGGCACATGTCAGAGTAAGAGCTGACTTTATCGACTCTGACACTGTGGACTGAGAATGCTAACTCTCCAGCTGGGTAAACTTAGAGAGTCCATCAGCATTCAGTAGATTCAATTCCAACCCCACTTCAAATATTATAGAGCCCATTGCAGGCCACAGATCCAGAAGCCAAGCGTTTCTGACTACTTCCACTGTGGTCCAAGGTCTATCTCTGAATCCATCCTTCCTCCCCATTCCATATCCCATCCAAGTCAACTGTGCACTGCAGGCAATGAGGACCTTTAAGATGAAGTAAGCCAATTGTCCAGCTCCTCTTCCGAGCCTGCCCTTGGGATTCTTGCTTCTGTCAGGGTGGGATCCCAAGTACCTAGGAGCTCTGATTTATCATTCACACACACAATCATGAGTACAGTGCTCGATATATACAACATGCTAAAAATATACTGAGGAAAATGAATTTGACTAAATATAATTTTAATCATTCCTATTCCTGGACATACAGGCTAACAGAATTTTAAAAAATTATAGGCAATGTTTTGAAGCCACACACACATATACACACACAATTCCTTAACTCCTATTAAATATTTATTGAGGTGACATTTTCAGGACTGGAAATAAATGGCTTGCAACTATAGACATCTTTAGAGCCATGTGTGAGGCTTTATGCAAAGGCTAAATTTACTGGCTTTCCTCAGACTTGTTTCTCTCAAATTAATCTTTTTTACATCCACCGATGAGTTCTGTTGAAGACACAGTTTCATCCAGCTTACCTTTCCACTTGACGCAGCTTGATGGCTGCCTCTGGCTTGTGTGATCTGGCTCTCCCAGTCCCTGTGGCCACATCTTTCCCATTTTCTGCTGCCCATGCATATCCATACACTGTGACCACACCAGGATGCTCTTGGCCTCTCTGTCTGGCTTGTGTATCCTTGTGGCATCTTTCTTGTCTGTGTCAACATCTTCAGAAAGGGCTTTTCTAAGTCCAAGCAACTTCTCTGTGATTCTAAGCACATATACTATATTTACCACACTTTACTGGATTATCTGTGTAACTAAAGACTTCATTTTTCAGTTCTTTCCTTGGCCCTGTCTGCTGAAGTTGATGTTTCTTGTGGACTGATTTTTTTTTTTAAATTTTGAGACCTAGTCTCACTATGTAGACTTGGTTGGTCTGGAACTGAGTATGTAGACCAGGCTGACTTTGAACTCACAGAGATCTGCCTGCCTCTGCCTCTCAAGTGATGAGATTAAAGACATGCACCACTACGTCCATCTAGTTGATGTTTCTTTAGTGAAGGTTTGCCAGGCCCCCAGTAGCCCATGTCTCCAACATTAGTAGCTCAGGTTTCCTTGGCAGGGTGGTGTACTGGAAGGTTTCAGAAGACATGATTGCCAGGAAAGTATAACATTTCTCCCAGAGCTTGTCACTCTGCCATACATAATGAAACAAGCACAGAACCATGCTGTAAAGCCATGGTTCTCAACCTTCCTGATGCTGCAACCCTTTAACTTAGTTCCTCACGTTGTATGACCCTCAACCATACAATTATTTTCATTGCTACTTCATAACTGTAATTTTGCTACTGTTATGAATCATAATGTAAATCTTTTTGGTTTTGGATGGTCTTAGGCAGCCTTGTGAAAGGGTTGTTTGATCTCCAAAGGGGTTGCCACCCCATCGCTTGAGAACTACTGCTGTAAAGACAGCTCTTCTTCCAAAGAGAGAAGTGTAAATGAGATAATGACTCTGATTCTGCTCCATAATATACTCAAGTGATGATTCTATGTCAGAGTATAGGAGCATAGACTACCTTCTGTTTTCATGCAAAGTAACACAGGCTTTCTTCTGCTCTCCCCTCATGAAGTTATTCACTGAAAGGCGATACGAGAGGCTGGCTTAAAATCGACTCCGTCACTGGTGAGATATTTAGCTCTGCTCCGCTGGACAGGGAAACAGAAAGTGTGTATCGAGTACAAGTGGTGGCCACTGAAGTAGGTGAGCAAAACAAAGCACAGCTAAATCACAGATTATTGGGGGGCGAGGGGAGAGACATCAGTAGAAATGAGTGGGAGGGCAAGAGAAGGTTAAAAATCGTGGCTGAGTATGACCATTAAAGCCATGGGGAAACATGTACAAAAGGGAGGGAGGGAGGTATGGAGGGAGGGAGTGGGAGTGTGTGTGTGAATATGTGAGTGAGTATGAGTGTATGTGTTTGCGTGAGTGTGTATGTATGAATGTGTATGTGTCTAAGTGTGAGTGTGTGTATATGAGTGTGTATGTGTGTGAGTATGAGTGTGTGTATTTGTGTGTGTATGTGTGTATTTGTGTTTATGTGTTTGGGTATAAGTGTGTGTGTATGAGTGTGCATTTGTGTGTGTATAAGTGTGTGTGTGTGTGTGTGTGTGTGTTTTCAATCCCTATGGTTGTGTTAGAGAACACTTTTGCCAATCTGTGCTTCAACTAGGCAGAGTTTCCCCGAGGCTGGCGGGGTTATCAGGGATGCTGTCTGCTCTGGTTTTCTGTAGGTACTGTTGGAACATTCTAGAGTCCCTAGCTAACCTCCCTCACTACCTCCTCAAAGGGGATTGAGGGTTTCTCCTAAACAAGACACCAGTGGCCCACAGAGCCTTGGATTATAGCTCCTTGGTGCTCATGCATTTTGGGAGCACAAAATGTTTTATGCAAGGCTGTCTTCCAGAAAGCTTGTGTACTAGTGATCTGGGAGTCCATCCTTGGGGATTCTGATTCAGCAGGTATCTGAACCTGGGTATCTGCCGCTTCTATGAGGCAAGATAAACTTTGAAAGGGAAGACAATTGCATAGATATGCCAGGAAGTTTAGACCATCCTTGCATAAGCCTTGCATCCTATTTAATTCAGTTGTGATACAAGTTTCCCACTGGCTCTAAACACAGAGTTCCAGGAATATTATCAGATTAAAATAAAGTTAAACTCACAGGGATGGTATGGTATCCAGGGATAGAGCTGCTAATTAAAACATTGAGTGTCTTAAAATGGAATTTTCCATCTTGCAGTAGGAATTCTGTTGATCTTGTGCTAATCAAGGATTCTAATTAGCTAATAATGTATCTGCTTGGCTTATAAAAAAAAGATGAGAGCAGAACTAATTACTATCAAACATATACAGTTTTAGGCCAAAAAATAATAAACTTTTAAAATACAAAGCCCCAAATTAGAGGCAGACACGGGAACAGAGAAAGGAATCGTAAAAATGTATAGGAAAAAAGCCCAAAATGACCATAGCTAAGTTCAACTCCAGCAAGGCTGTTTATTATTGGAAGGGGTGTACAAACCGACAAGAGTTTGTTGAGACAGGGACAGCTCAGTCTCTTCTGCCTGATACACATTCCATTATCAAGATGTATATGATTTTTTTATTGTTTCTTAGATATATTCTTTGTTTACATTTCAAATGATTTCCCTGTTCCTGGTTCCCACACTCCCTGAAAGTCCCATAAACTCTCTTCCCTCCCCCTGTTCCCCAATCAACCTCTTCCCACTTCCCTGTCCTGGTATTCCCCTAAACTGCTGCATCGAGCCTTTCCAGGACCAGGGGCCTCTCATTCCTTTTTCTTGGGCATCATTTGATATGTGAATTTTGTCTTGGGTATTTTGAGCTTCTGGGACAATATCCACTTATCAGTGAGTGCATACCATGTGTGTTCTTTTGTGATTGGGTTACCTAACTTAGGATGATATTTTCCACTTCCACCCATTTGCCTAAGAATTTCATGAATTCATTGTTTTTAATAGCTGAGTACTATTCCATTGTGTAAATATACCACATTTTCTGTATCCATTCCTCTGTTGAGGGACATCTGGGTTCTTTCCAGCTTCTGGCTATTATAAATAGGGCTGCTATGAACATAGTAGAGCATGTGTCCTTATTACATGCTGGAAAATCCTCTGGGTATATATGCAGGAGTGGTATAACGGGTTCCTCCGGTAGTATCATGCCCAGTTTTCTGAGGAACCGCCAGACTGATTTCCAGAGTGGTTGTACCAGCTTGCAATCCCACCAGCAGTGGAGGAGTGTTCCTCTTTCTCCACATCCTTACCAGCACCTGCTGTCTCCTGAGTTTTTGATCTTAGCCATTCTGACTGGTGTGAGATGAAATCTCAGGGTTGTTTTGATTTGCATTTCCCTGATGACTAAGGATATTGAATTTCTTTAGGTGCTTCTCAGCCATTCGATATTCCTCAGGTGAAAATTCTTTGTTTAGCTCTGTACCCCATTTTTAATAGGGTTCACTTTTGGGTCTTCAATTCTATTCCATTGATCTACCTGCTTGTCACTGTACCAATACCATGCAGTTTTAAACACTATTGCTCTGTAGTACTGCTTGAGGTCTGGAATACTGATTCCCCCAGAAGTTCTTTTACTGTTGAGAATAGTTTTCGCTATCCTGGGATTTTTAGTATTCCAGATGAATTTGAGAATTTCTCTTTCTAACTCTATGAAGAATTGAGTTGGGATTTTGATGGGGACTGCATTGAATCTGTAGATTGCTTTTGGCAAGATGGCCATTTTTACTATATTAATCCTGCCAATCCATGAGCATGGGAGGAGATCTTTTCATCTTCTGAGGTCTTCGATTTCTTTCCTCAGAGACTTGAACTTCTTGTCATATAGATATTTCACTTCTTTGTTTAGAGTCACACCAAGATATTTTCTGTTGTTTGTGACTATTTTGAAGGGTGCTGTTTCCCTAATTTCTTTCTCAGCTTGTTTATCCTTGAGTATAGAATGAGTATTATCATATCATCTGCAAATAGTGATAATTTGACTTATTGCTTTCCAAATTGTAATCCTTTGACCTGCTTTTGTTGTCTAATTGCTCTAGCTAGAACTTCAAGTACTATGCTGAATAGACATGGAGAGAGAGGGCAGCCTGGTCTAGTTACTGATTTTAGTGGGATTGCTTCAAGTTTCTTTCCATTGATGTTGGCTACTGGTTTGCTGTATATTGCTTTTACTATATTTAGGTATGGGCCTTGAATTCCTGTTATTTCCAAGACTTTTAACATGAAAGGATGCTGAATTTTGTCAAATGCTTTTTCAGCATCTAATGAAATGACCATGTGGTTTGTTTTCTTTGAGTTTGTTTCTGTAGTGGATTGCATTGATGGATTTCCATATATATACATATGTATGTATATATATATATATATGTATATGTATATGTATATGTATATGTATATATATACATAATTTTCCTTTTTATTGAATATATTTTTCATTTACATTTCAAATGTTATACCCCTTCCTGGTTTCTCCCCTCCCTGAAAACCCCCAACCTATCCTCCCACCTCCTGCCTCCAAGAATATGCTTTTCCACCCAATCCACTCCCATGACCCCCACTCGATTTCCCCACACTGGGGCCTCTATTGAGCCCTCACAGGACCAAAGACCTCTCCTCCCACTGATGCTCGACAAGGTATTCCTCTGCCAATCTTTTGGCTGGAGCCACGTGTACCCCTTGGTTGATGGCTTAGTCCCTGGGAGCTCTGGAGCGTCTGGTTGGTCGACATTGTCGTTCTTCCCATGGGGCTGCAAGCCCTCCTCCAACTCCTCCAGTTTGCCTTCCAACTCCTCTATAGTGAACCCCATGCTCAGATCAATGGTTGACTGTTAGTATTCCCCTCTGTATCTGTAAGGCTTTGGCAGGGCCCCTCCAAAAGACAACCATAAATGGCTCCTTTCTCGTCATCCATAGTAGTTTTGGGGTTTGGTGACAGTTTATAGGATGAATCCCCAGGTAGGACAGTCTCTAGGTGGCCTTTCCTTCAGTCTCTACTCCACTATTTGTCTCCATAGTTGTTCCTGCGATTATTTTGTTCCCTTTCTCAGAGGAACCAAATCACCCCAACTTTGGTCTATCTTCTTTGTGATCTTCCTCTGGTCTGTGAATTGTAACATGTCAAATAACCCTATTAAAAATGGGGTACGGAGTTAAACAGGGAATTTTCAACTGAGGAAACTTGAATGGCTCTGAAGCACCTAAAGAAATGCTCAGCATCCTTAGTTATTAGGGAAATGCAAATCAAAACAACCCTGAGATTCCACGTCACACCAGTCAAAATGGCTAAGATGAAAAGCCCAGGGGACAGCAGATGCTGGAGAGGATGTAGAGAAAGAAGAACACTTCTCCATTGCTGGTGGGATTGCAAGCTAGTAAAACCGGTCTGGAAATCAGTATGGTGGTTCCTCAGAAAATTGGACATAGTACTACCTGAGGATCCAGCTATACCACTCCTGGGCGTACACCCAGAAGATGCTCCAACATGCATTAAGGACATATGCTCCACTATGTTCATATTTATATTATAATATATTTATATTATAAATAGCCTTATTTATAATAGCCAGAAGCTGGAAGGAACCCAGATGTCTTTCAACAGAGGAATGGATACAGAAATTGTGGTATATATACGCAATGGAATATTATTCAGCTATTAAAAATAATGAATTCATGAAATGGATAGAACTAGAAAGTATCATCCTGAGTGAAGTAACCAAATCACAAAAGATCACACATGGTATGCATTCACTGATAAGTGGATATTAGTCCAAAAGCTCAGAATTTCCGTATATTGAACCATCCCTGCATCCCTGGAATGAAGCCTGCTTGATCATGATGAATGATCATTTGATGTGTTCTTGGATTTGGGTAGCAAGGATTTTATTGAGTATTTTTGCATTGATATTTATAAGGGAAATTGGTCTGAAGTTCTCTTTCTTTGTTGGATCTTTGTGTGGTCTTGGTATCAGTGAAACTGTGTCTTCATAGAACGAGTTGGGTAGTGTTTCTTCTGTTTCTATTTCGTGGAATAGTTTGAAGAGTATTGGTGTTAGGTCTTCTTTGAAGGTCTGATAGAATTCTGCACTAAAACCATCTGTTCCTGTGCTTTTTTTGGTTGGGAGTCTGTCAATGACCACTTTTATTTCTTTAGGGGTTATGGGACCATTTAGATGGTCTATCTGATCTTGATTTAAGTTTGGTATTTGGTATCTGTCTGTACTGTCCATTTCATCACGATTTTCTAGTTGTGTTGAGTATAGGCTTTTGTAGTAGGATCTGATGATTTTTTGAATTTCCCCATTTTCTGTTGTTATATCTCACTTTTCATTTCTGATTTTGTTAATTTAGATACTGTTTCTGGGCCCTTCGGTTAGTCTGGCTAAAGGTTTATCTATCTTGCTGATTTTCTCAAAGAATCAGCTCCTGGTTTTGTTGATTCTTTGTATAGTTCTTTTTGTTTCTACTTGGTTGACTTCAGCCCTGAGTTTGATGATTTTTCTGCTTTCTACTCCTCTTGGGTGTATTAAGTTCTTTCTGTTCTAAAGCTTTCAGGTGTGCTGTTAAGCTGTTCATGTATGGTCTCTCCAGCTTCTTTTTGGAGGGACTCAGAGCTATGAGTTTTCCTCTTAGCACTGCTTTCATTGTGTCCCATAAATTTGGGTATGTTCATTTTCATTAAACTCTAAAAAGTCTTTGATTTATTTCCTTATTTCTTCCATGACCAAGGTATCATTGAGTAGAGCATTGTTCAGCTTCCATGCATATGTGGGCTTTCTGTTGTTTTTGTTGCTATTGAAGACCAGCCTTAATCTGTAATGACCTGATAGGAGGCATGGAATTAGTTCGATCTTCTTATATCTGTTGCATTCTGTTTGTGACCAATTATATGGTCAATTTTGGAGAAGGTACCATGAGATACTGAGAAGAAGGTATTTTCTTTTGAAGTCACCACAATTATTGTGTGAGGTGCAATGTGTGCTTTAAGCTTTAGTAAACTTTCTTTTGCAAATGAGGGTGCCCTTGTATTTGGAGCATAGATGTTCAGAATTTAGAGTTATTCTTGGTAGATATTTCCTTTGATGAGTATAAAGTGTCCTTCTGTGTCTTTTTTTGATGACTTCTGGTTGAATGTCTATTTTATTGGATATTAGAATGGCTTCTCCACCTTCTTTCCTGGTACCATTTGCTTGGAAAACTTTTCCAGCCTTTTACTCTGAGATTGTGTTTGCCTTTGACACTGAGATTCCTATATGCAGCAAAATGTTGGGTCCTGTTTACTTATCCAGTCTGTTAGTCTATGTCTTTTTACTGGGGAATTGAGTCCATTGATGTTAAGAGAAATTAAGGAATAGTGACTGTTGCTTCCTGCTATTTTTTATGTGATTTTTATGTTTGTGTGGTTATCTTCTTTTGGGTTTGTTGAAAGAAGATTAATTTCTTGCTTTTTCTAGTGTGTAGTTTCCCTCCTTTTGTTGGTGTTTTCCATTCATTATCCTTTGAAGGGCTGGATTTGTGGAAAGATACTGTGTAAATTTGTTTTTGCTATGGAATACCTTGGTTTCTCCATCTATGGTAATTGAGAGATTTGCTGGATATAGCAGTCTGGACTGGCATTTGTGTTCCCTTAGGGTCTGTAATGACTTCTGCCCAGGCTATTCTGGCTTTCATAGTCTCTGGTGAGAAGTCTGATGTAATTCTAATAGGCCTACCTTTATATGTTTCCTGACTTTTCCCCTTACTGCTTTTAAAATTCTTTCTTTGTTTAGTACATTTGGCATCTTAATTATTATGTGACAGGAGGAATTTATTTTCTGGTCCAATCTATTTGGAGTTCTGTAGGCTTCTTATATGTTCTTTCTTTAGGTTAGGGAAGTTTTCTTCTATAATTTTGTTGAAGACATTTACTGGCCCTTTAAGTTGGAAATCTTCACTCTCCTCTATACCTATAATCCTTAGGTTTGGTTTTCTCATTTTGTTCTGGATTACCTGGATGTTTTGGGTCAGGAGTTTTTTGCATTTTCTTTGACTGTTGTGTCAATGCTTTCTATGGTATCTTCTGCATATGAGATTCTCTCATCTATCTCTTGTATTCTGTTGTTGATGCTTGGATTTGTTACTCCTGAGTTCTTTCCTAGGTTTTCTATGTCCAGAGTTGTTTCCCTTTGTGATTTCTTTATTGTTTCTACCTCCATTTTTAGATACTGGATGGTTTTGTTCAATTCCTTCACCTGTTTTGTTGTGTTTTCCTGTAGTTCTTTAAGGGCTTCTCCCTGTTTACTTGTGTTCTCCTGTATTTCTTTAAGGGAGTTTTTTATGTCCTTCTTGAAGTCTTCTATCAGCATCATGAGTTGTGATTTTAAATCCAAATCTTGCTTTTCTAGTGTGTTGGGGTAGTGGGAAAATTGGATTCAGATACCTCCATTTTGCCTTGATTTCTGTTAGTAACGTTCTTACGTTTGCCTTTTGCCATCTGATTATCTCTGGTGTTAGTTGGTCCTGCTGTCACTGGCTGGTGCTTGTCCCTCCTGTGTGCCTGTAAGTCTATCTCAGCACCCCTGGGTGACCAGCTTTCCCCTGGCACAGAGTGCTGTGAGGCTGCCCAGCTCCTGGGTATAGGTGGGGCCCTGGTGGACTAAGTCCCAAGTGATCTTACACTCGGGTTTTCTCTGCTTTCCTGGCTCAATTGCAGGAGTGAAGATGGTGGCCTCACCTCTAACTGGAGGACTCCCTGCAGAGCAGATGGCCCCTAGCAGGATAGGTGCACAGACAGCTGCGGCAGTGGTCCCCAGCTCCTGGGTGCAGGTGGGGCCCTGGTGGGCCGTGTCCCAAGCAATCTTACACTAAGGTGTCCCCTGTGTACCTGTCTGCACCTGTCTGCTTAGTCATAGGATCAAAGATGGCCCAGATGTATATGTTTTAACTGGTGATTTAAAAGCTCTCAGTAAGTCTGAGGGAGGTTTCTGTCTAAACCTTGATGCTGTGTCTTCTCCTTGATCCCATGGTAATCAACATTTCACTTTGCACACGTTTCTAAGTGGTTTTCACATTTTAGAAGTTTCATGGATTGTGACCAAGAGCCAAAACCTGTTCCATTTTCAGTTGTTGGCACCAAAATAATAATGTTAATAGACCAAACTATTCGTGTTTGGTTTAAGAACAGTCCAAGACTGAAAAGTTGCTGTGAAGAAAATCAAGAAAACAAGGCTTCCTAGAATCAAAGCAGGAGCCATAAAACAGTTTACCAGAACACAAGTAGCATTCAATCATCAAAGCAGTGTCTACGTGAGGTCAGGTGGGAACAGTCAGGGTCAATTGTACCACACCGGATGACTCCTGTGTACTTCTGTTATTGCCCATACTTTGTGCACAAAGAAACCAAGGCATTGAGAAATTGATATGCTCAAGAGCACATGGCAACCATGGGTCATAATGAAAATGACATGGTCTTCATCACTATAGCATAGCAGGACATTTGTACAACCATTTTCTGTTTTCTCTTTGTATGTGAGATTGCCACAAAGATCTTCACACAGCCTTGTGCTTCTCAGCTGAGGAAATGAAGCTTAGAAAACTGAGTTAAGATGCAGAAGGCAGTGGGAATTGATCAAGGGTGTGGCTGATAGGGACCACTCCACTGTTCACTAGTCCTGTGAACTTAGTTAGGTCATACAGTTTTTGAGTGAGTGTCATTCTTCTCCTGTGTAAAGTTCAGAGTTGTTTTGAAGGCACACTCATACACACACACACACACACACACACACACACACACACACACGGTTAGTATTATTGTTTAAACATTTAAAACTTTTTATTGCATTTGTGTGTGTGTGTGTGTGTGTGTGTGTGTGTGTGTGTTTGTATAGGTAAGTACATCAAAGAATAATTTATGGGAGTCAGTTCTCCTTCCTCCATGTGGCTTCTAGGGATCGAAGTCACTTTGCCAAGTTTGGTAACTAGTGTCTTTGCCCACCGAGTCGTCTTGTTGGTTCCATTTAAACATTTTAAGCAGTACAAAAATTAAGTCTGTAATTCTAAAATCTTCCTTCTACTACTTTAATAGACACAACTACTTAAATATTGATTTTTTTAAGGAAAGAGAAACATGATTCTATATGAAGGATGACAGTAATGCTTGGACTTATATTCTAACCCTTCAATTTCTTAGGTGGGTCCTCTCTGAGTTCTATGGCACATTTCCACCTGGTCCTCATGGATGTGAATGACAACCCCCCTCGTCTAGCTAAGGAGTACACAGGCTTGTTCTTCTGCCATCCCCTCAGTTCCCCTGGGAGCCTCATCTTTGAGGCCACTGATGATGACCAGCAGTCACGTTGGAGGCCCAAGTTTACATTCGCCCTTGGCAGAGAAAGCTTACAAAATGACTGGGAAGTTTCCAAAATCAATGGTGAGTTATCAAATGTACAATGAGAAAAATCAGTGCTGGAAAAAGGAATTATTTTGTGTGTGTGTGCCTTGATGGGTTTTATAACTCACCACAGAGTTTTCTTCGTGTTCCAAGAAAGCAGGGCATGCTCTAGAAGCACACAAGGAAAGTCTTCAAAGCCCCAAGCTTTGCATAAAAAGAAGCTTGACACCACAGCATCCTGGTTGGTGTACATGGATAAATAAACAATTTGAACATCAGTTGTAAATTTCCAGTGAAGCTAAGAAGCACATTTTATTATATTTATATTGAAAAAATTAACATACAGTAAACTTACTATATGTTATATTTTATCAATGTATACAACTTTACAAGAATTCACACATACACACGCACATAAAAACACACATACACGCATACATACACAGATACACACACATACACACACACATCAGATCAGCACAATCGAGTGACTATTTTGCCACTCTTGAGTTTTTCCTTACCTTATTTTTTATTGTCCCTGGCCACCTCATTAAGCCCACCCTGTTTTTCTTAGCCAATAGCCCATCTTTCTGTTGCTACAGATTTGTCTTTTCATAACTTCAGGTGCTTCCAGCTTTGTCCTCCTAGCATCATTATTTGGGTGTGTGTTCTCAGTATGTTTACCAGAGCTTCATTTTTATATTGTGTAGCAGTATCACAGTGTCTCCCATTCTCTCCGTGACTGTTGGTTGCTGGGCAAGTGTGTGGACAAGTGTATTAGGAGCATGACTTACCATGTTTCATTGTTGAACACCAAGGAGTGGAGTGACTACATCAATGGTAGGTTAGTGCTTAGCTAGTTCATAAAAGGTCCAACTATTTCCCAATTTTTTCTTAGCACTGTATGTTCCCATCAGTACTTGAGGCCTCAACTGTACAGCACATTCCTCAATGAATTTGCTCAGCTCAGTTAGCTTTAGCCATTCCAGTGTGTATACATCAGTCTCCTATTATATTTTTTATTGGTATTTCTCTAGTGGCTAATGTTTTAAGCCTCTCTTCTTTTCAAATAGAGATTTGCCATCCATACATCAGTAATACATCTGATCAAATATTGTTCCCAGATTGTTGAATTCTCTCTCTCTCTCTCTCTCTCTCTCTCTCTCTCTCTCTCTCTCTCTCTCTCTCTCTCTCTGTGTGTGTGTGTGTGTGTGTGATGTGCTTTATCAGGAAATTGTCTTTTTATAGCAATGTCCTCTCTTCCCTAAAGATTTACTTTTTATTATGTATGTGTTCCTTGTGAATGTGCACCGTGTGCAGGTAAGTGACTGCAGGGTCAGAAGAGGGCATCAGGTCTATTGGAACTGGAGTTACAATGGTTGTGAGCCAATATGGTGTGCTAGAAACTGACTCTGGTTCTCTGCAGAGTCAGTAAGCACTTTTAACTGTTGCGTCACCTCTCCAGCTACTCTTGCAATATCATTAAGCAGAAAATAAAAAATATTAAACTCAGAATTATTGATTTCTTATATAATCTGTGATTTTTAAGTGCTCTCACTATTTTCTGAAGGGAAATGGAGGAGGAGTGGATCTGAGGGAGATGAGGAGGGATCTGGGAGTTGTGGAGGGAGGCGACACTGTGGTAGAAAAGTACTGAAAACAAAAAAGTAAGAAAAGAAAAAAAGAAAAAAATTGCCTAAGACAAGGTCACTAAAACAAGATCCACTTCATGTTAATGTTTGTATAGGGTAAATGGCCACAATCAAGGTGCTTTGTTTTAATATGGCTATCTAATTGTTTTAACACCATTTATTTAAAACATCCTCTTAGCATGGGTTATCTTTAAAATTTCAGAAAAATTCAAGTGGGAAAAATTTATTTTATGCTACTATATTGTTTTAATTACTATAGCTGAATAATAAGACGGCAGATCAGGTGGCATAATTTTTCCTGTTATTTTTTTCAAAGTTGTGTCAGCTGTTCTAGGCATATTGCATTTTGTTTTTTTTATTCTAACTACTACTCTTTATTTATTTATTTTTCTAAGTTTTTTTATTTACATTCAAAATCATTTCCCCTTTCCCGTTTCCTCCCTCCCCAAAAGTCCAATAAGCCCCCTACCCTCCCTCTTTTCCCCATTCAACCCCCTCTCACTTCTCTGTCCTGGCATTCCCCTACATCCAGTCTTTCTAGGACCAGGGGTCTCTCCTTCCATCTTCTTGGAAATCTATTGATACGCAAATTGTGTCTAGGGTATTCCGAGATTCTGGGTTAATATCCCCTAATCAGTGACTGCATACCATGTGTGTTCTTTTGTGATTGGGTTACCTCACTAAGGATGATATTTTCAAGTTCTGACCATTTGCCTAGGATTTCGTGAATTCATTGTTTTTAATTGCAGAGTAGTATTCCATTGTGTAAATATACCACATCTTCTGAATCCATTCTTCAGTTGAGGGACATCTGGGTTTTTTCCAGCTTCTGGCTATTATAAATAAGGCTGCTATGAACATAGTGGAGCATGTGTCCATATTGCATGTATGTAAAGACTCTGGGTATATGCCCAGGAGTGGTATAACCAGATCCTCTGGGAGTGTCATGCCCAGTTTTCTGAGGAACCACCAGACTGCTTTCCAGAGTGGTTGTACCAGTTTGCAATCCCACCAGCAGTAGAGGAGTGTTCCTCTTTCTCCACATCCTCACCAACAACTGCTGTCTCCAGTGTTTATGATCTTAGCCATTCTGACTGGTGTGAGATGGAATCTCAGGGTTGTTTTGATTTGCATTTCCCTAATGACTAAGGATGATGAACATCTCTTTAGGTGCTGCTCAGCCATTAGATATTCTTCATGTGAGAACTCTTTGTTTAGCTCTGTACCCCATTTTTTAATAGGGTTACTTGGCTCTCTGGAGTTTAACTTCTTGAGTTCTTTGTATATATTGGATATTAGCCCTCTGTCGGATGTAGGGTTGGTAAAGATCATTTCCCAGTTAATTGGTTGCCGCTTTGTCTTTTTGACAGTCTTTTGCCTTGCAAGAACTTTGTAATTTAATGAGGTCCCATTTATCAATTCTTGATCTTAGAGGATAAGCTATTGGAGTTCTATTCAGGAAATTCTCCCCTGTGCCCATATGTTCAAGGTTCTTCCCAAGTTTCCTTTCTGTGAGTTCCAGTGTGTCTGGTTTTATGTGGAGGTCCTTGATCCACTTGGAATTGAGCTTAGTGCAAGGAGATAAGAATGGGTCAATTTGCATTCTTCTCCATGTTGACCTCCAGTTGAGCCAGCACCATTTGTTGAAAAGGCTATCTTTTTTCCACTGGATGGTTTTAGCTCCTTTGACAAAGATCAAGCGACCATAGGAGTGTGGATTCATTTCTGGGTCTTCCATTCTGTTCCATTGATCTACATGCCTGTCACTGTACCAATACCATGCGGTTTTTAACACTATTGCTCTGTAGTACAGCTTGAGGTCCGGGATACTGATTCCCCCAGAGGTTCTTTTACTCTTGAGAATAGTTTTAGCTATCCTGGGTTTTCTGTTATTCCAGATGAATTTTTGAATTGCTCTTTCTTTTTTTTTATTTTATTTTATTTTTTTTAATTTACATTCCAAATCACTTCCCCTTTCCCGTTTCCTCCCTCCCCGAAAGTCCCATAAGCCCCTTTCCCTCCCTCTTTTCTCCATTCAACCCCCTCTCATTACTCTGTCCTGGCGTTCCCCTACATCCAGTCTTTCCAGGACCAGGGGTCTCTCCTTCCATCTTCTTAGAAATCTATTGATATGCGGATTGTGTCTAGGGTATTCCGAGATTCTGGGTCAATATCCCCTTATCAGTGACTGCATACCATGTGTGTTCTTTTGTGATTGGGTTACCTCACTAAGGATGATATTTTCAAGTTCTGACCATTTGCCTAGGAATTTCGTGAATTCATTGTTTTTAATTGCAGAGTAGTATTCCATTGTGTAGATATACCACATCTTCTGAATCCATTCCTCCGTTGAGGGACATCTGGGTTCTTTCCAGCTTCTGGCTATTATAAATAAGGCTGCTATGAACATAGTGGAGCATGTGTCCTTATTGCATACAGGTAAAGCCTCTGGGTATATGCCCAGGAGTGGTATAGCCGGATCCTCTGGGAGTGTCATGCCCAGTTTTCTGAGGAACCGCCAGACTGCTTTCCAGAGTGGTTGTACCAGCTTGCAATTCCACCAGCAGTGGAGGAGTGTTCCTCTTTCTCCACATCCTCGCCAACAACTGCTGTCTCCTGTGTTTTTGATCTTAGCCATCCTGACTGGTGTGAGATGGAATCTCAGGGTTGTTTTGATTTGCATTTCCCTAATGACTAAGGATGATGAACATCTCTTTAGGTGCTTCTCAGCCTTTAGATATTCTTCATGTGAGAACTCTTTGTGTAGCTCTGTACCCCCTTTTTTAATAGGGTTACTTGCCTCTCTGGAGTTTAACTTCTTGAGATCTTTGTATATCTTGGATATTAGCCCTCTGTCGGATGTAAGGTTGGTAAAGATCATTTCCCAGTTAGTTGGTTGCCGCTTTGTCTTTTTGACAGTGTCTTTTGCCTTGCAAAAACTTTGTAATTTAATGAGGTCCCATTTGTCTATTCTTGATCTTAGAGCATAAGCTATTGGAGTTCTATTCAAGAAATTCTCTCCTGTGCCCATATGTTCAAGGTTCTTCCCTAGTTTCCCTTCTATTAGTTTCAGTGTGTATGGTTTTATGTGGAGGTCCTTGATCCACTTGGAATTGAGCTTAGTGCAAGGAGATAAGAATGGGTCAATTTGCATTCTTCTGCATGTTGACCTCCAGCTGAGCCAGCACCATTTGTTGAAAAGGCTATCTTTTTTCCACTGGATGGTTTTAGCTCCTTTGTCAAAGATCAAGTGACCATAGGAGTGTGGATTCATTTCTGGGTCTTCCATTCTGTTCCATTGATCTACATGCCTGTCACTGTACCAATACCATGCGGTTTTTAACACTATTGCTCTGTAGTACAGCTTGAGGTCCGGGATACTGATTCCCCCAGAGGTTCTTTTACTCTTGAGAATAGTTTTAGCTATTCTGGGTTTTCTATAATTCCAGATGAATTTTTGAATTGCTCTTTCTAACTCTATGAAGAATTGAGTTGGGATTTTGATGGGGATTGCATTGAATCTGTATATTACTTTTGGTAAGATGCTCATTTTTACTATATTAATCCTGCCAATCCATGAGCATGGCAGATTTTTCCATCTTCTGAGGTCTTCTTCAATTTTTTTCTTCAGAGACTTGAAGTTCTTGTCATACAGATCTTTCACTTGTTTGGTTAGAGTCACACCAAGATACTTTATATTGTTTGTGGCTATTGTGAATGGTATCATTTCTCTTACTTCTTTCTCAGCCTGCTTATCCTTTGAGTATAGGAAGGCTACTGGCTTGCTTGAGTTGATTTTATATCCGGCCACTTTGCTGAAGTCGTTTATCAGCTATAGGAGTTCTCTGGTGGAGTTCTCTGGGTCGCTTAAGTAGAATATCATATCGTCTGCAAATAGTGATAGTTTGACTTCTTTCTTTCCAATTTGTATCCCTTTGACCTCTTTTTGTTGTCTAATTGCTCTAGCTAGAACTTCAAGTACTATATTGAAAAGATATGGAGAGAGAGGGCAGCCTTTGTCTAGTCCCTGATTTCAGTGGGATTGCTTCAAGTTTCTCTCCATTCAGATTGATGTTGGCTACCGGTTTGCTGTAAATTGCTTTTACTATGTTTAGTTATGTGTCTCGAATTCCTGATTTTTCCAAGACCTTTAGCATGAAAGGATGCTGAATTTTGTCAAATGCTTTCTCAGCATCTAATGAGATGACCATGTGGTTTTTTTCTCTGAGATTGTTTATATAGTGGATTACATTGATGGATTTCCTTATATTGAACCATCCCTGCATCCTTGGGATGAAGCCTACTCGATCATGATGAATGATCATTTTGATGTGTTCTTGGATTTGGTTGGCAAGAATTTTATTAGGGATTTTTGCATCGATATTCATAAGAGAGATTGGCCTGAGATTCTCTTTCTTTGTCGGATCTTTGTGTGCTTTTGGTATTAGAGTAATTGTGGCTTCATAGAACAAGTTGGGTAGTGTTTCTTCTGTTTCTATTTTGTGGAACAGTTTCAAGAGTATTGGTGTTAGGTCTTCTTTGAAGGTCTGATAGAATTCTGCACTAAAACCATCTGGACCTGTGTTTTTGTTGGTTGGAAGACGTCCAGTGACGACTTCTATTTCTTCAGGGGTTATATGATGGTTTAGATGGTCTATTTGACTCTGATTTAATTTTGGTATTTGGTATCTGTCAAGGAAATTGCCCATTTCCTTGAGATTTTCTAGTTGTGTTGAATACAGTCTTTTGTAGTAGGATCTGATGATTTTTTGAATTTCCTCAGTTTCTGTTGTTATCTTTCCCTTTTCGTTTTTGATTTTATTAATTTGTATACTGTCTCTGTGCCCTCTGGTTAGTCTGGCTAAGGGCTTATCTATCTTGTTGATTTTCTCAAAGAACAAACTCCTTGTTTTGTTGATTTTTTGTATGGTTTTATTTGTTTCTACTTGATTGATTTCAGCCCTGTGTTTGATGATTTCCTGCCTTCTACTCCTCTTTGGTGTATTTGCTTCTTTTTGTTCCAGGGCTTTCAGGTGTGCCATTAAGCTGCTAGTGTATGCTGTCTCCCGTTTCTTTTTGGCAGGACTCAGGGCTATGAATTTTCCTCTTAGCACTGCTTTCAATGTGTCCCATAATTTAGGGTATGTTGTGCCTTCATTTTCATTAAATTTCAAAAAGTCTTTGATTTCTTTCTTTATTTCCACCTTGACCAAGTTATCATTGAGTAGAGCATTGTTCAGCCTCCATGTGTATGTGGGTTTTCTGTTGTTTTTGTTGCCATTGAAGACCACCCTTATTCCATAGTGATCTGATAGGAGGCATGGGATTAGTTCTATCTTCTTATATCTGTTGAGGTCTGATTTGTGACCAATTATATGGTCAATTTTGGAGAAGGTACCATGAGGTGCTGAGAAGAAGGTGTATTCTTTAGCTCTAGGATGAAATGTTCTATATATATATCTGTTAGTTCCATTTGGTCCAAGGCTTCAATTAGATTCACTGTGTCCCTGTTTAGTTTCTGTTTTCCTAAACGATCCATTTCAGAGAGCGGGGGTTGAAGTTACGCACTATTATTGTGTGAGATGTCATGTGTGCTTTGAGCTTTAGTAAAGTTTCTTTTATGAATGAGGGTGCCCTTGCATTTGGAGCATAGAAATTCAGAGTTGAGAGTTCTTCTTGGTGGATTTTTCCCTTGATCAGTATGTAATGTCCTTCGGTGTCTTTTTTGATGACTTTAGGTTGGAAGTCAATTTTATCTGGTATTAGGATGGGTACTCCGGCTCGTTTCTTGGGACCATTTTCTTGTAAAATTGTTTTCCAACCTTTTACTCTGAGGTAGTGTTTGTCTTTGACACTGAGGTGCGTTTCCTGCATGCAGCAAAATGCTGGGTCCTGTTTACGTATCCAGTCTGTTAGTCTATGTCTTTTTATTGGGGAATTGAGACCATTGATATTAAGGGAGATTAAGGAATAGTGATTATTGCCACCTGCCATTCTTGATGCTATCTTTATGTTTGATTGGTTATCTACTTTTGGGTTTGGTGCAAGAAGGTTACTATCTCATTTTTTTCAGGTTGTTGTTTCTCTCCTTGTATTGGCGATTTCCACCTATTATCCTTTGCAGGGCTGGGTTTCTGGAAAGATATTGTGAAAATTTGGTTTTATCATGGGATATCTTGGTCTCTCCATCTATGGTGATTGAGAGTTTTGCTGGGTAGAGTAGTCTAGGCTGGCATTCTTAGTGTCTGCATGAGATCTTCCAAGGATCTTCTGGCTTTCATAGTCTCTGGTGAGAAGTCTGATGTGTTTCGGATTGGTCTTCCTTTGTATGTTACTTGGCCCTTTTCTCTTACTGCTTTTAATATTCATTCTTTGTTAATACATTTGATGTTTTGATTATTATGTGACCGGAGTTATTTCTGTTCTGGTCCAGTCTGTTTGGAGTTCTGTAGGCTTCTTGTACGTTCATCGGCGTCTCTCTCTTTAGGTTAGGGAAGTTTTCCTCCATAATTTTGTTGAAGATGTTTACTGGCCCTTTAAGTTGCAAATCTTCACTCTCATCTATATCTATAATCCTTAGGTTTGGTCTTCTCATTGTGTCCTGGATTTCCTGGATGTTTTGGGTTACACGTTTTTTGCATTTTGCATTTTCTTTGACTGTTGAGTCGATGCTTTCTATGGAATCTTCAGCCCCTGAGATTCTTTCTTCCATCTCTTGCATTCTACTGTTGATGTTTGCATCTATGACTCCTGATTTCTTCCCAAGGTTTTCTATCTCCAAAGTTGTCTCCCTTTGTGATTTTTTAGTTGTTTCTACTTCCTTCTTTAGATCCTGGATGGATTTGCTGAGATCCTTCACTTGTTTGTTTGTATTTTCCTGTATTTCTTTAAGGTATTTTTGCATTTCCTCTTTCAGGATTTCTGCCTGTTGACCCAAGTTCTCCTGTATTTCTCTAAGCGATTTTTGTGTTTCCTCCTCATGGGCTTTCATCTGTTGATCCATCGCCTCCTGCGTTTCTTTAAGCAGTTCTCGTGTTTCCTTTGTACGGGCATCTATCCGTTGATTCATTTCTTTAAGCACTTTTTGTGTTGCCTCCCTATGGTCATCCATCTGTTGACCCATATTCTTCTGCATTTCTTTATGCAACTTTTGTGATTCCTTTGAAAGTGCATCTACCCATTGATTCATTTCTTTAAGCGATTTTTGTGTTGTCTCCTTGTGGGCCTCCATCTGTTGATCCATGTTCTCCTCCATTTCTCTAAGCGATTTTTGTGTTTCCTTTGTAATGGCTTCTAACCGTTGATTCATGGTCTCCTGTAATTCTTTATTAGATTTATTTGTGTCCTTCTTGTGATCCTCTAATAGCATCATGAGAAGTGATTTTAAATCCAGATCTTGTCTTTCGGGTGTGGTGGGGTATCCAGGATTTGCTGCTGTTGGAGAGTTGGGTTTGGATGGTCCCATATTACTTTGATTTCTGTTAGTAACATTCCTACGTTTGCCTTTTGCCATCTGGATACCTCTGATGTTAGTTGGTCCTGCTGTCACTGGCTGTTGGTTGGACCTCCTGTGAGACTGCAAAGCCATTTCTGGCCCCCCTGGATTACCGGGATTCCCTTGGCACCAATTTCTGGGGCCTGCCCTGCTCCTGTTTGACTTTGAGCCCTGATGTGCCTTGCCCCAAGTGATGTTATATTGGGGATTCCCTGCACATCCAAAGGCTCAGCGTAGTGGATTCCCGGAGTAGACATCACCAAAGGGAGGCTGGTAGGCTCCCGCCCTGTGCAGGGGTGTGTGATCTCTCTGAGGGGGGGCCGAGGGGGCGTCCCTCTCCAAGGCCGAAGTCCCACAGCAGGGCTGGCCTGTCGATTACTGCAGACCTGCCCAGCTCTTGGAGCAGGTTACACACAAGCTGCCTGAGGCCCAAGCGATATTATGCCTGTCTGTCTCTGAGCCTGGTACTCTGCACTCTCTTGGTGGAGCAGGTCACCCTGCACGGGGGATGGCCCACAGCAGAGCTGGCGCCCAGACGACCACAGCGCTGTCCAGTTCTTGGGAGCAGATGGAAGCCCCAACAGGCTGTGTCCCAAGCGATGTTATATTGGGGTGAACCTGGGTACCTGTCTCCTCAGTGCGGTAGATCCCGGAACAGAGGTTGCCAAAGGGAAGCTGGTAGGCTCCCGCCCAGTGCAGGGCGGGGGAGGGGGGTCCTTCTGCAAGGCAGAAGTCCCACAGCAGAGCTGGCGCGCTGGTTACTGCAGATCTGCCCAGCTCTTGGAGCAGGTTACACACAAGCTGCCTGAGACCGAAGCGATATTATGCCTGTCTGTCTCCGAGCCTGGTGGTCCCAACTACCTGGACACTGGAGCAAAGATGGCGGAGGGCACTCTGCACACTCTCGGCCTGCATATTGCATTTTGGAATAAATGTTGGTATGCCGCTTGTCTATTGCCACAAAAAGAAATCTGTTGAGGTTGGGATTAGACAATGCTGAATCTATATGGGCACTTGGGCTGCGATGGGAGTTTCAATTTATGAACATAGGTGCATATCTTTACTTACTGAGGTTTTCTTTAATTTGTGTAGCATATCTCAACTTTCAGTGTGTATTTCTTACAAAGATGCTTCGCTCTTTTAAATAGTGTAAGATTTATATTTATATATATCACTAGGGTATAGAAATACAACTGGTAATTTTTAGATAATACTCTTGTATGACAACTCATTGACATTGTTTACTAATTTTTATATTATTTGGATTCCATTGATTTCCTACGTAGGTTAATTGTGTTGTTTATAACTGACAGTTTAACTTCTTCCTTTGTCATCTTGCCTTATTACTGGCTAAAACTTTCAATAGGTGAGTATAAGCAAGGAGAACCCAAGTTCTTGCCTTGTTCTCCTGGTGTAGAAGGCAAGTGGCTATCTTCCACTAATAAGTGTATTTCCTAGGTGATCCGTATTTAATACTTTGGCTTTCTATTCAAAACTTGCTGAGAACTCTTTTTCTTTCTGATTGAGTTGGAAGTTTTGTCAGGGACTGGTGGATTATATTGGCTTTTATTTAAAACAACTGTATTGCTGGGATGAGGTCTATTTGGTGATGAAATAGTTTATGTAATTTGGAATTTAATTTGATAAAATTAAGGCTTTGTGTTTAATATCAACAAATCTATATAAACTGACCTGTAGTTTTTTTCTTACAATGTTTTTTTTTATTTTCTAAGTTTTTTTATTTACATTCCAAATCATTTCCCCTTTCCCATTTCCTCCCTCCCCGAAAGTCCCATAAGCCCCCTTCCCTCCCTCTTTTCCCTATTCAACCCCCTCTCGCTTCTCTGTTGCTTAGAGAAATACAATGCTTTTTTAAAACCTGTTTTTAATTTCATCAACTACTAATCTGATAGAGTAAGTTAGGAGATGTTCTACCTATGCAATTATCTGGAAGCCTGTGTGTGAAATTGGGGTCATTTCTTCTTTAAAGTTCAGGAGAGAATTTATTTAATGATGAATACATTTGGGAACAGAACATTTATTTATTTTTGGTGCAAAATTAACTGTGTATTTCATTTCTTTGTTATAAGTTTATTTGATTATACGTTTCTTTTTGGTTAATGTTGCTTTCAAGTATTTTTTCTGCTTAATTTTGTTTTTCTAACACATTGGAATACAGTTACTGAGTATAGTGCCTTCTACTTATGTAAGCTAGCCTGTAGGCATTAAGAATTTGGGTAAATACTAGATTGATTTCTTCATGTTCTATGACAAATATGTGGTATATACAACAACAGGATCTAACTATCAAGTTCTGGATAGTAACCATTAGCATTGTCAATAATGTGTAATGTTTGGTAGTCTATAAAACATCACTGGTAAATGACTCCAGCAAAGATAATTCATTCCTGGCACTTGGTTTTTTATATGTTAACCTATAATATTCAGTAGGAGAATTTTTACCCTGTTATGGATTATATCCATTTAAAGTCTTTATTTGTGTGTATGTATATGTAAGAATTTTTTTAACAATAGTAGGTTTTTAAACAACTTAACAACTCAACCAACAAATTAATACCAGATGCACAAATGACAACACAGAAACAAAAACAGCATGAAAAAAGTCTACTTCCAAAAATGCAAATTTGTATTTTTCTAATAAAGTGACACAGAAGGATATTCAGACAGAAAATTCAAAATAAGGACTACAACTGTGTTCAAGGAACTCAAAGACCAAGAGATGGACGCAGTCAGGAGACCTGTCTCAGACATGAGTGTAGAGTTTAATTCCTGAAGAAAACTCATCTGAATGGAAATAAGACTCTCATGGAAAGCCTGACTAACAGATGGATCATGTTAAAAACAGAGAGTCAGAGACAGAAGACCAAGTAGAGGAGTTGGAAAGAAAGGGTGATGGGAAAAATTTAAAAGTGAACAAAACGTGGGAAAGTTTTAGGATAATCTAAAAAGAACTAAACTTTGGGGATAAGAGGAGAATACCACAACAAAACCATAGAGAATATCTTCAATAAAATAATAGAAGAAAAATTTCCAATCTTAGAGAAAGAGATGTTCATCCAGGTTCAAGAGGATTATAGAACATCAAACAAGTTGAACCAAAAAGACATCCTTTACAACATATTATAATTAAAACATTAAAAGCATAGAATAAATAAAATGTATGGAAAGTTGCATGAGAGAAAGGTCAAGTCATCTGTAAAACTAGGCCCACATGTATTTTAAGTCTTAAAAGACTGCAACTCTCAACACATACTATGCTGTCCAGCAAAACTGCCTATTGAAACAGAAGGAGAAACAAAACTTTTCATGCAAAGTAGATTAAAGAAATGTATGACTCTCCAGGGAGCTTTACAGAGGATACTAGGAGAAATCCTTCAATCTGAAGAGCAGGATAAACAGACCCAAGATGTCACAGGGACAAGTAAACAATACCTAGACAAGCAATCAAGACATCTGAGAAAATAACCACACAATAGAATCAACAAGATGACAGGAATTAACATAAAATTCAGTAATCATCATGAATTTTAATCATCTCATTTCTTTAATAAAAAGACACAGACTAACAGATTGGGTTAAAAAATGGGATCCACGTTTTTGATGCTTCTAAGAAACAAGCCTCCTCATCAGTAATAGATACAATCTCAGAGAAAAAAGACTGAAAAGATATTCCAAGTAAATGGAACTAAGAAACAAGCCGGTTTAGCTATTCTAATATCTGGCAGAGTAGACTTCAACCCAAACTAGTCAGAAGAGATAGGGAAGTATATTTCATACCCATTTAAGGAACAAAATTCATCAAGAACATTTTACAATTCTAAATATGCAACAAACACAGGGTACCCAATTTTATAAAACAAATATTACTAGGTCTAAAACCATGAATTCGTCCCAACACAGTGATAGTAGGTAGATTCAATACCACTCACATCAATAGATAGGTCATACAGAAAAACTCTCTAGTTAAATGTCATCATAAATCAAATGAACCCAAAAGAGAATGTTCCATCCAAACACTAAAGAATGTACATTCTTCTCAGTATCCCACAGAACTTTCTACAAAATTAACTACATATTGGGACACAAAGTCTTAACACATATAGGAAAGTTGAAATCACATTCTGCATTCTATCTGACCGCAATGGAATAAAGCCGGGCACCCATCGCAGTAGAAACTAGAGAAAGTACACAGAAACTAAACACATTACTAAATGCTCTTTGGGTCAAGAAAAAAATTAAATTTCTGTAATTAAATGAAAAAGAAAACACAACATACTAAAATGTATGGGGCACAATGAAAAAAATACAAAAGGAATCAATGTACTCAAAGTCCTTGGAAAAGGAAAAAACCAATGCCCCCCCACCCCCACAAATAGACAAGAAGATGATCTAGAGAGTCGACTCAGCAGTCAAGAGCACTGAATGATGGGCTAGAGAGTCGACTCAGCAGTCAAGAGCACTGGCTGCTCTTCTAGAGCACCTGGGCTCTGTTCCTAGTGCCTACATGGCAACTCACATTTTGTAACTGTAATCTCAGGGGATCCAGTTACTCACTCGGACTTCCGTGTTTACGGCATGAATGTGGTACATAAATAAATAAATAAATAAATAAATAAATAAATAAATAAATAAAAAGTGAAAAAAGACAGACAAGAATAATCAAAAGCAGGGCTGAAATCAACAAAAGAAATGAAAAGCTAACAATATTGAACTTATACCAAATTGGCCCAAAGAAAGAGGAGATCTAAATTAATAAAATTAGATATACAAAGGAAGCATTAAAACAGACACTTAGTGAATTCAGAGAATCACAAAGACATACTTGAAAAAAATCTTTTCCAATAGACTGGAATCAAAAAGAAGTTTATAGGCATGAGTCCTACAAAAGCTAAATAAAGGTAAAAGAAATAAGCTGGCCCCTAACATCACATGAGACAGAGGCGATAAATAAAATCTTTCAACAACAACAATACCCAGGGCCAGATGGATCCAAGCACAAACTTCTACAAGACTTTTTCAGAACCAACGCCACTACTCAAATTAGTCCATATATTTTTTTTCTGAGACAGGATCTCTCTGAATAGCCTTGGCTGTCCTGGAACTCACTCTGTAGCTCAGGTTTGCCTCTAACTCAGAGATTTGCTTGCCTCCTGAGTGCTCGGATTGAAGGTGTGTGCAACCACTGCCCACCTCCCATAAAGGTTTTAAAAATTGGAAATGTTCTATTTTCTATGAAGCTGGTATTACCCTGATGCAAAAATACAAAAAAAAAAAAAACCCAAAACAAACAACAAAAAAACCCCCAAAAACCCAAAAAACACCCAAACAAAAAAACCCCAAATGTATACAAAGACTCCCTCAAAGGTCTTAGGAACATGGACACAAAAAGAATTCTCAATAAAGTACTTAGAAACCAAACTCAAGAACACACCAAAGGCACTATCTACCACAATCAAGTCTGCTTCATTCCAGAGAAAGTAGACTCAAGGACAGAAACCTATAATCATCTCATTAGATACAGAAAAAGCAACTGGCACAATCCAGCATTTCTTTGTGATAAAAGTTCTGGCGAATCTAAGAATACAGAGGACATAGCTCAGTATAACAAAGGCAATATTCAGCAAGCCCACAGCCAATATCATGCTAAATGGAGAAAAACTTGAAGCATTCTCACTAAAATCAAGAACAAAACAAGGATGTCCCACCCTCCCTGGCTCCTGTTCATTATAGTACTTGTTAGATAATGCAGTAAGACAAAAGGAGGAGATAAAGTTGATATAAATAGACAAGGAAGGAGTTAAAGGATGTTTTAGCCCATTTTTCTTGGTAAGAGACATGGAACTAACACCATATCAGACTATTTTCCAGGATACCTAATTATATACAATGCAAAAATGAGCTTTATTCCTGTTGAGTGAAGGTTCTCAAGTTATATTATCACATGATTCATTTTCTCTCTGTCTGACAGGTACCCACGCTAGACTCTCCACCAAGCATACAAGCTTTGAGGAACAAGTTTATGACATCCCAATTCTCATCAATGATGGGGGACAGCCACCTATGGAAGGGATTGTCTCCTTATCAGGTGGGTGCTTTGTAAAGTCAACATAGGCTGTCTGTTACCATGCACAGTTTAAGAAATGCTTGTCTTTACTTTGGAATTCTGCAACTATTCACTTATAAACTTAACCTACCCAACACTGTTCTGATTTTTAGTTACTTTCTGCCAGTGTGTGGAAGGAAGCTGTTTCCGGCCAGCAGGCAGACAGGATGGGATACCTACTGTGGGCATGGCAGTTGGTATACTTCTGACCACATTTCTGGTCATTGGTGAGTATGACTTCTCAGAGCCAAGGTTTCCTGTCCCCAGCATCAGATGTGAGTTCATCATACCATCTTTAGGGGTACTCTGGGGTTTCTTGCTTTGGGCACCAACCAAGAATACAAGTTACCAGTCAGTCACATCATAGTATCTGGGTTGAGAGATACTTCGTCAGAAGCACCCTTCTTCCTGTCATTTCCTTGCTTGGATGTTCATGCTGACATTTATACCAGAAGGCTCTTTGTATTAGCCAGCCCTTCTTTATTGTAACAAATACCTAAGACAATCGACATTTTTTTTTAAAGTTTCTATTTGGCTAATGGCTTCAGAGGTTTCAGGGGTCCATGATTGACTAGCCTGTTGATTTGGGTTCCGCAGGAAGATAGTACTTTATTGAGGAAAGCCGCTCATCACCCTGTTGGGAACAAATGAGAGAGGGAGGGGGAGGGGCTAGGGTCCTATTGTTCCTTTTTAAGGTACAGTCTTCAAGATGTCTAGGGGAAGTCATCTGTTGATAATGCTCAATTGGGAACGTTTGAAGGCAATTCAAGTTTGAAACCACAGCAAGCTTTACACACAAATTACTGCATTTTGAGCGTAGTTACCAAATTTTTATGAAGGAGAAAGAAAGTAGTCTCTGTGACCTGCTGTGTTGGGCACTGAGTTTGTTAGAATTGGTATCATGATGGGCAAGGCCTGCATGATCCTCTGCCCCTGTTGGAATAGGGAGGGGTGGGCTGAGAAAGGAAGATTCTGTGACACCTGAGATGTTGCCAAGTTTCACTGTGTGTTACTTTCATGACTCTGGACTCTGCTTCTTTATGATCTGGAGTAATTTTACATCATCCTGGCTTTGACTCTCTACCTAGCTGGATAGAAGTCCTCTGTCATGCATGGAGACCAGCTGCTCTCCTTGAGAACACTGTCTGCTTCACATGAGCTTCCCTTCTTTTGAGAGGGACTTGCTTTGTAGTCTAGATTGGCCTTGAACTCAAGCAAGCTTCCCATGTCAGCCTCAGAGATAGATTTTGAGATATGATTTACAAAATCCTTCTGCCTTCATGCCTTTTATTGTTTTCCTACCCACTGTGAGAAAATTGAGTTCATGCACCAAATTGAAATTTTTTCACACAGTTTCATTCCCATGATCCTACTCTAAGTTAAAGAACAGGCTGTTTTGAAGATAAATAGAAATAGAATTGATAGGACTTTTTTTGTTTTATACCCTTATTCTTTTCAAATGGGGGCATGTGAGTTATTGCAAGATTGCCAGCAAGTGTCTGAATGTCTAGTCTTCTCTGCCATGGTGCCTTCTGTAATCTTATTCCTTAAAGTAACTCCACTCTTTTCCTAGTGGGCTCTGACAGTTCAGATTAGTGCTAAAAAACAAAGTGTAGTCCTGTAAAAGTTCAGAGAAGTAAGAGAAACCAGAAAGTGTAGGCAGTCCACTGAAAGCCTCTCAAGATAGGCTGGCACTGCAGGGAAGGTCCCCAAGCTGTGCATCTGACAACTGCTCTACCACTAAGCTGCATGCTGAGCCTCTACTGTGAAGTTAAAATGGTTTTAAAATCAATTTTCAATCATAAATAACCCATATTTGGTAGGTGCAATGAAAGCAGACTCTAGGTAGGTGGGCAGGTTTCAATAGCAGCCTGGTTCTGATTAGACTTTTCTCTAGGAAAGAAAAATCAGAATCAATGTCTGGGTACATACATGATTCAGACAGACAGACTTCCACATTCTTTTCCCTCAGAGGAGTTAGAGCACTGGTTCCTCTGTTCCCTAGTAGAAATCTTTCCAGCTTCCAGGTTAGTTATAACTCGGAGCTTCCTACATACTCGCAACAAATGACCACTTTACTTATCCAAGGGAGTCAGTGCCCAGAGCTCTGCACTCACCAGAACAACAACGTATTGTTTAATCACACAAATGGAGGTTCACAAGTCATTCCCCACTCCTACCCTTACCAAGACCCTATAAGGGACGATATTAGGACATTCAAAGACTGTGCTTGTTTGACCCTGAGTTTTCTCTTTTCAGGTATAATTTTATCAGTTGTATTCATCCGCATGAGGAAAAATAAAGTTGAAAATCCGGAGTCCCCTGAGAATAAGCCTCTGAGAAGCTGAATTTGAAAAGAAATGGTCAAGTTTGTGCACCAAGCACTATATCAATGCCTCAGCTGTTTAATTTCATCCAAATATGTGAACTATAACTGGTAGAGTTTATGCATCATGTGCTATATCTGGTCCCCAGCTGTTTAATCTCATAATTTCATCCAAAATGTGAACTATAATTTCTTTGATGGCATGCCCTTCTTGTCCTACAATATTTTATGCTACTTAGGTATTTTATGTTCTGCAGCCATTAGAGTTATTCTCCATTTCCCCATAACACTTACCTCCTTTACAAAAGCCTTAATTTCATAACTTGAACTTTCCCCTCTAGGAAAGATGAGCTGAGTATACACCCTGTGTGTTGTTGCTTCAGAGACATATCTGTCATCTATCACCAAATTTCCTAGATTCCACTTATCCCTCTCTGTTTCAGCCTGTGCCCCTTCCTCTCTTAGCATTACATGGAATTTAAAATGTGTCAAACAAAAGAGAAAAGTGGAGTCCTGGTGGCGTGGAGTGGGGATAAGTGGGTAGCCTTGTTCTTCAGCAGGAACAATAGCTTCTCTGTGTTGTTAGCTGTCTTTTTTTTTTAAATTTTATTTTATTTTCTAAGTTTTTTTTATTTACACTCAAAATCATTTCCCCTTTCCCGTTAATGGAGGTTCTCCAACTTGGCTATGGCGCAGACCCTGGGGAGGCTATCAAATTCAAATGCTCTATTTCAAGAAAGATCTACTTCATAAGGCACAGGAACTGACGAGCTGTCTGGGTTTACTTACTACTACATGCTTACATCCATGCTGCACATGTTTTATTTGTATATTGAAGTTTTGTTATATATTTATCATGTGGAAGAAACAAGTAAGCATGAAAGTGGTGAAGAAATCAGAAATAAATGTTGGTTTCAGTTGTTTTTATTTCTCTGATCTCTGTTTTATTTCATGTGTGTGTATGTGCATGGGCGAGCGGCACGTGCATTATTGCACGTGCGCATGCATGTGTGTGTGTGTGTGTGTGTGTGTGTGTGTGTGCACGTAGGGAGGCAGGTATGTCCAGAAAGTAATGGTTATTTGTTGTTTTTCAAAATTGTCGGAGTTAGTTATGGAGTTAGTGCAAGAGGAGGGGGAGTGGTCTACAAATTTTTAAGTCATTGCTCACCTTGACTTCTAGGCACAGGGAACCCTGACAAGTCCTGTCCAGACTTCCCACAGATGTCCCTGGGACTCAGGGAAGGCAGAGGCACTGTGGCTAGGAAAGCTGTTCCTCCACTTAAGAGTTCCTTCAGTCAGTAGTAGCCTGGATCATGCTGCCACCTCCAAACTTGACAACTCCAAGGTAAAGCTGAAGAGGATCTGGTTCTCTACCACTCCATCTATGTCCTTGTAGGTCAGAGCCAAGCAGCCCAGTGGCCATGTCCACCATTTTTAGAAGAGACTCTCAAAATGACTCTCTGTGCGTGTTCTTGGAGAAATGGCTATTTAATATCCTTGATAATGTTTTAAAAGGATAGTTTTATAATACAATTACTTTCTATTTTATTGGTTTATCCATGTTTCGATTTTCTCACATAGCATGGTGTAGCTCCACTTAGCATTTCTAAGTGACTTTCTGAGGACCTGCTGTGTGCTAGTCATTTGTAAGCCATCTGGGCTCTTAAGGCCAGGAGGAGAGCCTTCTCAGGTGGTTTCAAGGGCTAGGGACTTAATGGTGATGTCTGCAATGCAAATTGAAGTCCAGGTTCCACATGCTATCTGCCATGAAAAGTTACTGCTTCCTTTGGAGAGAAACGAAATCCCCTCTGCTCTCCCTAGGAGAGCCAGATGAGAGGATAGTGGGGCAAGAAAGTCACAGAAAGGCAGGCTCCTGCAGCCAGGGCTCATTGGACACAGGAGAACATTTTCATGTTTGTCATTGCAACAGCTGGGCTGATGTTGGTGGCTGGACTCCAGTGCTCCATTTAGAAGAGAAGGGGATGTGTATAGGGGAGGTGGAAACAAAAATAGCATATGTGTTTACCCTGTGTTTGTAGTTACTTTTAAATTAAACACAGGACTGAGAGGTATTTTTGGTAGCACAAACCAATACTGCCTCTCTGGCACTTAGCCAAGAGTAGATCCCAATGGCGGAATTTCCCGAGGCCTCTGTTTAGGCACAAACAGAGGTGGTCATGGCCTTGGTTTACGATCCACACTGGGAATCAGAGAAAGGGTGTTGGAGTAGCTCGGCCAGGCATGGGACAAGATGGGAAGATCCTGGCTAAGGTTTTCCCTTTGGCAAGGCAATCTCTGATGGCTTTGTGGAACATACAGAAAGGGAGGAGGGATTTGTGTGTAAACAAATATGACTAGTCAGTCCCTGACAAGGTCCTTACATAGTTTGTCTTGAAAATTGATCCCCCCCCCGAAATTTCCACAATATTTACATTCTTTGTGGCTGTCTCTCTCTCTTCTTAGGCCAGCTTCTTTGGCAGGATCATACTCATGAAAGAAACTTAGAAAGTGTTATTTGGGCTCTAAAGGGCACCAGTGCATTAGGAGGTTCTCTAGATCTTTAATGCCTGGACTTTAAAAAAGCAAATCCCTTATCTCTTTTGGTGCGTCTTTACAAGAACCTACGGAGGAAAGACCAGTGAAGATGCATAGGTCTTTAGGGGCAGGTGGGAAGAATCAAAGATAAAGTATGAAAACTGATGAGGGAGAACGGTTCTCAGGAGCCTCGGGCCATCATAGTTCTAAGACTGAACTAGACTGATGTGGAAGCCCACTATAACCATGTCTACTGTGGGACCACTGCTGGCAAGAAATCACCCAGCTCCAGGATGACCATGCTTTGCTGAGAGTATGAAGACACGGTCCCAGAGTTATAGCAGCAGGAGACTACAAATCTGCCAGCTTCCCCAGCAAGGGGAAGTCTGTGTGTCTGCCCACACCCTTTGCTGCTGTTTTTTTTTTTTTGGAGTGTGTGTGTGTGTGTGTGTGTGTGTTTTATGTATTTGTGTCCTGGTGCCTGTGTGAATATGTGTACATGTAGAGGCCAGAGGCTGACATCAAATGTCCTTCTCAATTACTCATCTTATTTTTGATATAAGGTTTCTCACTGAACTTGAAGCTCATGGATTGAGCATCAATGCTCACAGAAATCTCAAGAAAGTACACTTTTAGAGAGCTATTTTATAGGTAGGGGATTAATTCATAGCTCAAAGGTTAAGTGATTTTCTCAAAGTGCATAAGCTTGAGGCCAGAATAGAGACAGTGTGACTCTGTTTTCAGATGCTGTTGGCCATGTTGACCCCTGTGGATCTGTTTTCAATGAGTTCCATGCTGTTGGTCCACCTTTGGGAAGGGAGGTAATGGCAAGTCCGCTCACTCAAACCATTCTTGCCCTCTGAACTCTCCATTTCCTAGGGGAAGCCAGAGTGAGGGCTGGATGGAGCCAACACAAAGTTGAAGGAGACCCTAGAGAGTCTCATGCTAGTTTATCTGAAGTTACGCTGGGGTGAATAATGGGCAGGAAGTTTCTGGAAGAACTAGCACATGACCATGACCTGTAAGTCATTTCCATTGCCCAGTCCACTCAGGCAAAGCTCTGCCCTGGTGCCAGAAGGACTGCTCAAGTCTTGGCAGAGCCCCAAGAATCGAATGAAGTATAGTCCTGGGTCCTTTTGCTGGCCTGCTTGCTCTGACCCTCTCTTTCATCTCTTGCCTCCTCACTTTTGCTCACCAAACTTTGGTCCCTCTGCCCATCTGCTGCTTCCTTGAAGCTATGCTCTTTCCATTCCTGTCCCACCCTTGTGTCTCTGCATGCAGTATTGTCCTACTCCCAGTCCTTCGTGTGGTTGTCTTTCTTTTTTAGAGCTTGGTTTAAAGGTTGCCTTCTTAGAGATGTTCTTCCTACCATTTCCCAGCATAGCACTTTATGAATTTCTTTCCTATGACATTTCACATCTTATATCAGTTTGCATCTTTGGGTCAGGGGCCTTGTTGACTGTCATCTCCCAGCAGGGGGTATGGTGCTTGTTATATACAAGGAACTCTATTGTGAATCAACACCTGGGTTAGTTTATTTGACGACAGAGCTAGAAAGATGACTTAGTCTGTGATGCATTTGTCAAGCTAGGATGAGGACATGGGGGTTTGGTCCATAGAAGTCATATAAAAAACTGTGTATGGTTGTGTGCTTAAAATCCTACCACTGTGGAGGTGAAGATAGCTAAGTACATGGCTTAGCCTAACTAGGAAACTCTAGGCTATTGATAGATGCTGTCTCATAAAAACAAGGTGGATGGTACTTAAGGAACCACATCTCAGGTTGTCCTCTGACCTCCACAACATATATGTGCACACATGACATGTGGCCCCATCATGCACCTGCACACACATGAGCATAAAGAATCTAATTATAGGCACTCCGCCATCTTTGCTCCAGTGGCCGGGAAGTTGGGACTGCCAGGCTCTGAGACAGACAGGCATAATATCGCTTGGGTCTCGGGCGGCTTGTGTGTATGTGGCTCCCAAGTGCTGGGCAGATCTGCAGTAACCAGCACGCCAGCTCTGCTGTGGGACTCCTGCCTGGCAGAGGGACCCCACACTGGGCGGGAGCCTACCAGCTTCCCTTCCGCAACCTCTGTTCCGGTAGACTGCACTGAAGAGACAGGTACCCAGGCTCTCCCCAATATAACATCGCTTGGGACACGGCCTGTTGGGGTTTCCGCCTGCACCCAAGAACGGGACAGTGCGGTGGTCGTCTGGGTGCCAGATCTGCAGGCCATCGCCTCTGCAGGGTGACCAGAGCCACGGAGAGAGTGCAGAGTGCACTCCGCCATCTTTGCTCCAGTGGCCGGGAAGTTGGGACTGCCAGGCTCTGAGACAGACAGGCATAATATTGCTTGGGTCTCGGGCGGCTTGTGTGTATGAGGCTCCCAAGTGCTGGGCAGATCTGCAGTAACCAGCGCACCAGCTCTGCTGTGGGACTTCTGCCTGGCAGAGGGATGCTCCCTCCCCCCCACTCTAGGAGAGATCACACACCACTGCACAGGGCAGGAGCCTACCAGCCTCCCTTTGGTGACCTCTGCTCCAGGAATCCACTACACTGAGCCTTTGGATGTGCAAGGACTCCCCAATAAAACATCACTTGGGGCAAGGCACATCAGGGCTCCAAAGTCACTCAGGAGCAGGGCAGGCCCCAGAAATCTGTGCCAGGGGAATCCTGGTAAACCAGGGGGGCCAGAAATAGCTTTGCAGGCTCACAGGAGGTCCAACCAACAGCCAGTGACAGCAGGACCAACTAACATCAGAGGTAACCAGATGGCAAAAGGCAAACGTTACTAACAGGTAACTAAAAGGTTACTAACAGAAATCAAAGTAATATGGCACCATCCGAACACAACTCTCCAACAGCAGCAAGTCCTGGATACCCCACCACACCCGAAAGACAAGATCTGGATTTAAAATCACTTCTCATGATGCTATTAGAGGATCACAAGAAGGACACAAATAAATCTAATAAAGAATTACAGGAGACCATGAATCAACGGTTAGAAGCCCTTACAAAGGAAACACAAAAATCGCTTAGAGAAATGCAGGAGAACATGGATCAAAAGATGGAGGCGCACAAGGAGACAACACAAAAATCGCTTAACGAGATGAATCAACGGGTAGATGCACTCACAAAGGAATCACAAAAATTGCATAAAGAAATGCAGAAGAATATGGGTCAACAGACAGATGCCCATAAGGAGGCAACACAAAAATTGCTTAAAGAAATGAATCAATGGTTACATGCCCTTACAAAGGAAACACAAGAACTGCTTAAAGAAATGCAGGAGACGATGGATCAACAGATGGATTCCCATGAGGAGGAAACACAAAAATTGCTCAGAGAAATGCAGGAGAACGTGGGTCAACAGGCAGAAATCCTGAAAGAGGTAATGCAAAAATACCTTAAGGAAATACAGGAAAATACAAACAAACAAGTGAAGGATCTCAGCAAATCCATCCAGGATCTAAAAAAAGGAAGTAGAAACAACTAAGAAATCACAAAGGGAGACAACTTTGGAGAGAGAAAACCTTGGGAAGAAATCAGGAGTCATAGATGCAAACATCAACAATAGAATACAAGAGATGGAAGAAAGAATCTCAGGTGCTGAAGATTCCATAGAAAGCATCGACTCAACAGTCAAAGAAAATGCAAAATGCAAAAAACGTGTAACCCAAAACATCCAGGAAATCCAGGACACAATGAGAAGACCAAACCTAAGGATTATAGGTATAGATGAGAGTGAAGATTTGCAACTTAAAGGGCCAGTAAACATCTTCAACAAAATTATGGAGGAAAACTTCCCTAACCTAAAGAGAGAGATGCCGATGAACGTACAAGAAGCCTACAGAACTCCAAACAGACTGGACCAGAACAGAAATACCTCCCGTCACATAATAATCAAAACACCAAATGTTCTAAACAAAGAATACTAAAAGCAGTAAGAGAAAAGGGCCAAGTAACATACAAAGGAAGACCTATCCGAATCACATCAGACTTCTCACCAGAGACTATGAAAGCCAGAAGATCCTGGGCAGATCTCATGCAGAGACTAAGAGAGCACAAACGCCAGCCTAGACTACTATACCCAGCAAAACTCTCAATCACCATAGATGGAGAGACCAAGATATTCCATGATAAAACCAAATTTTCACAATATCTTTCCACAAATCCAGCCCTGCAATGGATAATAGGTGGAAACCTCCAATACAGGGAGAGAAACAACACACTGGAAAAAATGAGATTATAACCCTCTTGAATCAAACCCAAAAGTAGATAACCACTCAAACATAAAGATAGCGTCAAGAATGGCAGATGGCAATAATCACTATGCCTTAATCTCTCTTAATATCAATGGTCTCAATTCCCCAATTAAAAGACAAACTAGCAGACTGGATATGTAAACAGGACCCAGCATTTTGCTGCATGCAGGAAACACACCTCAGTGTCAAAGGCAAACACTACCTCAGAGTAAAAGGCTGGAAAACAATTCAACAAGCAAATGGCCCCAAGAAACAAGGTGGAGTAGCCATCCTAATATCAGATAAAATTGATTTTCAACCTAAAGTCATCAAAAAAGACACAGAGGGACAATACATACTGATCAAGGGAAAAATCCACCATCAATAACTGTCAATTCTGAATATCTATGCTCCAAATGCAAGGGCACCCTCATTCCTAAAAGAAACTTTACTATAGCTCAAAGCACACATTGCACTGCACACAATAATAGTGGGTCACTTCAACACCCCGCTCTCTGAAATGGATCATTCAGGAAAGCAGAAACTAAACAGGGACACAGTGAATCTAATTGAAGCCTTGGACCAAATGGAACTAACAGATATATATAGAACATTTCATCCTAGAGCTAAAGAATATACCTTCTTCTCAGCACCTCATGGTACCTTCTCCAAAATTGACCATATAATTGGTCACAAATCAGACCTCAACAGATATAAGAAGATAGAACTAATCCCATGCCTCCTATCAGATCACTATAGAATAAGGGTGGTCTTCAATGGCAACAAAAACAACAGAAAACCCACGTACACATGGAGGCTGAACAATGCTCTACTCAATAACTTGGTCAAGGTGGAAATAAAGAAAGAAATCGAAGACTTTTTGAAAGTTAATGAAAACGAAGGCACAACATACCCTAATTTATGGGACACAATGAAAGCAGTGCTAAGAGGAAAATTCATAGCCCTGAGTGCAGCCATAAAGAAACGGGAGACAGCATACACTAACAGCTTAATGGCACATCTAAAAGCCCTGGAACAAAAAGAAGCAAATACACCAAAGAGGAGTAGAAGGCAGGAAATCATCAAACTCAGGGCTGAAATCAATCAAGTAGAAACAAATAAAACCATACAAAGAATCAACAAAACGAGGAGTTGGTTCTTTGAGAAAATCAACAAGATAGGTAAGCCCTTATCCAGACTAACCAGAGGGCACAGAGATAGTATCCAAATTAATGAAATCAGAAACGAAAAGGGAGAGATAACAACAGAAACTGAGGAAATTCAAAAAATCATCAGATCCTACTACAAAAACCTGTATTCAACACAACTAGAAAATCTTGAGGAAATGGACAATTTCCTTGACAGATACCAAATACCAAAATTAAATCAGAATCAAATAGACCATCTAAACCATCCTATAACCCCTGAAGAAATAGAAGTTGTCATTGGAAGTCTTCCAACCAAAAAAAGCACAGGTCCAGATGGTTTTAGTGCAGAATTCTATCAGACCTTCAAAGAAGACCTAACACCAATACTCTTCAAACTGTTCCACAAAATAGAAACAGAAGGAACACTACACAACTCGTTCTATGAAGCCACAATTACTCTAATACCAAAAGCACACAAAGATCCGACAAAGAAAGAGAATCTCAGGCCAATCTCTCTTATGAATATCGATGCAAAAATACTCAATAAAATTCTTGCCAATCAAATCCAAGAACACATCAAAACGATCATTCACTACGATCAAGTAGGCTTCATCCCAGGGATGCAGGGATGGTTCAATATAAGGAAATCCATCAATGTAATCCACTATATAAACAATCTCAAAGAAAAAAAGAAAAAAAAGAGAAAGCATTTGACAAAATTCAGCATCCTTTCATGCTAAAGGTCTTGGAAAGATCAGGAATTCAAGACCCATATCTAAACATAGTAAAAGCAATTTACAGCAAACCAGTAGCCAGCATCAATCTAAATGGAGAGAAACTTGAAGCAATCCCACTAAAATCAGGGACTAGACAAGGCTGCCCTCTCTCTCCATATCTTTTCAATATAGTACTTGAAGTTCTAGCTAGAGCAATTAGACAACAAAAAGAGGTCAAAGGGATACAAATTGGAAAGGAAGAAGTCAAAATATCACTATTTGCAGACGATATGATAGTATACTTAAGCGACCCAAAGAACTCCACCAGAGAACTCCTACAGCTGATAAACGACTTCAGCAGAGTGGCCGCGTATAAATTCAACTCAAGCAAGTCAGAAGCCTTCCTATACTCAAAGGATAAGCAGGCTGAGAAAGAAGTAAGAGAAATGATACCCTTCACGATAGCCACAAACCATATAAAGTATCTTGGCGTGACTCTAACCAAACAAATGAAATATCTGTATGACAAGAACTTCAGGTCTCTGAAGAAAGAAATTAAAGAAGACCTCAGAAGATGGAAAATCTGCCATGCTCATGGATTGGCAGGATTAATATAGTCAAAATGACCATCTTACCAAAAGTAATATACAGATTCAATGCAATCCCCATCAAAATCCCAACTCAATTCTTCATAGAGTTAGAAAGAGCAATTCAAAAATTCATCTGGAATAACAGAAAACCCAGGATAGCTAAAACTATTCTCAAGAGTAAAAGAACCTCTGGGGGAATCAGTATCCCGGACCTCAAGCTGTACTACAGAGCAATAGTGTTAAAAACCGCATGGTATTGGTACAGTGACAGGCATGTAGATCAATGGAACCGAATTGAAGACCCAGAAATGAATCCGCACTCCTATGGTCACTTGATCTTTGACAAAGGAGCTAAAATCATCCAGTGGAAAAAAGATAGCCTTTTCAACAAATGGTGCTGGCTCAACTGGAGGTCAACATGCAGAAGAATGCAAATTGACCCATTCTTATCTCCTTGCACTAAGCTCAATTCCAAGTGGATCAAGGATCTCCACATAAAACCAGACACACTGAAACTAATAGAAAGGAAACTAGGGAAGAACCTTGAACATATGGGCACAGGGGAGAATTTCTTGAATAGAACTCCAATAGCTTATGCTCTAAGATCAAGAATTGACAAATGGGACCTCATTAAATTACAAAGTTTTTGCAAGGCAAAAGACACTGTCAGAAAGACAAAGCGGCAACCAACTAACTGGGAAATGATCTTTACCAACCTTACATCCGACAGAGGGCTAATGTCCAATATATACAAAGAACTCAAGAAGTTACACTCCAGAAAGGCAAGTAACCCTATTAAAAAATGGGGTACAGAGCTAAACAAAGAGTTCTCACCTGAAGAATATCTAATGGCTGAGAAGCACCTAAAGAGATGTTCATCATCCTTAGTCATTAGGGAAATGCAAATCAAAACAACCCTGAGATTCCATCTCACACCAGTCAGGATGGCTAAGATCAAAAACACAGGAGACAGCAGTTGTTGGCGAGGATGTGGAGAAAAAGGAACACTCCTCCACTGCTGGTGGAATTGCAAGCTGGTACAACCACTCTGGAAAGCAGTCTGGCAGTTTCTCAAAAAACTGGGCATGACACTCCCAGAGGATCCGGCTATACCACTCCTGGGCATATACCCAGAGGCTCTACCTGTATGCAATAAGGACACATGCTCCACTATGTTCATAGCAGCCTTATATATAATAGCCAGAAGCTGGAAAGAACCCAGATGTCCCTCAACGGAGGAATGGATTCAGAAGATGTGGTATATCTACACAATGGAATGCTACTCTGCAATTAAAAACAATGAATTCACGAAATTCCTAGGCGAATGGTCAGAACTTGAAAATATCATCCTTAGTGAGGTAACCCAATCACAAAAGAACACACATGGTATGCAGTCACTGATAAGGGGATATTAACCCTGAATCTCGGAATGTCCTAGACACAATTCACATATCAATAGATTTCCAAGAAGATGGAAGGAGAGACCCTTAGTCCTGGAAAGACTGGATGTAGGGGAACGCCAGGACAGAGAAACGAGAGGGAGTTGAATGGAGAAAAGAGGGAGGGAAGGGGGCTTATGGGACTTTCAGGGAGGGAGGAAACGGGAAAGGGGAAATGATTTGGAATGTAAATAAAAAAAACTTTAAAAAAAGAATCTAATTATAAAACCTAGATGTACATATGACAGAGGAAGCAATGTGCTGAACAAAGCAAAAAACTCAGGTGTGCTCTCTTGTCAGGATGCTTTATACCTGTAAAATGTGAACACATTGGGCAGATTCCGGAACTACCAGTGGCCAGACAGGAAAAGCCAGCTGATGGGGAGCGGAGGGGAGTACCCCATAAGAGGATAAAGGGTAGTCTTCTGTTCTCTATGCGTTTGAGGCTCCTTCATTATTTGGATCCATCCTGACTTCCATGATCACCTGGGATACTTCTTCCCTTTATGAGAATACAAGGGTAAGACCATAAAATTTTTATTTGGCTCCTTCCAGTTTAGTTTGGGAACTCCCTTGAGGGATCATGGAATTGACCTTTCATGAAGTCCTTGGCATAGAAAGAAGAATGTTCTAGACACATGGTAATAGATCTTTTCCTCACTCTTAAGTCAGATGACATAGAAAATTCCTGTGTCCAGAAAGACTCTCATGTGGCTGTGTTTTGGAATTCATTCAAGTGTTTTAGAAATATTGATAGATCTCACCAATTATAGTCATTCTATTAGTCATTTTTAAAGAATTCCATTTTAAACAATGTGTCATATCCAGGTGGCACAGGGAGGTAGCTAACCACCCAGGAGTGCAAAGAGGCCTGACAGCACAGATAGAACCATCCCTATCTGTCGGGAACCTGTCTGGAACCCTCAGACAGGAGCCTTCTGGTTTCTGTCTCTGGCTGGGAACCTTTCTCTGCCACAGAGTGTCATATCCAGGTGGTGCAGGGAGATAGCTGACCTCCCAAGACTGTGGAGAGGTCAGAGAGCACAGGTAGGACCACTCCTGCTGCTCAGAGGAACCCAGCCAGAACCCTCAGTTGGGAGCCTTCCAGTTTCTGTCTTTAGCTGGGGACCGTTCTCTGCCACAGAGCACCATATCCAGGTGGCACAAGGAGATAATTAACAACCAGGAGTGACGAGAGGCCTGAGAGCACAGTAGGACCACCCCTGCTGCTCAGAGGAACCAGCCGAAAACCCTGAGGTCACAAGAGCCCAGGAGCAGCCTGGGACAGGAGTCCTCCAATTTCTATCTGCACCCAGAGGTGATCCTGGACCACAGAGCTACATACACAAATACCACCACAAGAGAACTGGTCCAGGAGTGTCTACATACCTGTGTGTACAGGTAAGACCACCACCTCTTTACAAATACCTGGCCCAAGAGGGACCTACCCAGAGCCATCAGGACATAGGAACCAAGCATCAGCTGGGGACAGGATCCTTCTGGTTTCTGTCTGCACACCTGAGCTGACTCTGTATCACAGCTCGCCATACCTAAATTCCTTCCAGAGAGAACAGGTCTCCCAGGAGAACAGATACACAGGCTTGCAGGACAGATAAGCCACAGTCAGAGACAGAAAGACCAGCTATCACCAGAGATAACCAGATGGCAAAAGGCAAATGCAAGAACATTACCAACAAAAACCAAGGCAACATGGCACCGTTTGAACGCAGTCCCACAACAGAAAGTCCTGGATAATGCAACACACCTGAAAAGCAAATCTGGATTTAAAATCATATCTTATGATGCTGATAGAGGACATCAAGAAGGACATAAATAACTCCCTTAAGGAAATACAGAAGAACATGGGTCAACAGGTAGAAGTCCTTAAAGAGGAAACACAAAAATCCCTTAAAGAAATACAGGAGAATATGAGTCAACATGTGGAAGCCCTTAAAGAGGAAACACAAAAATTCCTTAAAGAATTTCAGGAAAACACCAACAATCAAGTGAAGGAACTGAACAAAACCATCCAGGATCAAAAAATGGAAGTAGAAACAATAAAGAAATCACAAAGGGAAGCAACTCTGGAGACAGAAAACCTTGAAAAGAAATCAGGAGTCTTAGATGCAAGCATCAACAACAGAATACAAGAGACAGAAAAATAAATCTTAGGTGCTGAAGATACCATAAAAAACATTGACTCAGCAGTCAAAGAAAATGCAAATGCAAAAAGCTTGTAACGGAAAACATTCAGGAAATCCAGGACACAATGAGAAGACCAAACCTAAGGATTATAGGTATAGAAGAGAGTGAAGATTTACAACTTAAAGGGCCATTAACTATCTTCAACAAAATTATAGAAGAAAACTTTCCTAACCTAAAGAAAGAGATGCCCATGAACATACAAGAAGCCTACAGAACTCCAAACAGACTGGACCAGAACAGAAATTCTCCCAGTCACATAATAATCAAAACACCAAATGTACAAAACAAAGAAAGAATATTAAAAGCAGTAAGGAAAAAAGGTCAAGTAACACATAAAGGCAGACCTATCAGAATTACACTAGACTTCTCAACAGAGACTACGAAAGCTAGAAGATCCTGGGCAGATCTCATATAGACCCTAAGAGAACACAAATGCCAGTCCAGACTGCTTTACCCAGCAAAACACTCAATCACCATAGGTGGAGAAACCAAGATATTCCATGATAAAACAAAATTTATACAAGATCTTTTCACATCCAGCCCTACAAAGGATAATAGATGGAAAACACCAATACAAGGAGGGAAACTATACCCTAGAAAAACCAAGAAAGTAATCTTCTTTCAACAGACCCAAAAGAAGATAACCACACAAACATAAAAATAACATCAAAAATAATAGGAAGTAACAATCACTATGCCTTATTATCTCTTAACATCAATGAACTCAATTCCCCATTAAAAAGACATAGACTAACAGACTGGATACATAAACAGGACCCAGCCTTTTCCTGCATACAGGAAATGCACCTCAGTGTCAAAGACAGAAACTACCTCAGAGTAAAAGACTGGAAAACAATTTTCCAAGCAAATGGTCCCAAGAAACAAACTGGGGTAGCCATTCTAATATCAGATAAAATTGTCATCAAAAAAGATACAGAAGGACACTTCATAGTCATCAAAAGAAAAATCTACCAAGAAGAACTCTCAATTCTGAACAACTATGCTCCAAATACAAGGGTACTCACATTCATAAGAGAAACTTTACTCAAAGTTACTCAAGTTTTACTCAAGTTTTCTCAAAGCACACATTGCACCTCACACAATAATTGTGGGTGACATCAACACCTCACTCTCATCAATGGACAGATCAGGGAAACACAAACTAAACAGAGACACAGTGAAACTAACAGAAGTTAAGGACCAAGTGGATTTTACAGATATCTATAGAACATTTCATCCTAAATATTCATTCTTCTCAGCACCTCATGGTACCTTCTCCAAAATTGACCATATAATTGGTCACAAAACAGACCTCAACAGATATAAGAAGACTGAAATAATCCTATGCCTCCTACCAGATCCCTGTGGATTAAGGCTGGTCTTCAACAGCAACAAAAACAACAGAAAGCCCACATACACATGGAAGCTGACCAATGCTCTACTCAATGATACTTTGGTCAAGGACAAATAAAGAAAGAATTCAATGACTTTTTAGAATTTAATGCAAGTGAAGGCACAGGATACCCAAATTATGGGACACAATGAAAGCAGTGCTAAGAGGAAAACTCATAGCTCTGAGTGCCTCCAAAAAGAACCTGGAGAGAGCAGCAACTGAACAGCACACCTGAAAGCTCTAGAACAGAAAGAAGCTAATACACCCAAGAGGAGTAGACAGCAGGAAATCATCAAACTCAGGGCTGAAATCAGCCAAGTAGAAACCAAAAGAACTATACAAAGAATCAACAAAACCAGGAACTGATTCTTTGAGAAAATCAACAGGATAGATAAACCCTTAGCCAGTATAATCAGAGGGTACAGAGAAAGTATCCAAATTAATAAAATTGGAAATGAAAAGGGAGATATAACAATAGAAAATGAGGAAATTAAAAAAATCATCAGATCCTACTATAAAAGCCTATACTCAACACAACTGGAAAATCTGAATGAAATGGACAATTTTCTAGACAGGTACCAAATAGAAAAGTTAAATCAGGATCAGATGGACCATCTAAACAGTCCCATTACCCCTAAAGAAATAGAAGCAGTCATTGAAAGACTCCCAACCAAAAAAGCACAGGACCAGATGGTTTTAGTGCAGGATTCTGTCAGACCTTCAAAGAAGACCTAACACCAATACTCTTCAAATTATTCCACAAAATAGAAGCAGAAGGAACACTACCCAACTCCTTGTATGAAGCCACAATTACGCTGATAGCACAACTGCACAAAGGTTCAACAAAGAAAGAGAACTTCAGACCAATTTCCCTTATGAATATCAATGCAAAAATTCTCAATAAAATTTTTGCCAGCCAAATCCAAGAACACATCAATGACCATTCACCATGATCAAGTAGGCTTCATCCCAGGGATGCAGGGATGGTTCAATTATGGAAATCCATCAATGTAACCCACTACATAAACAAACTCAAAGAAAAAAACCACATCGTCATTTCATTAGATGCTGAAAAAGCATTTGACAATTTCAGCGTCCTTTCATGTTAAAAGTCTTAGAAATATCAGGAATTCAAGGCCCATACCTAAACATAGTAAAAGCAATATACAGCAAACCAGTAGCCAACATCATTCTAAATGGAGAGAAACTTGAAGCAATCCCACTAAAATCAAGGACTAGACAAGGCTGCCCTATCTCTCCATATTTATTCAATATAGTACTTGAAGTTCTAGCTAGAGCAATTAAACAACAAAAGCAGGTCAAAGGGATACAAATTGGAAAGGAAGAAGTCTAATTATCACTATTTGCCAATGATATGATAGTATACTTAAGGGATCCAGAAATCTCCACCAGAGAACTCCTACAGTTGATAAACAACTTCAGCAAAGTGGCTGGATATGAAATCAACTCAAACAAATCAGTAGCCTTTCAATACTCAAAGGAAAAATAGACTGAGAAAGAGATTAGGGAAATGACACCCTTCAAAATAGTCACAAACAATATAAAATATCTTGGTGTGACTCTTACCAAACAAGTGAAAGATCTGTATGGCAAGAGCTTCAAGTCTCTGAAGAAAGAAATCGAAGAAAATGTCACAAGATGGAAAGATCTCCCATGCTCATGGATTGGCAGGATTAATATAAAATAATGAAAATGGTCATCCTGACAAAAGCAATCTACAGATTCAATGCAATCCCTATCCAATTTCTAACTCAATTCTTCATAGAGTTAGAAAGAGCAATTCTCAAATTCATCTGGAAAAACAAAAATCCCAGGATAGCTAAAACTATTCTCAAAAATAAAAGAACTTCTGGGGGAATCAGTATCCTGGATCTCAAGCAGTACTTCAGAGCAATAGTGTTAAAAACTGCATGGTATTGGTACAGTGACAGGCAGGTAGGTCAATGGAATAGAACTGAAGACCCAAAAGTGAACCCGCATACCTATTGTCACTTGATCTTTGACAAAGGAGCTAAAACCATCCAGTGGAAAAAAGACAGGATTTTCAACAAATGGTGCTGGTTCAACTGGGGGTTAGCATGCCAAAGAATAGAAATTGATCCATTCTTATCTCCCTGTAACCTCAACTCCAAGTGGATCAAGAAACTCCACATAAAACCAGACAGACTGAATCTAATACAAAAGAAAGTGGGGAAGAGTCTCGAGCACATGGGTATGGGGAAAATTTCGTGAACAGAACACCAATAGCTTATGCTCTAAGATCATGAATTGACAAATGGGACCTCATAAAATTACAGTTTCTGTAAGGTAAAGGCCACTGTCAATAGAACAAAATGGCAACCAACAAATTAGGAAAGGATTTGACTTCATCTGACAGAGGGCTAATATCCAATATATTCAAAGAACTGAAGAAGTTAGCCTCCAGAGAGCCAAATAATCCTATTTTAAAATGGAGTACAGAGCTAAACAAAGAATTTTCACCTGAGGAATATCAAATGGCTGAGAAGCACCTAAAGAAATGTTCAACATCCTTAGTCATCAGGGAAATGCAAATCAAATAACCCTGAGATTTCACCTCACACCAGTCAGAATGGCTAAGATCAAAAACTCAGGAGACAGCAGATGCTGGAGAGGATGTGGAGAAAGAGGAACACTCCTCCACGGCTGGTGGGATTGCAAGCTGGTATAACCACTCTGGAAATTAGTTTGGTTGTTCCTCAGAAAATTGGGCATAATACTACTGGAGAACCCTGCTGTACCACTCCTGGGAATATACCCAGAGGATCCTCCAGTAATAAGGACTCATGCTCCACTATGTTCATAGCAGCCTTATTTATAATAGCCAGAAGCTGGAAAGAACCCAGATGTCCCTCAACAGAGGAATGGATACAGAAAATGTGGTACATTTACACAATGGAATAGTACTCAGTTTTTAAAAACAATGAATTCTCCTACAGCTGATAAACGACTTCAGCAAAGTGGCCGGATATAAAATCAACTCAAGCAAGTCAGAAGCCCTCCTATACTCAAAGGATAAGCAGGCTGAGAAAGAAGTAAGAGAAATAATACCCTTCACAATAGCCACAAACCATATTAAGTATCTTGGCGTGACTCTAACCAAACAAGTGAAAGATCTGTATGACAAGAACTTCAAGTCTCTGAAGAGAGAAATTGAAGAAGACCTCAGAAGATGGAAAAATCTGCCATGCTCATGGATTGGCAGGATTAATATAGTAAAAATGAGCATCTTACCAAAAGTAATACACAGATTCAATGCAATCCCCATCAAAATCCCAGCTCAATTCTTCATAGAGTTAGAAAGAGCAATTCAAAAATTCATCTGGAATAACAGAAAACCTAGAATAGCTAAAACTATTCTCAAGAGTAAAAGAACCTCTGGGGGAATCAGTATCCCGGACCTCAAGCTGTACTACAGAGCAATAGTGTTAAAAACCGCATGGTATTGGTACAGTGACAGACATGTAGATCAATGGAACAGAATTGAAGACCCAGAAATGAATCCACACTCCTATGGTCACTTGATCTTTGACAAAGGAGCTAAAACCATCCAGTGGAAAAAAGATAGCCTTTTCAACAAATGGTGCTGGCTCAGCTGGAGGTCAACATGTAGAAGAATGCAAATTGACCCATTCTTATTTCCTTGCACTAAGCTCAATTCTAAGTGGATCAAAGATCTCCACATAAAACCAGACACACTGAAACTAATAGAAGGGAAACTAGGAAGAACCTTGAACATATGGGCACAGGGGAGAATTTCCTGAACAGAACTCCAATAGCTTATGCTCTAAGATCAAGAATAGGCAAATGGGACCTCATTAAATTACAAAGTTTTTGCAAGGCAAAAGACACTGTCAAAAAGACAAAGCGGCAACCAACTAACTGGGAAATGATCTTTACCAACCTTACATCCGACAGAGGGCTAATATCCAATATATACAAAGAACTCAAGAAGTTAAACTCCAGAGAGGCAAGTAACCCTATTAAAAAATGGGGTACAGAGCTAAACAAAGTGTTCTCACCTGAAGAATATCTAAAGGCTGAGAAGCACCTAAAGAGATGTTCATCATCCTTAGTCATTAGGGAAATGCAAATCAAAACAACCCTGAGATTCCATCTCACACCAGTCAGGATGGCTAAGATCAAAAACACAGGAGACAGCAGTTGTTGGCGAGGATGTGGAGAAAGAGGAACACTCCTCCACTGCTGGTGGAATTGCAAGCTGGTACAACCACTCTGGAAAGCAGTCTGGCGGTTCCTCAGAAAACTGGGCATGACACTCCCGGAGGATCCCGCTATACCACTCCTGGGCATATATCCAGAGGCTTTTCCTGCATGCAATAAGGACACATGCTCCACTATGTTCATAGCAGCCTTATTTATAATAGCCAGAAGCTGGAAAGAACCCAGATGTCCCTCAATGGAGGAATGGATTCAGAAGATGTGGTATATCTTCACAATGGAATACTACTCTGCAATTAAAAACAATGAATTCACGAAATTCCTAGGCAAATGGTCAGATCTTGAAAATATCATCCTTAGTGAGGTAACCCAATCACAAAAGAAAACACATGGTATGCAGTCACTGATAAGGGGATATTGACCCAGAATCTCGGAATACCCTAGACACAACCCGCATATCAATAGATTTCTAAGAAGATGGAAGGAGAGACCCCTGGTCCTGGAAAGACTGGATGTAGGGGAACGCCAGGACAGAGAAATGAGAGGGGGTTGAATGGAGAAAAGAGGGAGGGAAGGGGGCTTATGGGACTTTTGGGAGGGAGGAAACGGGAAAGGGGAAGTGATTTGGAATGTAAATTAAAAAAATAAAATAAAATCAAAAACAAAAAAAAAACCAATGAATTCATGGAATTCTTAAGCAAATGAATGGAACTAGAAAATATCATCCCGAGTGAGGTGACCCAATCACAAAAGAACACACATGGTATGCACTCACTGATAAGTGGATATTAGCTCAGTAACTTGGGATACCCAAGATTCAATTCACAGACCAAATGAAACTGAAGAAGAAGGAAGAACAAAGTATGGATACTTTGGTCCTTCTTAGAAAGGGGAACAAAAGACTCACAGGAAGAGATACAAAGACAAAGTGTGGAGCAGAGACTGAGGGAAAGACCATCCAGAGACTGCCCCTCCTAGGGATCCATCCCATATACAGACACTATTGTGGATGCCAACAAATGCTTGCTGACAGGAGCCTCAAATAGCTGTCACCTGGGAGGCTCTGTCAGTGTATAACAAATACAAAGGGGGACACTTTCAACCAACAATTGAACTGGGCACAGGGTCCCCGATGGAGAATCTAGAGAAAGGATCCAAGAAGCTGAAGGGGTTTGCAGCTCCATAGGAGTAACAATATGAGCCACCCTTCAGACCTCCCAGGGACTAAACCATCAACCAAAGTGTACACATGTAGGGACCCATGACTCTAGAAGCATATGCAGCAGAAGATGGTCTTGTTGGACATCAAAGGGAGGAAAGACTCTTGGTTCTGAGAAGGCTAGATGCCCCAGTGTAGGGGAATGCCAGGATAGGGAAGCAGAAGTGAGTGGATTGGTGAGCAGGGGTAGGGAGTATGGGTTAGGGGATTTTGGGGGGGGTAACCAAGGAAGGCGATAACATTTGAAATGTAAGTAAAGAATATATCTAATAAAAAACTATTTAAAAAAATGAATTCCATTTTAACATATAAATGTGCTTCTGCTATTTTGGATTTCCGTATCATAGATGTTGACAGAAAAAAAAAATGAAGATTTGTCACTTTCACATGTCCTGGTTGATGGTCAGCAGTTGCTCCCCTTAATTTTCTGGAGAGATGCTTCTTTATCAGGTCTTTCTGTCACTGTGTGTTCATGTGATCACCTCCCCTGCCTCACCACATCAATCTCACGTGCTAAGATCTTGGGGTTAGAGGTCATGTTTCATTGTCTTTGTGGGTTTTCCATGGACTCCTAGAATGACCTGAGAAATATTGAATGAAGCTGGAGAACTCCAGGGCCTTGGAGAAGCTCCATTCTTTGTTTGCTCTTTTGCGTGCTGGAGATTGTTTCTGTCCACTTGAATTCAAAGTTGTCATCTGTTAACCATTTGCTGCATATATTTTGAATCTGGTGTCCTCAAAGGTCATGAGTTGAAGTCTCTGTCTACAGCCTCTGGTGCTATCAGGAGACGGCAGATCCAACCTTTAGGAAGTGGGGTCTGATGGAAAGAATAATTTCTTATTATTAAATGTGTGCCCTAAGGAGATATTGGGACTTTGCTTCCTCCTCCCATTTCAACAATAACTGGTCATCATAAGGTGAATAACTTTGATCTTAGTTCTGCCATGCACTTGACCCCACTGACCCCAAGCATCAAAGACAAAGGACAACAAATTGAAACCTCAGACAAGCCAAAATACACCTCTCTTCCTTTTAAGTTGATTTCCTCAGTTATTTTGTCACATTGATGGAAAACCAGTTAAAACACCATGCAACCCAAAACCTTCCATGCTTGTCAAACTCAACTAGAAAAGAAATCCTAACTGATTTTTTCCTTTTCCCAAATTAGACTAGATTGGACAAGAGCAGAATGAGCCCAAAATAACTTTCACCAGTACTAGATCAATTCAAAGCTCCTAATGAAATCGCAACCCTTTTTAGAAGCTTCTAGCTGTTCCAGAGTTTGAAGGGAATATTAATTGCTACATTTTGGCAAAGACAAGGTCATCTTTGGCAAAGACAGGGCTAGGGATGAATCATTCAGGTTAGTGCTTTCTGGAACTCTGCCCTGAATGGTCTTCTTTTTGACATATGTTCTGCTTCTTAAAACAGCTTAATATTAATAACATTTGTAGGGTTTTCCCATAATTTAATAATATTTAGAATACAAAGGAAGTATGGCAGAATTCTCAGGGTCAGAAAAAGAGAAAGAAAAGAAATTAATGAAGTGTTACTCTCTATAGTGGGGGTAATGCGTGCTGTCAGTGGAGGCCTTACCCACAAAGCTCTCTCAGTGAGCAAGGTGCTTGTCCCGAGTCAGCTAATGAACCTCTTTAGATTTCCACAGCTTACCCCATAAATGACCATTATTACTTTCTTATCCATAAGAAGCAATTGCAACAACTTTTGCTTTTACAGTTCCCTTTCCATTTACTTTGTAGCCCTATCTGGTCTTTGTGTATAATTTTGGATGTACCCAGATTCTAGGTTCAAGGATTCTTCCAAATAATAATTTATTTAGAATTATTTACTTATTGGTTTATCCAATGGTAATCTCAAAATGATTAGTCCATATTTACTGTGATGTTTGCCCATCTTAGGTCAATCATATTTCTGCTATTTCATCATAATCAGAGAGCGCTTCATTCTAAGACCAAGTACTAAAAATCAATATAAAAGCTCGTCTCTGTGAGGTCCTGTGGAAGGATTGCAGAGGGAGCTGGTAAAGGCTACACAACTGCTGGGAACAGTCAGTCGAGTGCAACAAAATTCATAAACCATGTTAGGAGTTTTGGTGCCCTGGAAAAATCTCCCAAATGTTCCAATCATTAAATTAGTTGCCTTAAATCACTTTCAGATGAACAAATTCAGGACAAACATGACCAATTTTTAAATGGAATCATATGTCCCAAGAGCAAAATAGAAAACAAAAAGATGATTAGTCCATCCTTCCCCACCTGCTTCTGAAGGTGTTGTCAGACTGGGTAGCAGCAGGATGTGGGGAGCAGACATCTTTGACATGTCTTCCCTTGGGGGCTACAATCTGTATATATGCAACCTCAGACCACTGATTTAAAAGAATCTAATCCTTACGATGGTTGTGCTATCTAAAGTAATTGATTTCAGGGTCTCTAATACATGTTAGGTGACCAGTAAATGTTCATTTAATTGAAAAGTGAATACATGAAATACAGCTTCCTGTGAAGAGGATAAAGGAAGGATATACTTCAAAAACTCTGGAAGTTAGTTTCAGTAAAATAGCTCTTTGCATGTGACTGGAAACACAGAGAGTGAAACAGAAGGACACAGACATTAGCACCATTGTCACTGACAATGTTAGGAGCAACATCAGTAGACACTGGCTCCTCCCTTTAGCATGAGCAGATCATCAACACCAATGCAGAAGAGCACACTGTTGCTCTCCCATCATCTACAGCAAAAAAAGTGTGGCCCTGCAGACTTAAGGGAAGACCCAGAAGGCATCACTGCCTAAACAACCGGTGAGGTGGATGTCTCACCAGAGTTAATTTGTACTTTGATCTCTTACCTCATGACTTTTTTTTGTTTTGTTTTGTTTTTCGAGACAGGGTTTCTCTGTATAGTCCTGACTGTCCTGGAACTCACTCTGTAGACCAGGCTGGCCTCAAACTCAGAAATCCGCCTGCCTCTGCCTCCCAAGTGCTGGGATTAAAGGCGTGCGCCAACACCGCCCGGCACCTCATGACTTTAAAGTTTGGTATAAACATTCCAATCTAGAGATGGCTCTGGTGTATGACTGTAATCTCAATTCCTGCAGAGGCACTCCACAAGATCAGGAGCTGAAGGCCAACTGCATAGCTAATTCAAGGCTGGTCTGGACTACACGAACCCTATTCTCAGAAATAAAAAACAAAAATAAAGAAAATCCTAATAAAGTCCAGTCTAGTTTGATTAGAGAGACAAAATAGGTAACAGGTTGTCAATGCCCAAATAGTTTCCAAATTGTGGTTTTCCCCCAGTCTGTCTCATTTGTCTTATTTTCCTTTATCTACCTCTTTTTTTAAAATTGAGATTTTCACCCACAAATGGGTGTTTTGATACTTCCCTGCCATTGCTCCCCTTAGCTCTTTTTCCTCCCATCATATATACTCACCTCCATGCCCACTGAGTTGATTTGGGGCACCGGCATGTTCATGGGTGACCGACTATCTACGAGAAAGTGTGCAGAGCTTCAGGGGCCACATCCCTGGAGAAAAATTGTTCCCACCCACCCGAAACCCCCAGAGCCACCAGTTCCTGGTAGCTTCTCCATTAGGGGTAGGACTTTATGAGCCCCTCCTCCAATTCATCCTGCGTGTGTGTGGGGGGGGGTTGTTTTGTTTTGCTTTTTAAATGGTATTTGCTTTATGTTCACTTTCTCTTTTTAAAAGGACATCCCCAAAAGAACATGCAGAGTCTGGCTTAGCAGCCATATCAGTGTAGTCATTTTGACTCAAAAAACTCTTGCCAGAATTCTTTTGATGCCTGCATTTTGAGGCTTCCTGTTATGACGGTGAAGGTGGAACTGAGAGTGTCACATACACCAGGAGAGTTCCCTACCATGAGCCACATCTCCAACCTGATTTTCCAGAACTAATATTATAAACTCACCAAAGCCCAAAGGACACTGGAGAACACTCTGATGAAGTTCTAGAAAGATTAATGATAAGACTGAAATTTAAAGGCAGACAAGGGGTGGGTGGAGGGATGGGGAACAAGTACAGAAGAACAAAGACACAACCTTGCCACTGGAAACCATGCTGACCAGAAGACAACAGGAATTTGTTTAATGTTGAGATAAAACCTATAATTTAGAATTTTATGTTCAGTAAAAACAAACTCATTAACCAACTTTCAAAAATGAGGATAAAATACAACTGTTTCAGACAGACAGAAGATAAGGAATTTGTTACCAATACTATTTCTACTAGAAATATTAAAAATTGGTAAAATAACATTTGGGAGGCAAAGGGGGAAAATAATACCTGGTGGAGTTTAGATCTACACAGATGTGATGGTTAGTTTCATGTGTTACCTCGGCTAAGTTAGCAATTCCCAGATCTCTGGTCAAATCATATTTCTGTGTATGTCTTTTGAAATGTTTATAGAAAAGATTACCATTTCAACCTGTTGATGTAGACTAGAGCCCCTACCCATGTGGCTTGGCATCATTTAACTAGGGCATGAATGAGACTGAGAGGCAGAGAGAGGGCACACTTGTTCCCTCGGCCTGAGCCGGGCAGTCCGTCTTCTCTTGCCCTTAGACCATGCTTCGTGGGCAATTGGCTTCAACTAGGATTTATGCCAGTGTCTCCCTTGGGTTTCCAAACTTCTGATTTAGGGTAGAATGACAAACCAACCTTCTAGGACAAGCAGCTTGTATATGGTAAGTCACAGACCTTGCCAGCCTCCATAATCAGAAGAGCCAATCCTCATCATAAATGTCTTCCTATAGATTACAAATGTCCTATTGGTGCTGATTTACTGAAGAACCATGAGTATTTCAACAGGATGACATATGCTGGGTATAGCAAATATGTGTGTGAACATCACCTAGAGACTTCTCATTTTTTCTTTGAAAAATAATTGGTTATTTGGAACAAAATGATATATTTTGAATTCATTATGAGTAACAATAAAATGTACGAGAGAGTAATAAAAGAGTATGCCAGGTAATGAGGTATATTGGTCAGGGATCTAATACATAAAATAGTACATTATTATGTGAAAGATGCTCTGCATTGACAGTGCCTATTCTAACCTCATGATGTGGGGGTCCTTGCTCTGTTATAAGGCAACACATTATTCACTGTGGGGTTACTGGTGTATGTGAACCCACTGCACTGCTGATTTTATAAGAGCATAACAATGCAGTCATATACAGCACTCAGCACTGATACTAACTCTTATGTTCCTGGTTAGGCATGTACTATGCCTTATTGTCAGGATGTGTTCCCATTACTCATAAAAACATTTGTTGTGGAATGGTATGTTTGTTATGACAGCACCACATATGTCCATCTTAATGTTTACTGTATTTCTTCCATGTGTAAAGAGGCTACATGAAGTGTTTTTTTTTTAAAAAGAGGATGGAGAAAGGCCAAGTAGAAATGGAGAAAAATAGAAGACATATTGTCAAATGGTAGCTTTAAACTTAACTACATTCATGGTTAGAAAAAAAATTGCTAAGAAGTACAGTTAAAATATTGCCAAAAAGAAGGCCTCTTCATTTTGCTAAACAGAATAGTGCCTCAAGAAGTTGTAATCATTGCAAATATCTATGAATTAAGTGTCAATGTACCTAATTTAATCAAACAAACACTGGTGGACTTTAAGTGACAGAGAGGCCATAGTATAGTATTAGTAGGTGGCTCCACAGTCATTCAGACAAAAGAAATAACCAACAAGGAAATATCTATAAAACACACATTAATATCATCAGTCTATGAAACATTCTCCAAAATGTTTTAGGCCATAAATTGCAAGTCAAAATAAATATTATAAAAGCCTAAAATAATTTTCTTATCAGATCTTAATAAAACAAGAAATCAGCATCAAAGGAAGGATGGAGATTAAACAAGGTGTTTCTAACAATCAGTGGCTAGTGACATGGATGGCAGGGCTTAAAATCCCAGAACTAAAGTAAAATACAGAGACATCGTGGAAGAATCTGTAGGACACAGAGAAGGCAGGTCTAAGAAGTTTTGCTCTGAGTGCCTACTTTAAAAAAGTCAGAGATTTTATATAATCTAATCTCAAGGTTTTAGAAGAACAGGAACATGCCAAACACAAAGCCAACAGAAATAGATGATAAAGGTTCAGAGTCAAAGTAATGAAACAGAGACTATGAGAATGTTATAAAGGATCAGGAAACAAAACTGTGGACCCCCAAAGGCATAAAACTGACAAAGCCTTATCCAATAAGCCAAAAAGTCAGAGATAAGCCAAATCAATACTGTCAGACACGGAAAGATGATATTATAACATGTATCACCGAGCCCAGAGGAACACCAGGCTCTGTTCTGAACATCTCATGAGATTGGAGTAGTAATAAAACATTCCCCAACAACAACAAAAACAACAAAAAAGTCCAGGACTACATGGATCCATTGCTGAGTTCTACTGGACCCTTGGAGATCAAACGGATAAATGCTGGCTACAAAGAGCTTCCTTAACATGTATAAAATTGGTTTTAAAACGTTGGTTGAGAATGGAGAGCTGGGAAGATGCTGATAGTCGATAGTATGAGAAGCTGAATCTGTTATGCAAAAAAGTTTCATTTCTTTACTAAGTTTGTTTTTATTTACTAGCAACCACATACACTCTTGATAGGAGACTATGTCGCATTTATGAACCCTGCTGACAAAGGTAGGGGGATAAGACAAGGCAGAAAAGGGGAAATGTATCCATTTAGTCCTCCCCTTGACTGATGGTATCATTAGTGCCAGCTCTTAGCCTGGACAACCTGTGCTTTGATATCATATAATAACAACCGTAACAATGGACACAGTGTCTGGTAAAGATGGAAAAGCAACAGCACACAAAAGCATCAGGCTTTTCCTTGGTCATGCAATCATAATAGGTCAGCAGCTGGAGACCTTATTGTATATCAGAGTCCTTAAGTGTAGACTGTGAGTCTTTATACAGCACAATGGAACTTCATTCAGTATTTAGTATGGCGATGGCTGGCATGTTGTAATTTTTAGAGGAACAAGTACTGAGATGGAGCTAGTTTTTCAGATGAACAGGAATACTCAACTAGGCACAATGCCTTCCTCACAGGCATCTGGGTTGATGCTTTATTTGAAGGAATCTTAGTCTGTGACTCATTTGCAAGTCCCATGACCCACGCTGCTTTTTACACGATAAACTACCCAGACACTACACAAAACTCCCCAGTTAGCAGATATTTGTGGTTAAGGTTTAGAGAGCTTGCCCATAAATGGTTTCTGCTCTACTCGTTTAGAAAGAAACAAATGCTCACAAAATTCCACAGAACAGCAACCACCCAGGAGAAAGAATGACCACCCAGTGGATGACAGGTTCAAGAAGCAAGACTTGAGTCAGCCACTGCTTGCAGTAGGAAATGGTGGGTGAGGGCCTGCTACCCACACATCTTGACACCTCAATTTTATTTCTTCATGCCTGGAGCAGTTAGCTCATCATTCCAATTAGTTTCTCAAATAAAAAAAAGACAGTCCCTGGTATCACCCAGCCCTAGTATTTTCTAGCTGGACGAGTTAATACTAGTGACAGAATTTAAACACGCAAGTTCCTAATGTGTAAAATAAGCATAATGTTTCTTTGCCAGTAATGATGAACTAGTAAGGATTTATGAAGAACTTACCGAATACAGAATACTGGTTTAAGTACATTCAGGGCATTATGCTCATTTACCGTTCACAACTCTATGGCATAGAGCCCTTTATTATCATCACCATCGTCGTTCTACGTTAAGTAATGAAGCTGAAGAGAGTGTGGGAAAGACAAAGCAGTCCACACAAGCTAGACAATGGGATCTCCCGGGAAGAACTAATATGAGCTGAGGAGGGAGAAAAAACTTAGCTCTCCCACTGGTGAGGGAAATTGTGACACACTGTGAAGAATGTCCTCTGCAACACAACTTTTCCAATCCTTCCTAGAACAATCCACAGTGCTCTAAGCCTGTTGTTTTTTACAACCAGAGAGGCATTAGCTATCTTCCTCCACTGCAGATAACCCCACTCTATTAATGGGCTCTCTTAGGACATTTTTTCCATTACCCTAGCTGTACTTAATGCTAATCTCACCCCGATTTCCTCTTTTGCCAAGCTGAATTTTATGCATCTGTACTTGTATTGTCTCCAACCCTGTCTGAAGCTTTCCACCACGTTCTCATTTCTTCAAAGATGTTTCCTGCAATCAAAAAGATTTATTCTCTAGATGATTTTCTATGGAAATCATTCTAAAAGATTTTTCTTTCTTCTTGACAGCTATCCAACACAGATTTTTTGTATTGCTGTTGTAAAAATTGGATACCAGGGATGGTCTTGTGATTTGCAGTGTCATCAAAGACATGACTCTGCACTCCCACAGGTCTCTTCTCTAAACCAGGTTGGCTGTTGTGGGTCCTCTCCTCCTCCCTCCACTCTGTTCTTCCTGTATCATCCACTTCACTGGCTTCTGCATCTCTTCTGCCCATTATGCCACAGCTCCATCCTTTCTCATGCTACTGATTCCTCATCCTTCATCCCATGTCTCCTCCTGTAGTGGTTCATTCTCTCAATTGTTACTATTTGCAGTTTCAGCTCCATTGGTCCCATTAACCTCTGGAATCCCCTCTCTTGGGACACATTTGTTGGTCAGTAACTCTAGCTTTGCTTCATCATCCAAGGAGCATCTGGTGCTGTGGAATCTCCTCTTGCTCTCTGATTTGACTCTTGGACAAGGTGACTCCTTCAAGATATCCTGGATGTCTCCAACAAGCCTGCAATGGCTTATGTCTGCATCTTCCTTGTCCTTGTAGGGCCCAACAGTGGTCAGAGCCAGTCCTAGCTTTGTCTTTATCTCCCACCCTCACATAAGCACATATCCTGGAACTAATACAGGGCCCTGCTCATGTGACCTCAGTCTTCCCTCCACTTGATGGCATGTCCTTCATGGTCATAGCAGACATGTTAGGTTTGGGAGTCCTGGATAAACCTACCAAAGCAACTGAGGAGAGGCAGGAAGAGCTTCCGAGAGTTCATCCCTCAGCTTTGCCACCAGCTTACACCAGGTCACCTTGATGATGTCAGGGTAGCTTAGAAAGATGGTTGAAGCTCTGTTCCGGTAGACTGCACTGAAGAGACAGGTACCCAGGCTCTCCCCAATATAACATCACTTGGGACACGGCCTGTTGGGGCTTCCGCCTGCGCCCAAGCACAGGACAGCACTGTGGTCGTCTGGGTGCCAGATCTGCAGGCCATCGCCTCTGCAGGGTGAGCAGCGCCAGGAAGAGAGTGCAGAGTGCACTCCGCCATCTTTTCTCCAGTGGCCTGGAAGTTGGGACTGCCAGGCTCTGAGACAGACAGGCATAATATCACTTGGGTCTCGGGCTGATTGTGTGTACGTGGTTCCCAAGAGCTGGGCAGATCTGCAGTAACCAGCGTTCTAGCTCTGCTGTGGGACTTCTGCCTGGCAGAGGGACGCCTCCTCCCCCCCCACTCTAGGAGAGATCACACACCCCTGCACAGGGCAGGAGCCTACCAGCCTCCCTTTGGCGACCTCTGCTCCAGGAATCCACTACGCTGAGCCTTTGGATGTGCAAGGACTCCCCAATATAACATCACTTGGGGCAAGGCACATCAGGGCTCCAAAGTCACTCAGGAGCAGGGCAGGCCCGAGAAATCTGTGCCAGGGGAATCCTGGTAAACCGGGGGGGGGGGGGGCAGAAATAGCTTTGCAGGCTCACAGGAGGTCCAACCAACAGCCAGTGACAGCAGGACCAACTAACATCAGAGGTAACCAGATGGCAAAAGGCAAATGTAGGAATGTTACTAACAGAAATCAAAGTAATATGGCACCATCCGAACACAATTCTCCAACAGCAGCAAGTCCTGGATACCCCACCACACCCGAAAGACAAGATCTGGATTTAAAATCACTTCTCATGATGCTATTAGAGGATCACAAGAAGGACACAAATAAATCTAATAAAGAATTACAGGAGACCATGAATCAACGGTTAGAAGCCCTTACAAAGGAAACACAAAAATCGCTTAGAGAAATGCAGGAGAACATGGATCAAAAGATGGAGGCGCACAAGGAGACAACACAAAAATCGCTTAACGAGATGAATCAACGGGTAGATGCACTCACAAAGGAATCACAAAAATTGCATAAAGAAATGCAGAAGAATATGGGTCAACAGACAGATGCCCATAAGGAGGCAACACAAAAATTGCTTAAAGAAATGAATCAATGGTTAGATGCCCTTACAAAGGAAACACAAGAACTGCTTAAAGAAATGCAGGAGACGATGGATCAACAGATGGATTCCCATGAGGAGGAAACACAAAAATTGCTCAGAGAAATGCAGGAGAACGTGGGTCAACAGGCAGAAATCCTGAAAGAGGTAATGCAAAAATACCTTAAGGAAATACAGGAAAATACAAACAAACAAGTGAAGGATCTCAGCAAATCCATCCAGGATCTAAAAAAAGGAAGTAGAAACAACTAAGAAATCACAAAGGGAGACAACTTTGGAGATAGAAAACCTTGGGAAGAAATCAGGAGTCATAGATGCAAACATCAACAATAGAATATAAGAGATGGAAGAAAGAATCTCAGGTGCTGAAGATTCCATAGAAAGCATCGACTCAACAGTCAAAGAAAATGCAAAATGCAAAAAACGTGTAACCCAAAACATCCAGGAAATCCAGGACACAATGAGAAGACCAAACCTAAGGATTATAGGTATAGATGAGAGTGAAGATTTGCAACTTAAAGGGCCAGTAAACATCTTCAACAAAATTATGGAGGAAAACTTCCCTAACCTAAAGAGAGAGATGCTGATGAACGTAAAAGAAACCTACAGAACTCCAAACAGACTGGACCAGAACAGAAATAACTCCGGTCACATAATAATCAAAACACCAAATGTTCTAAACAAAGAAAGAATACTAAAAGCAGTAAGAGAAAAGGACCAAGTAACATACAAAGGAAGACCTATCCGAATCACATCAGACTTCTCACCAGAGACTATGAAAGCCAGAAGATCCTGGGCAGATCTCATGCAGACACTAAGACAGCACAAATGCCAGCCTAGACTACTATACCCAGCAAAACTCTCAATCACCATAGATGGAGAGACCAAGGTATTCCATGATAAAACCAAATTTTCACAATATCTTTCCACAAATCCAGCCTTGCAACGGATAGTAGGTGGAAACCTCCAATACAGGGAGAGAAACAACACCCTGGAAAAAATGAGATAATAACCTTCTTCAATCAAACCCAAAAGTAGATAACCACTCAAACATAAAGATAGCGTCAAGAATGGCAGATGGCAATAATCACTATGCTTTAATCTCTCTTAATATCAATGGTCTCAATTCCCCAATTAAAAGACATAGACTAGCAGACTGGTTACGTAAACAGGACCCAGCATTTTGCTGCATGCAGGAAATGTATATCTACACAATGGACTACTACTCTCCAATTAAAAACAATGAATTCACGAAATTCCTAGGCAAATGGTCAGAACTTGAAAATATCATCCTTAGTGTGGTAACCCAATCACAAAAGAACACACATGGTATGCAGTCACTAATAAGGGGATACTAACCCAGAATCTCGGAATACCCTAGACACAATTCGCATATCAATAGATTTCTAAGAAGATGGAAGGAGAGACCCCTGGTCCTGGAAAGACTGGATGTAGGGGAACGCCAGGACAGAGAAACGAGAGGGGGTTGAATGGAGAAAAGAGGGAGGGAAGGGGGCTTATGGGACTTTCGGGGAGGGAGGAAATGGGAAAGGGGAAATGATTTGGAATGTAAATTAAAAAAATAAATAAATAAAATAAAAAAGAGAGAGAGAGAGAGAAAAAAAAAGAAAGATGGTTGAACTCCCTGCAGCCAGCCTGGCTCTGGAAAAGAATGCTTCCTCTAAGAAGCCACCTGGGAATACTTTGCTCTGAAAAGTTTCTTCATCTATATGTCCCTGGCATGCTGTTGGTCTCATGCATTAACCCCATTACCCAACACTCCTACACAACCATGTCTGCATACATATTAGTCATCTTTGGCTGTCCATGTGTCTTCATTCCGCCAGATTGCCCCTCTACATAACCTCAATGTGTTTTATAAGTACTTATGTTTATTCTTATACCAGCCTGGGGATGGTAAGTGTAGAAGGAAGAATAAAGACTACTGAAGAGGTTATCTGATGTCTGTTACCGGGACTGGCTCTCTGGATGAGTGACATCCCTGGTGAAAAGAGAAGGCCCAGTGCTCACAGAAGCATCTTGAGGAGTCTGGACAGACCTGACCTTACAGTCCAGGAGAGACAGAGTGGCCAAAGGCACAAAACAAATCCTGACTTTGCAAAGAACTTGTGGACCCTTTTAGCCCTGAGGCTCGAAGGCTTGGGTAGAGGGAGCCAGCACTTTCTGGTTTGGGTGGTGATATCTCTGTGACAGACAGTGACAGGGGAAACACTATGCTGAAGGCTGTGAGGATGACAGAGTGTTGAAAAGGGAGGTGGAACAAGTGTGAGTGTCGACAACAGGCTGGCAGCACTTAAGCACTGGGGGACTCCTGGGAGCCAACAGGAAACACCTTCCATTGGTGGTGCTAACAGGGCTATCGGGTCAGGTATGTCTGTTGACCTCATTCTGTATAATGTTATCACGATAGAGCCTTTGGAAAATGCTTAAATACGACAAGTGTGTCTCCTTCTTGTGCCCCTGGAGATAGCTTAGTTTGTGATGAATCTCGAGAGTCACAAAATGTTCAGGCTTAGTATAATATAAACTCCTCAGAGGCCCTGACCTCAGTATTCACTAAAAGGACCCAAGAAGCTTAAGATTATGTTTGCTTAGTGCATTCAGTGAGAGAAATTGAGGTGAGATGATTCTTGACCCTCAGCAGCAATGCATGTTGTTTGCAAACACACACTCCTTAGCACTTTAACAAAGATACCAGCATAGATGTAACTTAGGTGAAAAGTCTACTTCTGCCTTGGGTGAACATCTAAGGTCTGGTGCAGGGCTGCTATAGCAGGACCACAGCCATTGGTACCTTGGTTCCTTCTGTTCTGTAGTATTGATAGAATCACATTCGACTTCCATCCCAAGGTTCTAGGAGGTGTCTCCAACTTCTGTCATCTTGTCTGAATTCTAAGCAACAGGAAGGGAATCAGCACCTGGCAAGGTGCTGGGGGAGACACATGCTCTTTATTATTATTGTTATTATTATTATTACTATTATTTTGTTAAACTAATAAAATTTATTTTAAAATATACAACAGCATTGACATTTTTAAGTCATCAAAATAATTTATAATAGTTAAATGCCTCTTAAACATACATGGTATCTTCTGAGGCTAAAAGTAATATTCAGTCAACCAGTTTTTAAAATCTATTTGGAACATTAAACATGAAAAAAGTAGAAAAAATCTCTTATGAAGTCCTCTATGAAAGGAAATTGTGACAAGTTTCTGATTAGACAGAAACCGTTCCATCTCCAAGGGAGAAAACGCAGGGTAAATGTGGCTTCAGAGAATGAAATACATAGTGTTACTTCTGTTTCTATTTTGTGGAATAGTTTGAAGAGAGTTTATATTAGATCTTCTTTGAAGGTCTGATGGAATTCTGCACTAAACACATCTGGTCCTGGGTTTTTTTTTTTTTTTTTTTTTTTTTGGTTGGGAGACTTTTAATGACTGCTTCTATTTCCTCAGGGCTTATGGGGCTGTTTAGACAGTCTATCTGATCCTGATTTAACTTAGGTATTTGGTATCTATCTAGAAAATTGACCATTTCTTCCAGATTTTCCAGTTGTGTTGAGTATAGACTTTTGAAGTAGGATCTAATCATGTTTTGAATTTCTTCAGTTTCTGTTGTTTTATCTCCTTTTTCATTTCTGATTTTGTTAATTTGGTTACTGTCTCTGTGCCCTCTGTTTATTCTGGCTAAGGGTTTATCTATCTTGTTGATTTTCTCAAAGAACCAGCTCCTGGTTTTGTTGATTCTTTGTATAGTTTTTTTTGTTTCTGCTTGGTTGTTTTCAGCCATGAGTTTGATGATTTCCTGCTGTCTACTCCTCTTGGGTGTAATAGCTTCTTTCTGTTCTAGAGTTTTCAGGTGTGTTATTAAGTTGCTAGTGTATGCTTTCTCCAGGTTCTTTTTGGAGGCACTCAGTGCTAAGAGCACTCTTAGCACTGCTTTCATTGCATCCCATAAGTTTTGGTATGATGTGCCTTCATTTTCATTAATATCTAAAAGTCTTTAATTTCTTTCTTTATTTCTTCCTTGCCCAATTTATCATTGAGTAGAGCGTTGTTCAGCTTCCTTGTGTATGTGGGCTTTCTATTGTTTTTGATGCTATTGAAGACCAGCCTTAGTCCAGAGTGATCTGATAGGATGCATGGGATTATTTCAATCTTTTTATATCTGTTGAGGTCTGTTTTATGACCAATTATGTGGTCAATTTGGGAGAAGGTCCCATGAAGTGCCGAGAAGAAGGTATATTCTTTTGATTTAGGATGAAATGTTCTATAGATATCTGTTAAATCCATTTGGTCTATATCTTCTGTTAGTTTCTTTCTTTTTTTTTTGAGGTTAGACAAGGTTTTTATTTTCATTATGTTTCTATATAATCATTCATTAGTAGAACAACAATTAATTTAACACCTACCATATGCTAAGAATTGTCTTCTTGTAGAAAACAATTACAGTTGCATTTTTAATTTTCTCTCAGAACAATAGATTTTAAGAAACGTTTTCTCCTTTTAAAGTTGTTTGATTACAAAAGCTTTGACTATTTAAATCCATGTTATTAAGCTTAAGTTTATTGTATTTTTCTTTTTTTTATTTTCTAAGTTTTTTTTATTTACATTCCAAATCATTTCCCCTTTCCCATTTCCTCCCTCCCCGAAAGTCCCATAAGCCCCATTCTCTCCCTCTTTTCTCCATTCAACCCCCTCTCCTTACTCTGTCCTGGCGTTCCCCTACATCCAGTCTTTCCAGGACCAGGGGTCTCTCCTTCCATCTTCTTAGAAATCTATTGATATGCGAATTGTGTCTAGGGTATTCCGAGATTCTGGGTTAGTTTCCCCTTATCAGTGACTGCATACCATGTGTGTTCTTTTGTGATTGGGTTACCACACTAAGGATGATATTTTCAAGTTCTGACCATTTGCCTAGGAATTTCGTGAATTCATTGTTTTTAATTGCAGAGTAGTAGTCCATTGTGTAGATATACCACATCTTCTGAATCCATTCCTCCATTGAGGGACATCTGGGTTCTTTCCAGCTTTTGGCTATTATAAATAAGGCTGCTATGAACATAGTGGAGCATGTGTCCTTATTGCATGCAGGTAAAGCCTCTAGGTATATGCCCAGGACTGGTATAGGCGGATCCTCCGGGAGTGTCATGCCCAGTTTTCTGAGGAACCGCCAGACTGCTTTCCAGAGTGGTTGTACCAGCTTGCAATTCCACCAGCAGTGGAGGAGTGTTCCTTTTTCTCCACATCCTCGCCAACAACTGCTGTCTCCTGTGTTTTTGATCTTAGCCATCCTGACTGGTGTGAGATGGAATCTCAGGGTTGTTTTGATTTGCATTTCCCTAATGACTAAGGATGATGAACATCTCTTTAGGTGCTTCTCAGCCATTAGATATTCTTCAGGTGAGAACTCTTTGTTTAGCTCTGTACCCCATTTTTTAATAAGGTTACTTGCCTCTCTGGAGTTTAACTTCTTGAGTTCTTTGTATATATTGGATATTAGCCCTCTGTCGGATGTAAGGTTGGTAAAGATCATTCCCCAGTTAGTTGGTTGCCGCTTTGTCTTTTTGACAGTGTCTTTTGCCTTGCAAATCTTTGTAATTTAATGAGGTCCCATTTGTCTATTCTTGATCTTAGAGCATAAGCTATTGGAGTTCTGTTCAGGAAATTCTCCCCTGTGCCCATATGTTCAAGGTTCTTCCCTAGTTTCCCTTCTATTAGTTTCAGTGTGTCTGGTTTTATGTGGAGATCCTTGATCCACTTAGAATTGAGCTTAGTGCAAGGAGATAAGAATGGGTCAATTTGCATTCTTCTGCATGTTGACCTCCAGCTGAGCCAGCACCATTTGTTGAAAAGGCTATCTTTTTTCCACTGGATGGTTTTAGCTCCTTTGTCAAAGATCAAGTGACCATAGGAGTGTGGATTCATTTCTGGGTCTTCCATTCTGTTCCATTGATCTACATGTCTGTCACTGTACCAATACCATGCAGTTTTTAACACTATTGCTCTGTAGTACAGCTTGAGGTCCGGGATACTGATTCCCCCAGAGGTTCTTTTACTCTTGAGAATAGTTTTAGCTATTCTGGATTTTCTGTTATTCCAGATGAATTTTTGAATTGCTCTTTCTAACTCTATGAAGAATTGAATTGGGATTTTGATGGGGATTGCATTGAATCTGTATATTACTTTTGGTAAGATGCTCATTTTTACTATATTAATCCTGCCAATCCATGAGCATGGCAGATTTTTCCATCTTCTGAGGTCTTCTTCAATTTCTTTCTTCAGAGACTTGAAGTTCTTGTCATACAGATCTTTCACTTGTTTGGTTAGAGTCACACCAAGATACTTTATATGGTTTGTGGCTATCGTGAAGGGTATCATTTCTCTTACTTCTTTCTCAGCCTGCTTATTCTTTGAGTATAGGAAGGTTTCTGACTTGCTTGAGTTGGTTTTATATCCGGCCACTTTGCTGAAGTCGTTTATCAGCTGTAGGAGTTCTCTGGTGGAGATCTTTGGGTTGCTTAAGTATACTATCATATCGTCTGCAAATAGTGATAGTTTGACTTCTTCCTTTCCAATTTGTATCCCTTTGACCTCTTTTTGTTGTCTAATTGCTCCAGCTAGAACTTCAAGTACTATATTGAAAAGATATGGAGAGAGAGGGCAGCCTTGTCTAGTCCCTGATTTTAGTGGGATTGCTTCAAGTTTCTCTCCATTTAGATTGATGCTGGCTACTGGTTTGCTGTAAATTGCTTTTACTATGTTTAGATATGGGCCTTGAATTCCTGATCTTTCCAAGACCTTTAGCATGAAAGGATGCTGAATTTTGTCAAATGCTTTCTCAGCATCTAATGAGATGACCATTTGGTTTTTTTCTTTGAGATTGTTTATATAGTGGATTACATTGATGGATTTCCTTATATTGAACCATCCCTGCACCCCTGGTATGAAGCCTACTTGATCGTAGTGAATGATCGTTTTGATGTGTTCTTGGATTCGGTTGGCAAGAATTTTATTGAGTATTTTTGCATCGATATTCATAAGAGAGATTGGCTTGAGATTCTCTTTCTTTGTCGGATCTTTGTGTGCTTTTGGTATTAGTGTAATTGTGGCTTCATAGAACGAGTTGGGTACTGTTCCTTCTGTTTCTATTTTGTGGAACAGTTTGAAGAGTATTGGTGTTAGGTCTTCTTTGAAGGTCTGATAGAATTCTGCACTAAAACCATCTGGACCTGTGCTTTTTTTGGTTGGAAGACTTCCAATGACAACTTCTATTTCTTCAGGGGTTATAGGATGGTTTAAATGGTCTATTTGATCCTGATTTAATTTTGGTATTTGGTATCTGTCAAGGAAATTGTCCATTTCCTCAAGATTTTCTAGTTGTGTTGAATACAAGTTTTTGTAGTAGGATCTGAAGATTTTTTGAATTTCCTCAGTTTCTGTTGTTATCTCTCCCTTTTCGTTTCTGATTTTATTAATTTGGATACTATCTCTGTGCCCTCTGGTTAGTCTGGCTAAGGGCTTATCTATCTTGTTGATTTTCTCAAAGAACCAACTCCTCGTTTTGTTGATTCTTTGTATGGTTTTATTTGTTTCTACTTGATTGATTTCAGCCCTGAGTTTGATGATTTCCTGCCTTCTACTCCTCTTTGGTGTATTTGCTTCTTTTTGTTCCAGGGCTTTCAGGTGTGCCATTAAGCTGTTAGTGTAAGCTGTCTCCCGTTTCTTTTTGGCGGCACTCAGGGCTATGAATTTTCCTCTTAGCATTGCTTTCATTGTGTCCCATGAATTAGGGTATGTTGTGCCTTCGTTTTCATTAACTTTCAAAAAGCCTTTGATTTCTTTCTTTATTTCCACCTTGACCAAGTTATCATTGAGTAGAGCATTGTTCAGCCTCCATGTGTACGTGGGTTTTCTTTTGTTTTTGTTGCCATTGAAGACCACCCTTATTCCATAGTGATCTGATAGGAGGCATGGGATTATTTCTATCTTCTTGTATCTGTTGAGGTCTGATTTGTGACCAATTATATGGTCAATTTTGGAGAAGGTACCATGAGGTGCTGAGAAGAAGGTGTATTCTTTAGCTCTAGGATGAAATGTTCTATATATATCTGTTAATTCCATTTGGTCCAAGGCTTCAATTAGATTCACTGTGTCCCTGTTTAATTTCTGCTTTCCTGAACGATCCATTTCAGAGACCGGGGTGTTGAAGTCACCCACTATTATTGTGTGAGGTGTGATGTTTGCTTTGAGCTTTAGTAAAGTTTCTTTTATGAATGAGGGTGCCCTTGCATTTGGAGCATAGATATTCAGAATTGAGAGTTCTTGATGGTGGATTTTTCCCTTGATCAGTATGTAGTGCCCTTCTGTGTCTTTTTTTTGATGACTTTAGGTTGAAAATCAATTTTATCTGATATTAGGATGGCTACTCCACCTCGTTTCTTGGGGCCATTTGCTTGTAATATTGTTTTCCAGCCTTTTCCTCTGAGGTAGTGTTTGTCTTTGACACTGAGGTGCGTTTCCTGCATGCAGCAAAATGCTGGGTCCTGTTTACGTATCCAGTCTGCTAGTCTATGTCTTTTAATTGGGGAATTGAGACCATTGATATTAAGAGAGATTAAGGCATAGTGATTATTGCCATCTGCCATTCTTGACGCTATCTTTATGTTTGAGTGGTTATCTTCTGTTAGTTTCAATGTGTCTCTCTTTAGTTTGTGTTTCCCTGATCTGTCCATTGAGGAGAGTGTGGTCTTGAAGTCATCCACTATTATTGTGTGTGGTGCAATGTGTGCTTTGAACTTTATTAAAGTTTCTTTTATGAACGTGGGTGCCCTTGCATTTGAAGCACAGATGTTCACATTTGAGAGTTCTTCTTGGTAGAGTTTTCCTTTAACCGGTATGAAGTGTCCTTCCTTATCCTTTTTGATAACTTTTGATTGAAAGTTGATTTTATTCCATATTAGAATGGCTACTCCAGCTTGTTTCTTGGGACCATTCGCTTGGAAAATTGTTTTCCATCTCTTTACTCTGAGGCAGTGTCTTTATTTGACACTGAGGTGTGTTTCCTGTATGCAGCAAAATGCTGGGTCCCGTTTATGTATTCAGTCTGTTAGTCTTTGTGTTTTTCTTGGGGAATTTAGTCCATTGATGCTAAGAGATATTAAGGAATAGTGATTGTTGCTTCCTGTTATTTTTAATATTATTTTTGTGTTTCTGTGGCTTTCTTCTTTTGGGTTTGTTAAAAGAAGATTACTTTCTTGGTTTTTCTAGGGTATAGTTTCCCTCCTTGTGTTGGCATTTTCCATCTATCATTCTTTGTAGGGCTGAATTTGTGAAAAGATATTGTATAAATTTGTTTTTGTCAGGGAATATCTTGGTTTCTCCATCTATGGTAATTGAGAGTTTTGTTGGGTATAGTAGCCTGGACTGGCATTTGTGTTCTCTTAGGGTCTGTATGATATCTGCCCAGGATATTCTAGCTTTCATAGTCTCTGTTGAGAAGTCTGGTGTAATTCTGATAGATCTGCCCTTATATGTTATTTGACCTTTTTCCCTTACTGCTTTTAATATTATTTCTTTGTTTAGTGCATTTGGTGTTTTGACTATTATGTGACTGGAGGAATTATTTTCTGGTCCAATCTATTTGGAGTTCTGTAGGCCTCTTGTATGTTTATAGGCATCTCTTTCTTTAGGTTAGGGAAATTTTCTTCTATCATTTTGTTGAAGATTTTTACTGGCCCTTTAAGTTTGGAATGTTTACTCTGTTCTGTATCTGTCATCCATAGGTTTGATCTTTTCATTGTGTCCTGGATTTCCTGGATGCTTTCAGTTAGGAGCTCTATGCATTTTGCATTTTTTTTGACTGTTGAGTCAATGTTTTCTATGGTATCTTCTGTACCTTAGATTCTCTTTTCTATCTCTTTTATTTTCTTGGTGATACTTGCATCTATGACTCCTGATCTCTTTCCTAGGTTTTCTATCTCCAGAGTTATCTCCCTTTGTGATTTCCTTATTGTTTCTATTTCCATTTTTAGCTCCTAGATGCATTCATTCCAGTACTTCACCTGTTTGGTTGTGTTTTCCTGTAATTCTTGGTTCCTATGTCCTGATGGCTCTGTGTGGGTCCTTATTGGGCCAGGAACTTGAGCAGAAGTGGTGATCTTATCTGTGCTCACAGGTATATTGATACTCCTGTGAGATAGGCTCTCTCCAGGTAGTATTTGGGTGTGGAGCATTGTGGCATAGGGTCAGCTCCGGGCACAGATGAAAACCAGAAGAATCCTATCCCAGTTTGCTCCTTGGTTGCTATGTCAACACATGCTTTTTAAAAGCACACCTGACATACTGTACAGATTAGTTTTAAATATTGCAACAGCCAGAATTTTGTTATAGGGCTATATGTAGCTGCAAAGAATGCTCAGAAGTACAGGATTTAGCGTAATAATCATATTCTTAGTTAAAAATTGTACATCTTTGGAATAAGGGGGAGAATTAATATTGGATTTCAACTAGCAGTTTCTCCCATGTTATCTGCCTCCAGTGGAGTGGATATTCACTGTGGGCCAAGCTGGGGGCCAGAGAGATTTATCAAGCATTTATCTAATATAATAAATACATTTGATGCTCCATAAACCAGACCTGCTGTGAGATCTTGTTCTGGTCACCTGTGGTCATGATGTGATCACAATTTGGTCATAGTAGACAGTATGTGCAAGCTAATCCTTACAAGACCCTTAGTTTTCTACCTCTGACCTATTATAGTTCACTAAGAAAGTCAGCCTAGACATCAGTAAATCTTAAGAAAGCTTCAGATTCCTCAGAAATCCACTGCCAAAAATAGGTTCTGTTAGTAAAGATTAAAGACAGGGTTAGTGTCTGGTACTTGGTATTAAAAAAGTCTTCTAAAAAAGTACTCTTTCTAGCACAGCCATATGGTGTGGAAGCAGGTAAGTGCAGCTCTCAATCAAAGAGTTTCTTTTTGCAGTAGCCGGAGACCATTACGGAAAGTCACAACATGCAGAGAACAGCTAACTATGGGGTGACCAGCTCCAACAGTTATAGTTATATCACAACTCCTACACCTAATGATCAGGAAACATCTCAGAGGAGGAGAAAAGATTGCAAGAGCCAGACAACCAGGAAGTCTGCCCTGAGATGGAGTCTTCTAGATAAGGCAAGAAAGCTGCATCCATGAAATCTCAACAATGTGGCTGCTTAAACAGGACCTGAACAACAGTGACAATACCAGCAGATGTGCTGATGTGGATGGGGAATGTCTCACAGGGCCCACACCTAGATCAAAGCTACAGGCAATTAAAGATTGCTGAGAGAAGGAGAATTAGTCTCTCCAGGGACTGATTCCCCTTAAATGGTTATCCAGAGTCAAGTGGTCACTCCTAAAAATATATGCATATATGCAATGCTAAGAAGATTCAATAGGTTGCATTTATCTATTTACACACACACACACACACACCAATAATAATTAAGGAATATGAGGCCATGGATTTGAGATGAAGCCAGCAAGGGAGATATGGGAAGGTGGGAGAGAGGAGAGATAGAGAAAAAATGATGCAATTATATTTTAATTAAAAATACAAGCAATACAATCAGAAAATTTTAGGAAATAAAAAAGCTAAACAATACAATCTGAAAATTTTAGGAAATCAAAAAGCTAAACCCTCTTCAGGAATGTCAGGGAGGGGCCTCTTCTAGAAGTGTGCCTAGCTGCTAATCAGGATGAAGGAATGGGTCTTCGGGAATGTGAGACAACCCGGTTTAATATGTGTAAGAATGTATATAATAATCATGTTCACAAGCCACCAAAGCGAAACCATAGGCAGCATCATTAGGAAACCAACACTGAATCTCTCCATGAATCCATGATAAGAGGTCTCCTCAGTAAAACTGTTTCACCAGGGAAGGGACGGGTGGCCAGCAGGCAGAAGAGAAATGGAAGACTTCCCTCATAGTTTTCAGGAACTGGTAAAGAGCAAAGAGTGTTCAGTGGAGGTGCTGTCAGTACTGCAGGTTCTAATCCCTCAGGAAGTTTGACACCTCACTGAGGTTTTCCACTTGCCCTAATAGGCTTCCCCTGTTCTGAGACAATAGGGGATTCCAGGCACTAAGGATACATGTCAAGACAGTTGGCACATTTTCTACCCCTGAAGCAGGGTGAGACTTGACCACTGTTTAAGATGTTTAGAGTAACAGAATTAACCATTTAAATAATCATTCCCCAACACTTTGCAAATTTTTAAAAACTATTGCCTTTGAAGACATCTCTTTGAGGAACACGAGTCACATTCACAAATACAGCGACAAGGAAAGGACATGAGGTTTAGAATCTCACAGACATTAGATCATGCTCCTAGGTTTGTCACTTAAATTAGAGACTTGGGACAAGTCCCAAACTGCATAGAGCCTCAGTTTCCTCATCCATAAAATGGGAGCAAATTTATATCTCAGTAGGATTATTCAAAGAACTAAGGTCATGTCAGAAAAGCACTTTGTATATTGAAAAATGCTGCAGAAGTATGTTTAATATTGTGAGAATGGCTAATGTCCCTTTGGAGCAGTGGTTCTCAACCTTCCTAAGGCTGTGACCCTTTAATACAGTTCCTCATGTTGTGGTGACCCCAACCTCAAAATTATTTTTGTTACTACTTCATAACATAATTATTTTGTTACTGTTATGAATTGTAATATAAATACCTGATATGTAGGATGTCTGATATACAACCTCTGTGAAAGGGTCATTCAATCCTGAAGGGGTCAGATCCGTAGGTTGAAAACCACTGCTTTAGAAGACCTATTGCGGGGGTGAGGGGGTGGGAGTAGAGGTGGGGATGGGGGTGGGTCCTTTCCGTTCCTGTCTTACCCAAAGGTCAGGATGTTGCATTGTCCCGACTACTTGGGGATCTCCTCAGGCCTTCCATCTGAGGAAATCAGATCACTCTTTCTTATTTTCCAGTGCCTTGAGTGTCTCGACCAGCCTGCTTCCCCGAGTGCGTTATTCACAGATGCACTAGCAGGATAGAACTTGTCATTATAGTAGAGAGACATGGCTTTGAACTTAGTTCTCACTGACTGGTGGAGACTTTGGCTAAGTTACCTAGCTGCCTGATTTGATTTCCAAGTGAAGAAGAAATGATAGCAGTGTATCATCAGGAAGGCCTTTGCCTCCAAGCAGTGGAATGATTCAACTCTAGTTGACTCAATGGGAAGGACAGGAACAAACAGACATCTAGAACTCAAGGCTGATGACAGCGGCTCACCTGTGTGGCCCAAGAACGTATTCCCTTTTTCTGGCTCTGCCAGGTTGAGCTGGGCTCTGTTAAGCCAGCCAGCTCTATGGTGAAGGTCCTCCAGGCACCAAAGGTAAAGGAAACTTTCTGGGATAACTCCAGGGCAACCTCCTCTCACCTCATGGTCCAAAATGAGAGGCACATATGCCTGCCCTCAAGCCAGCCACTGGGAAGGAGCCGCGTTTACCCTGTATGAACCAGGCCCAACACCTGAACAGGGACTCATTTAGTTTGCCCAAAGCCATATGAAGAAGAGAAGAAAACAGGGATTCAGTTAAAAGTGTTAAATTGTCTAAGCAGGAGACTGTTACAGTGAGGCTGTCTCCATACTTTGAGTTCCAACCAAACAAACCACAACCTAACTTTGTACATGAAGTAGAGAATTCCTCTCTCCCTGATTCTGATCCCAATATACAAATTTTTGAGAAATTGGTGTTTTGTTCTCTCTCTCTCTCTCTCTCTCTCTCTCTCTCTCTCTCTCTGTGTGTGTGTGTGTGTGTGTGTGTGCGTGTGTGTGTGTGTGTGTGTGTGTGTGTGTATGTGTGTGATTATTGAGAACCAAAGCCAACAGCTAAGCTTCATGAGTTCTGCAAACACTGGCCCAAGGAATCCCAGTTGTCCATCTAAAATCCATTTTACCCATTCTTCTGTGAAGGAAAAAACTTGAGGCAATTTCAGATGGTTTATTTGAGCAAAGAATGCCTCAAAACGTGAAACTGCCTGCTATGGCCACACTGTCCTTTTCGACAGAATTATTCTGAGCATCACTGTGAATACAGCAGGGATAATGTCAAAAATGAATCTGATAGAGTTCTTATTGGCTTTTGGTGTTTGAATCGTAAGTCTAGGTGTCAGGGTCAGGCTCATTATTCAAGAGGAGGAAAAGGGAGAGGGCGGGTGCTCTAAAAATAGCGGAGACAATGTTTTTCACAGTTCACTCTTGGATATTGGTTTCCACATTAGAACATTCCAGAGAATAGACTTGTGGTTTTTTTCCCCTCTTCCTTCACAAGACCATCTGTCTCAGAAGCTTATGCTTAAGGCAACAAACACACTCTTAATGTTTTCTGGGACAGGGCAGGGTTGTCAAGAACAGCATCATGGAATAACTTCTTAATGACATCAGGATCGGCTTTCGTGGGAAGGACAGACAACCCCTTCCCCAACACACACACACACACACACACACACACACACACACACACACACACACACAGTTTCAAGAGTGACAAAGTAAACTAGCATCGAAAGGGTTATCCACACTTCTAAACCCTAAATGACCTCTGGAAAGGCAGTTGGTAGGTCTGAAAAAAAGGACTCTATGTCAGACATGTGAGACAAAGCATTATTTGATGATAAGATATTTCTGCTCTCCATAGACCAAGAATTAAATTAACTTTTTAACTATTCAAAATAAACAGATTTGGAGAATTAATGTGTTTATTTTCTATTAAAAATGAGAGTGAGAGATTATTAATAGCCAAGACTTATGACATGTCAGGCACTATGCGAGATATTGTATTCAAAGTATTTAATTGTCCTAATGCTCACATAAGGCCAATAGTCATACAGTATCCAAGAGAATTCTAAGTATTGCGCTCAGCAGGTCACACATGTTTAAATTTAAAAATTCAAATGCCAGCCAGTGAGAACACTCAGCAGGTGAGAACATTTGCTGCCAAGACTGGGGACCTGAGTTCAAAGACCTACATGAAGGAAGGAGAGAACTAACACCTGCAAGTTATCTCTGACCTTCAGACTGGAGCCCATGGCACACATCCCTGCACATAGATGCAATTGTTTGGTTTGGGACCCTGGGAAAAGGGATTGTGGTATGTATTTTACACACCAAAGGAGATCTGTCCTCCAGGTTCTCCCAGCATCCCTCAGTCCCTACCTGACATACCCTACCCACAACCCTGAACTTTCCAGCTGAGGGGCTGGGCTGCCTTTCCCCCAGAGACTCTTTCCTATATAATCCAGACATTTTGAGTTCTCTCTTCCCATATCCCTCTCTCTTCTCTTCTCTCTGTGTGTGAGTCTGTTCTCTATCCCCCCCCCACCCTTCCCATGTGACTTCCTCAGCCTCCCTCCTTGGGACCAGTGAACTCACCTGCTTGAGAGCTACTTCCCAATAAACCTGCCTTTAATATGATCTAATCTGGCTTGAATTAACTCATTTCACTGGCAGAGAAATACCCATATCGGCAATAATTTTTAAATTTAAATGTCCATTTCTGTGGTTTTTGAGTGTAGACTGGAAGGCAAAGACTATCCGTGTGCCACATGGGACAACAGAAAGTTGACTCCACACATCAGGAGAAGGCTCTCCATGGTTGATCCGGTGCACACAGGGCTTCAGCCTACCTATAGCAACCTGGAGTCTAGCAGAAAGCTCATAAAAACAACTAGAGTGGGGGCCACACTGAAGCAGAAAAAGACAAAAGGTCAAAGATGTGTTTTCAGTCAAGTTCCAGAAGCCAGGGGCTGCTGGGTCCAGACTGAGGAGGAGAGCAGTCTGGCCGGTGACCACCGAGCATTCACCCAAGTATCTTGATGACACCTCTCAGTGAACACTTTGTGTACAAGTTCTCTGAAATACAGGTTGTATTTCTCAAATGCTTCTCAGGGGTCACAAGGCTTTTGGTTGGCTACAAAAGTATTCCTTCTAGTTCAGAAACAATCTTCACACGTCAAAACACCCATTAGGTGCTGACACTTGATTTGTGAAGCAATCTCAGACTAAGTCATTATTCTGGAAAATTCTACCACAAAGACCCTGAAACTATCTCTGACTACCTATTTTTTTTTTCTTTTTTGGAGGGGGCAGGAGGAGGAAGAGGGTGGATTTTGAAAAAAGTACATTTATTTCACAAAAATTAAAAATAAATGAAGAGAAAATACTTCCTATAGGAAGCACAACTTAGGGTAAACATTGGAGAAACAGAACTGTCTATCACAAGGGATCTATTTTTTTTTCAACGGAAGGAAATGAATGGTGACCTCCAGAGGGAGGGAACGTTGTCTGACAGCCTGGTGCTCTTTGTGCTATTCTATGGAGCCGGCCTTCCTGAATCTCCCATAGCCTGAGCTTCACCTCTCATGAACAGAACCCATCCTTATGAAAGAGGACCCAAGCATTCTTCATCCTCCATCAATAGAATCTATCCTTATTTTTATTACAAATCCTTCCTCCTTAGGCCCTGAGCTCTGTTACCAACCAATAGGACTCATTCTTACTGCATAGGTCACAGGTACTTTGCTACTTTGCTAAGGAGTTTCGATATAGTCATGCCCAAAGCTTTGTTGTGATAAGTGCCACGTGGAAACCCTTTTCCAATGTTTTATTGTGCTTAAATGTGTAAGAAGAATAAACCACGGAATTCTGATCCAGTCTGGCTGATCAAGTCTGGCTGTACCGAGTCTGGCTGTACTGAGTTTTCATTCTCGGTTCTTCTCAGTTCCCTTCCCTGCCAGTGGTGATCCCAGAACTTCCAACCCTGCCTGCCAAATTAACACAAATTCACCCTCTACCCTTTACCCCAAGAAGATTTATACAGTGTGAACTATTTTGTAACCTGCTTTTTATTTAACAATATTGGAGTGAGGTTGTCTCATGCCTGTAAGCACAGTATTATCTCTCTAAGTGACAACATAACCCACTATGTGGTCATGGCTTTTTTAACACATAGGTAAAAGGGCTTTGACCATGGCATACATTCCCAAAAACTTCTCAGTAGACATTGAAAAATGATTGGAACAATTATTTTTTTTAGATTTTTAATATGGCTGTATGAAAGAAACTGTTTTTTTTTGTTTTGTTTTGTTTTGTTTTTCTTGCAGAAGGCAATGGCTTCCTTCTTACCATACTAGTCAGCATCACAGGGATTCTGTGTCTATAGCTAAAGGGAATATGGGAAACAGCAGACAGAGAGTAAGAGTCTTATGACCCATCATGCCACATGACATCATTACACAGGTGGCACACATGCAAGACTGCCTGCCAATGGCCTGTCCTATTCTGAAACCATCCTCTGCCACTGTAAGACTTCCATGAGTGCCCCTGCTTTCTGCTCTTCTACATTTCAATGAATCTGAGGCTGGTGAGAAAAGTTGGGAAGAACAGGATAAATTTTCTAGAATTTTCAGCATCGTCTTTTTTAGCAAAAGACTCAAAATAGCTGTGCTGTACAAAGTCACATGCTGTGAGCAGCAGCATGGACACCCCCCACAGTATGGACCCCCACATACACAGTGCAGGTGAACAGGTCCATGACACCCCAGACTCAAACAGTATTCAAAAGCAAAGAACATGTTTATTCTGCAGAAGTCCTGCATGCTCAGATCTATCATCTTCCAAGATAGAGGTACACCAGTGAGCTCCAAGGTCCTGTTTAAAGCACATTAAGGGAATTGTAGGGAGGGGTAGGTGACCTCTATCTCTAGGAACATTCCAGAACCATTGCTAGGGTACAAGGGGCTGGAAACTGTTGCTGGGGAAGTCTGGAAACTGCTGCTGACCCATTGTCCTTGACTCAGGCCAGGTGGTAGGGCAGCTTCTGAGGCCTAGGTTTTAGGTCTCATCTCCTGAAATGCCAATTTGAACGCTGTCATGGAGTCAGCCTAGCCTGTCTTACAGGCCACCCCAAAACAGAACAAGCCTCTTCCTACATACACAGTGCATGTTACACCCACCCCCCAATACAGATACCCTACATACACAGTGATAGCCACCCCAACCTCAGAATAGACCACCTCTACACAGACAATATGGACCCCCATACCAGTGCAGGCCACCCCCCACAAATGGACCCCCACAATATGAATCTCCCCACAGTGTGGAACTCTCCACACATACAACAGATCTCCCACACACAGTACAGACCCCCCACACACACACAGTGAAGGCCACACTCCCACAAAATGGACCCTCACATACACTGTGGATCCCCCACAGGATTCCCCCCTTACACAGTACAGTACACCCCCCACACATGAGGCAGTGTGTGAGTTCTGTTTTATCATTTAAGGTACATAGGAGGGGATCAGCTCTCTGACCCTTTCAATGTATGTGTCTGAGGAGGACTGAACAATTTTCCCTATTTTTGACCCCAAAGGAAAGACTATCTTGATCTGTGTTGGCACTTGGCTCTTCACCTGATGCCAGGACAAAGCAGCTGCCAAAGAGACTTCTTTCAACTCGTATTTGGCCTTTTTGTGGTGAAATGGATGAGTCAGTAGCAGACCCTGCTGTAGGAGGGAAAACAAGACATGGATAAACTTAGGATGACGTCAGGTGAGGATCTGTGTATGTTTCTAGAGCTACGTCTCTCCCAGAGACCTGTCCTGAGATGCTAGCATCTGTCCACAGGTGTGGGAAGCCTTACCATCTCTGACTTGCTCTTTACTCTGGCTGAGACACTTAATCCTTGCCTCAGACTCATTTCATTACTATGTACGTGATGACACATTTGTGTGCACACATGGAAGCAGAGGACCACTTTGCAGAGTCAGTTCCTTCTAGAGGTTGAACTTAGGATGGCAGGATTGTATGAAGCCATTTTTGTTGTTGTTGTGGTGGTGGTGGTGTGTGTGTATATGCATGTATGTCATACCTGACTTTTCTCATTTCCACCTTATCTGACCTTGTCCTACCATCCTAGGTTGGAAGTCTGCCCCTCCACCCCTACCCAGTCATCTCTCTAAATGCCTACTCTCTGTCCCAATCTAGTCATCCAAAGCTGAGCTCCAGAATCTTAAGTTAGAAGGAATTTTTGGGGGCTGGGCTTCCTTTTAAAAAGGTGGGGTACTCAGAGGTTCCTATCCTTGTTCAGCTGCTTTCCTTTGCTGTTGAACCGTTCTGCATATGCTCCTAGCCAACCTAGTTGATTCAGAATCTTCTGTGGAAATATTTGATTTTCAAGTATTCTACTCCAAGTCTAGTGCTTCTCAAACTTCAAAGCCTCCCAGAGGAACTGCTAAAATACAGACCCCTCTTCCTCCAACACACACATAAAAACTTCTGGTGCTGTAGGTCTGGGGCAGGGCCTAAGACTACCCATGTCAGTAAGTCCTTGGGAGCTGCTGCTCTGTGGCACAGACTAGTGCTTCCCTTCCTGCGCCTACCTAAAGGAGAGGTGGTCCAGATGAATATGTGTCCCAAACTGAGGCAAATATGCAATTTTCCTGTCTAAAGATCAGAGTATAATCCTGTAGCAAAACAGTAAGTTGTCTATTGTATTGAGAAGTGTTTTTCTGTATCTAGAAATCTAGCCCCCCTTTTTTATAAATAAAGAAGACAGTTTATACTTGAAGCACACGGGCTTGTCTGCAGGATAGAGGAACTGCCTCTCCTATGGTCTAACCTGTGACTCCTGTGAGCCTTAGGATAGTTATGACTGTAGCAGGGCACAACATTGTCACTTCACTTAAAACATTAGACGTCTTCTCTCTTTCCTCCCACCCCACTCTGCTGGCAGATCTATCTTGTGCTATCTTTGTAATGACAACATCATTATTGAAACTATTGGATGCACCCTAGGCTGATGGAGTCAGCAGCAAGGAGAATGGGATGGAAAGGATGCCTTACTGATTTCTAGACCTGGAGAGTAGAGAAACAACATCTGAGAGAAGCTGGTAACACAGGCCTTTAATCCCAGCACATGGGAGGCAGAGGCAGGCAAATCTCTGTGAGTCTGAGGCCAGCCTGACCTACATAGTGAGTTCCAGGATATCCGGGGCTGTGATACAGAAAAACTCTGTCTCAAAGGGGGTGGGGGGAAGGTATGAGAGAAGAGAAGCATGGACTCCTGCTTTCCATTTTTGAGCTGTGGTTTTGGATGCAGGATAAGTTGAGAGACATGCCGAAGGCAGAGACACTTGTCTTTATGAAATACTAGGAAGACCCATCTTTGGGGGTCTAGCTGGAGCAGTCTGGGGGGCAGCAGCAAGATCTAGGAAGCATGTCATCACACTTTGTGGCTCTGGGGGTTCACATGGGACCTTATAAAATTTAAGACATTGGTCATTGTAGTGTTAATTAATTAATAATGACTATCCTGCCAGGCCTCTGCACCAAGTCCCTGTGGTCCCGCTCAGTGTGGCTCTCACTGTCACCGTTGAGCTACTCTCTTCTAGCTAGCTTCCTCAGCATCTCAGCTGTGTTCTCCCTCTTCCATTGGTGGATCCACATTCCACACATGCCACACTACCCACTAGTTCCTTTGGTTCCCCACTCAAATTACCTGGTAGAACAGATTCTCAACACTCAACTAATTTGCCAATCAGATTTGTCAATATTTAAAACACAAATTCAAGACGTCAGTCCAATGAAAGCTTTTGCCAATATTTCTAACCTCATAATATGTACAAAAAGATGTCCCAAGCCATGGCGTCCAATACTCCTGCCGCGACCTCCTTTTCCATTCCTGCATCTCTCCTCCTCCAGTGCCTGTGCACCCTCCTCTACAACTCCCAGTTCTGCCTCCTTTCTCCCCATCCAATCACTGTACTGATGAAATTGGACAGGAAAGTTTCTGCAACAGGTCATGAGAGCAGAGTTAAAAAAGTCCTTCTTTAAAGACCAGCTCTTATCAGACCCTGTAGGATGGCCCTCGTTGTGGACCACAGATGGCTGCCCAGGGGGGTCACCTCTACCTGAGAACGGCAATGGTGGCTGATACAGGCACAGCTACTACCTGATCCTGGCAAACTGTGGGAGGCTAATGGACCCTGAGGGAAGATCTGGCCCCAGACTCACCTGTGGATATAACTAATGCATAAGGGTCACTGGCCAGGGGCCTAGGGAGCACTTAATGCACATTAAAATAAGGAAAAAGATAGCCATGTCTGAACTGGCTAGTGGGAAGCGGTGCCTTTTCTCCAGTTGACTCAGTTACTGAAAGGATGACATAAACCCCATCCGTCTCCACTTAAGGACCAGGCTTGGTTTAGAAAAGGCCATAGGTACCAGCTCCAGGAACAGACCATAAAATCCAGAAACAAGGTCATAAAATCCCCTCCCAAAGAACACCCTGGGGATAACCACAAACATGGGGAAATATCTCAGAATGGGCCAGCTGTGCTGGGCAGCTCTATCTCACTCTACCATTAAATCTTCATGACAGGAATGCAGACCACTGACCACCTGTGACCCCATAGCACCCATTAATGAATTTATAGATTACCTAATCCTTCTAGAGAGTTCCCCTGGTTCCCTATAAGAAGGCCTGTGAGCCTTTGTCTGGGGTTGCCACTTTGGAGAATGGTTGACCCCAGCATGCTGGTTGTTTCTGCAGAATAAACACTCTTTGTCTTTGTATATTATCTGAGTCTGGGGTCTTATTTCAGCGGTTTTCGGACCCCTACAATAATAAAACTGGTCAAGGTTGGTCACTTGAGGTTCAAGGCCTCACTTCAACCACCTTATGGCAAGTTCAAGATGCAAATAGACAGCCATGCACGGTGCCTGGCCCAGACTGTTCATCGCTACATCCCTACCCTTAGATGCAGTCTTAGTGAGTTAAGGAGAACAAAGGCTCCATGAGCACATTCTTATTCCAGAAAGACACTTCCTATCTGACTAAACTACGTAGGTGACCAGAATGCACTAAGGCTTGCCACATGGCCACTCCCCCAACCCCTTGGAGATAAAGGCATTGGAGAAATGTCCCACAGGATGGAGAAGTGGTGGCAGACGGTTTGCCAAGAGGGCTGCTTCCCACCATCCTCAAACCTTGAGCTTGTGGTTCCTCCCATCACACAGACTGTTTCTCTCCTACTTCTACTTCGAAGGAATGTGACCATCTGACCTTCTTTGACCAATGAGATGAAAGTAAACACGAAGGAAGGAAACAGGGATTTGGCTCTTTCCCACTGACATTCCCAGAAGGGTGCCTTTTAATGTGTATCAAGACACTGTGTGTGCAAGCTCACGTGCAGACAGCTTGAGAAGGCAAAAGCTCAGTCTAAAACACCTGCTTTCTCGGCCTGCTCCATACTGAGAGTCTTGAGCTGACTCCCTACAACTGCTCCTCCCACCACCCTTGAGTTTTTGTCTGGAGAAACTCAAGGTCGCCCAATAGTTAGCAGGTGTTCCCATCACTTCTGAAGTAAGGCTCCTCCTCCCTGTTCTTGCCTTTTTAGAACAAACAGCAGCCAAAGAAACCGAAAACAACCCAACCCACTTCAAGCTTTGAGAAGTATTCGGATACCCGGAAGGCCATGCTGCCGCGCTGCCCAAGGGGCAGCGGTCCTGCTTCCCAACCTCAGAGTTGTGACTCTGAAAGCCTCCCTTAGTTGGGATGGCACCGGTTGGCCTTCAGCCATGCTTTATATAAATTTTCACTTTTCTGGCTTTTTGCTGCTCTCAGTTCATGGGTCACTTTAAATCTCGCCAGTCCTCCTCTCCACATGGAACTGGAGTTCTGCTGCACGCCACCCCCCAAACCCAAAGTGCTTTACTAGTCAAAATCCAGTTTTACTGCTCTTAAATAATGAATGTCCCAAGGGCAAGGACAAAGGTTGCGTCACAGAGTAGAGTGCCTGCCTATCACGTACAAGGCCCTGGAGTCAATCCCCAGCCCTTCAAAACAAATCCATTAATTCAGCCTTGCTGTTCCCCTGGGACTTCAGCTGTCTCCTCCCATTCTCCCCTAAGCCCCAAGCCCCGCCCCCAGCTCCCCCTCCTCAACCCCGCTCCCCAGCAGTCCTTTGCCAGCTGATATCCCTAGATTGGAGAGGGATATTATCTTAGTGCATGGACTGCTCATTGAGCCAGCCCAGAACCACCACTCAACGAGTAATAAATATTTGAAGAAGAACAAAATCAGTTGTTTGAATCCATTAGACTTTTCTCTGCAAATTCATGTTATACAGCAGATCACATTAGTAGTTCCACTTTACTTACAGTGATCTCAAGAACCCAACTAAAAGTGTAAATTGGGGGTGGGGGATGGGCAAGATGGCTCAGTGGTTAAAGTGTCTGCAGCAAACCTGACCACCTGAGTGCAGTGTCCCCACCCATATGAGGAAAAAAAAAAAACTGATAATGCAGATTGTCCTCTGACTTCTACATGCACCAGAATGTGAGCATCCCACATCCCCATCACATACACAAATAATGTAGCAAAACAAAATTTAAGTGTGTAAATTAAATCAACGTGTGTGTGTGTGTGTGTGTGTGTGTGTGTGTGTGTGGCATTAGACTGCATTACAAAATGCAAGTGGATATTTAGTATCATTACACTGTTTTCTAGACAAAAGTCGTCAGGCTTACTAAAAACAATGAAGTCAGACTCTGGGTGAGACTGTCTGGAAGAAGGACAAGCACTCCTTGAGCCTGTCTAGGTCTGTCGGATCACTCTCACAAAATATCACAAATTGGATCGTTTATAAGCAGCAGGAGTTTGTGGATGGCCATTCCGGAAGCTGTCCAGGATCAAGGTCCAACAGCTTCTGTGTCTGGTGAAGACTTTTGACCTGGCCCAAAGTAGATGCTGCTTTCTGATTTGATGAAAGGAAATAGTTGTGTGGGGCCTCTTTATAAAGGCAGGATCCTCAGGAGGATGTCACCTCACAAGAGGCCCAGTTCCTAGTTGCCATCACCTTGGAGACAGGATCCCAAGGACTGCATTTGGGGAGATGGGAACATGCACACTGAATCCATAGCAGTGTATATGTAAGATATATTATTATAGTTTAGATTTTCTTGAAGGTTCTCACAGACTTATTTTTTTTATTTTCTAAGTTTTTTATTTACATTCCAAATCATTTCCCCTTTCCCGTTTCCTCCCTCCCCGAAAGTCCCATAAGCACCCTTCCCTCCCTCTGATCCCCATTCAACCCCATCTCACTTCTCTGTCCTGGCATTCCCCTACATCCACTTATAGCACATATAGCAAGCATGTGCAAGATAGGTTCTATGCAGCTAGTCTTCCTCAACCTGCAGCAAGTAAACACTGAGTTTACTAATGGTCAATGGAAGCGGCCCCCAGCTTTTCCCAGTAGAGTGGCAGAGTCAGGAAGCACAAAGGCCTTGTCCTTGCCTCACTGTTGGCAGCCAGGGCAATTGGTCTCTCCAGTCTAATGCTTTTAATCTTCCTTTTCTGTGTCACATGAAACTTGTATTTCCTTTGCAGCAGCAAGCAGGCACTATTGCATTCTCTGCAGTTCCTAAAAGTGCTTCCCTGTCCATCAATACCTGTGTGTTTCTCATATCCACCTGGCTGGCCATGAGTTTTATTCCTTACATTTTATTGTAATTGATTGGTTTTAATTTTCAGCAAAATTACATGTATTTCAAGTTTTCTTGAAGATTCTGATAGGTCTGTACATGTGAAAGCACTATAAGCAGATACAAAATGACTATGTCTTAGACACATTTCTGTTGTTGTAGGGGGAAATCCCAACATGACTATAATACTTATTTTAAAAATGCTTTGGTTGGGGTTTGCTTACAGTTCAGGGAGTTAGAGTCTATGAATGTCATGGTATGGCATGTGGCAGCAGACAGATAAGCTAAGAGCTCACATCTAATCAGCAAGTAAGAAAGGGGCTGGGGTCTTGGGACCATTCTCTGCCACAGTGTGCCATCTCCAAGTGACTCAGAAGCTAGCTATTCACCCAGTGGCACAGAGCACACAGTCAGCACAGGTGAGACCTGCCCTGCAGCTCAGAGGATCCTTTCTGGAACCCTTTGGCAGAAGCCTTCCGGTTTCCATCTCCAGCTTGGGACCATCCTCTGCCACAGTGCACCTTACCAAAGTAGCTCAGGAAGCTAGCTATCCACCCAGCAGCACAGAGAAGACAGCACAGGTGAGAACTGCCCTGCAGCCCAGAGGCTCATGCAGTGGAAACTTCTGGAAGAAGCCCTCCGTTTTCAGTCTCCTGCTTGAGTCTATCCACTAGCACAGTGTGCCATACCCAAGTGGTGCAGGGAGGCAGCTTAACAACCCACGAGTGTGGAGGAGCCTGCCTGCACAGATAGAACCACCTTCACCAGAGGATTACACCCAGAACCCTCCGGCAGAAACCCTCCGGTTTCCTTCTCCAGCTTGGAATCATCCTCTGCCACCTTGTACCATATCCAAGTGGCCCACAGAGGTAGTTAACCACTCAGGAGTGCAGAGAGGCTGGGCAGCACAGGTAGGACCACCCCTGCTGCTCAGAGGAAACAGCCTGAAACCCTGAGGACACAAGAACATAGGAATAGCCTAGGACAGGAGTCTTCCGATTACTGCCTGCACCCAGAGTTAATCAGGGCCACAGAGCTACATACCCAAATACAACCACAAGAGAGTTGGGTCTGGCAGGAGTATCTACATACTGGTATACACAGGGAGAATGGGTCTCCCAGGAGCACAGATAAGCCACAGTTAGAGACAGCCACACCAGCTAACACCAGAGATGACCAGATGGCAAAAGGCAAACACAAGAACATCACCAACAGAAACCAAGGCAACATGGCACCATCTGAACCAAGTTCTCCAACAACATCACGTCCTGGATACCCCAACACACCAGAAAACCAAGACCTGGATTTAAAATCACATCAATGATGTTGATAGAGGATTTCAAGAATGACATAAATAACTCCCTTAAAGAAGTACAGGAGAATATGAGTCAACAGGTAGAAGCCCTTAAAAAGGAAACACAAAAATTGCTTAAAGAAATTCAGGAGAACATGGGTCAATAGATAGAAACCCATAAAGAGGAAACACAAAAATCACTTAAAGAAATACATGAGAACATGGGTCAACAGGCAGAAGTCCTGAAAGAGGAAACAGAAAAATCCCTTAAAGAATTACAGGAAAACACAAACAAACAAGTGAAGGAACTGAGCAAAACCATCCAGGATCTAAAAACGGAAGTAGAAACAACTAAGAAATCACAAAGAGAGAAAACTTTGAGATAGAAAACCTTGGAAAGAAATCAGGAGTCATAGATGCAAACATCAACAATAGAATACAAGAGATAGAAGAAAGAATCTCAGATGCTGAGGATACCATAGAAGAGAGTGAAGATTTACAACTTAAAGGGCCAGCAAATATCTTCTACAAAATTGTAGAAGAAAACTTCCCTAACCTGAAGAGAGACATGCCCATGAACATACAAAAAGCCTACAGAACTCCAAACGGTCTGGACCAGAACAGAAATAACTCCCTCCTGTCACATAATAATCAAAACACCAAATGTACTACACAAAGAAAGAATATTAAAAGCAGTAAGAGAAAAAGGCCAAGTAACATACAAAGGAAGACCTATCAGAATTACACCAGACTTCTCACGAGAGACAATGAAAGCTAGAAGATCCTGGGCAGATATCATACAGACTCTAAGAGAACACAAATGCCACCACAGACTACTATACCCAGCAAAACTCTTAATCACCATAGATGGAGAAACCAAGATATTCCATGATAAAACCAAATTTACACAATATCTTCCCAGAAATCCAACCCTAAAAGGATAATAGATGGAAAACGCAAATATAAGGAGGGAAAATACACCCTAGAAAAAGCAAGATAGTAATCTTCTTTCAACAAACCCAAAAGAAAATAACCACACAAACATAAAAATAACATCAAAAATAATAGGAAGCAACAGTCACTATTCCTTAATATCTCTTAATATCAATGAACTCAATTCCCCAATAAAAAGACATAGACTAACAGACTGGATATGTAAACAGGACCCAGAATTTTGTTGCATACAATAAACACAACTCAGTGTCAAAGACAAATACTACCTCAGAGTAAAAGGCTGGAAAACAATTTTCCAAGCAAATGGTCCCAGGAAACAAGCTGGAGTTACCATTCTAATGTCAGGTAAGATTGACTTTCAACCTAAAGTCATCAAAAAAGACATGGAAGGACACTTCATACCCATCAAAGGAAAAATCCACCAAGAAGAACTCTCAATTCCAAACATCTCTGCTCTAAATGTAAGGGTACCATCATTCATAAAAGAAACTTTACTAAAGCACAAAGCCACACATTGCACCTCACACAATAATTGTGGGTTACTTCAACAATTCACTGTCCTCAATACACAGATCATGGAAACACAAACTAAACAGAGACACAGTGAAACTAATTCAAGTTTTGGACCAAATGGATTTAACAGAGATATATATATATATAATATTTCATCCAAATCAAAAGAATATACCTTCTTCTCAGCACCTCATGGTACTTTCTTCAAAGTCGACCATATAATTGGTCACAAAACAGACCTCAACAGATATAAGAAGATTGAAATAATCCCATGCCTCCTATTAAATCACTATGGATAAGGGTGGTTTTCAATAGCAACAAAAACAACAGAAAGCCCACATAAACAAGGAAGCTGACCAATGCTCTACTCAATGATACTTTGGTCAAGGAAGAAATAAGGAAAGAAATCAAAGACTTTTTAGAATTTAATGAAAATGAAGGCACAACATACCCAAACTTATGGGACACAGTAAAAGCAGTGATAAGAGGAAAACTCATAGAATGGAGTGCCTCCAAAAAAGAAAAAAGAGAGCATTCACTAGCAGCTTAATGGCATACCTGAAAGCTCTGGAACAGAAAGAAGCTAGTATACCCAAGAGGACTAGAAGGCAGGAAACCATCAAACTCAAGGTTGAAATCAACCAAGTAGAAACAAAAAGAACCATACAAAGAATCAATGAAACCAGGAGCTAGTTCTTTAGGAAAATCAACAAAAGAGATAAACCCTTAGCCAGACTAACCAGAGGGCACAGAGACAGTATCCAAATTAACAAAATTGGAAATGAAAAGGAAGATATAACAACAGAAAATGAGGAATTTCAGAAAATCACCAGATCCTACTACAAAAGCCCGCACTCAACACAACTGGAAAATCTGGAGGAAATGGACAATTTCCTAGAGAGATACCAAATACCAAAATTAAATCAGGATCAAATAGACCGTCTAAACAGTTCTATAACCCATAAGGTAATAGAAGTGGTCATTGAAAGTCTTTCAACCAAAAAAAATGCACAGGACGAAATGGTTTTAGTGCAGAATTCTATCAGACCTTCAAAGAAGACCTAACACAAATACTCTTCAAATTATTCCACAAAATTGAAACAGAAGGAACACTACCCAACTCGTTTTATGAAGCCACAATTTCACGGATACCAAAACCACACAAAGATCCAAAAAAGAAAGAGAACTTCAGACCAATTTCCCTTATGAATATTGATGCAAAAATAGTAAAATTCTTGTAAACCGAATGCAAGAACACATCAAAAGGATCATTCACAACGATCAAGTAGGTTTCATCCAAGGGATGCAGGGATAGTTCAATATATGGAAATTCATCAATGTGATCCACTACATAAACAAACTCAAAGGAAAAAATCACATGGTCATTTCATTAGATGCTGAAAAAGCATTTGACAAAATTCAGCATCCTTTCATGTTAAAAGTCTTGGAAAGATCAGAAATTTAAGGCCCATATCTAAACATAGTAAAAGCAATATACAGCAAACCAGTAGCCAGTATGAAACTAAATGGAGAGAAACTTGAAGCAATCCCACTAAAATCAGGAACTAGACATATAGTGCTTGAATATAGTGCTTGAAGTTCTAGCTAGAGCAATTAGACAACAAAAGGAGGTCAAAGGGATACAATTTGGAAAGCAATAAGTCAAATTATCACTATTTGCAGATGATATGATAATATACTTGTGACCCAAAAAACTCTACCAGAGAACTCCTACAGCTAATAAACAACTTCAGTAATGTGACCGGATATAAAATTAACTCAAACAAATCAGTAGCCTTCCTATACTCAAGGATAAACAGGCTGAGAAAGAAATTAGGGAAACGATACCCTTCAAAATAGACACAAACAATATAAAATATCTCGGTGTGACTCCAAACAAAGAAGTGAAATAACTGTATGGCAAAAACTTCAAGTCTCTGAGGAAAGAAATCGAAGAAGACCTCAGAAGATGAAAAGATCTCCCATGCTCATGGATTGGCAGGATTAATATAGTAAAAATGGCCATCTTGCCACAAGCAATCTACAGATTCAATGCAATCCCCATCAAAATCCCAACTCAATTCTTCATAGAGTTAGGAAGAGCAATTCAAAAATTCATCTGGAATAACAAAAAACTCAGGATAGTGAAAACTATTCTCAAGAGTAAAAGAACTTCTGTGGGAATCAGTATCCCAGACCTCAAGCAATACTACAGAGCAATAGTGTTAAAAACTGCATGCTATTGGTACAGTGACAGGCAGGTAGATCAATGAAGTAGAATTGAAGACCCAGAAATGAACCCACACACCTATGGTCCCTTGATCTTTGACAAAGGATCTAAATCCATCCAGTGGACAAAAGATAGCCTTTTCAACAAATGGTGCTGGTTCAACTGCCGGTAGCATGCAGAAGAATGCAAAACAATCCATTCCAAGTGAATCAAGGACCTCCACATAAAACCAGATACACTGAAACTAATAGAAAAGAAACTGGGGAAGAGCCATGAACACATGGGCACAGGGGAAAATTTCCTGAACAGAACACCAATAACCTATGCCCTAAGATCAAGAATTAATAAATGGGACCTCATAAAATTACAAAGTTTCTGTAAGGCAAAGGACACTGTCAATAGGACAAAACAGCAACCAACAAATTAGGAAAAGATCTTTACCAACCCTACGTCCAACAGAGGACTAATATCCAATATATACAAATTACTCAAGAAGTTAGACTCCAGAGAACCAAATAAATCTATTAAAAGTGGGGTACAGACTAAACAAAGAATTTCCACCTGAGGAATATCGAATGGCTGAGAAGCACCTAAAGAAACGTTCAACATCCCTGGTCATCATGGAAATGCAAATCAAAACAACTATGAGATTTCACCTCACACAGTCAGAATGGCTAAGATAAAAACTTAGGAGACAGCAGGTGCTGGGGAGGATGTGGAGAAAAAGGAACATTCTTCCACTACTGGTGGGATTGCAAGCTGGTACAACCACTCTGGAAATCAGTTTGATGGTTCCTCAGAAAACTGGGCATAATACTAGTGGAGAACCCTGTTATACTACTCCTTGGCATATACCTGGAGGCTTCCACAGCATGTAATAAGGACAAATGCTCCACTATGTTCATAGCAGTCCTATTTATAATAGCCAGAAGTTGGAAATAACCCAGGTGTCTCTCAACGGAGGGATGGATACAGAAAATGTGGTATATTTACACAATGGAGTACTATTCAGCCATTAAAAACAATGAATTCATGAAATTCTCAGACAATGGATGGAACTGGAAAATATCCTGAGTGAGGTAACCCAATCACAGAAGAACACACAGCTGATAAGTGGATATTAGCCCTGAAGCTTGGAATACCCAAGACACATTTCACATATCAAGTTATGTCCCATGAAGGAGGAAGAACAAAGTGTGGATCCTTGGTTCCTTTGAAGAAAGGGGGAAAAATACCCACAAAAGGAGATACAGAGACAAAAGATGGAGCATAATCTGAGGGAAAGACCATCCAGAGACTACCTCACCCAAGGATTCATCCTATATACAGTTACAAAACCCAGACACTATTGTGGATGCCCACAAGTGCTGACTGACTGGAGCTGGATATAGCTATCACCTTGGTGGCTCTGGTAGTGCATGACAAATATAGAGGGTGACACTCTCAGACAGCCATTGAACTGAGCACAGGGTCCCCAATGGGGGAGCTAGAGAAAGGACCCAAGGAGCTGAAAGGTTTTGCAGCACCATAGGAGGAACAACAATATGAGTCACCTAGTACTCCCAGAGTTCCCATCAACTAAAGAGTACACATGGAGTTACCCATGGCTCCAGCCACATAGGCAGCAGAGAATGGTCTTGTTACACACCAAAGGGAGGAAAGGCCCTTGGTCCTGGAAAGACTTGATGCCCTAGTGTAAAAGAATACCAGGGCAAGGAAGTGGGGGAGGGTTGATTGGGAAAGGGGAGATGGCTTGTGGGGTTTTTGGGGGAGGGGGCAACCATGAAAGGGGACAACATTTGTTATGTAAATAAAGAATATATCTATTAAAAAACAAGAAAGGGGATGGGGGAGAGAGAGAGAGAGAGAGAGAGAGAGAGAGAGAGAGAGAGAGAGAGAGAGAGAAAACACAAATTTGGAGTGTTAAAGGCTGCCCAGTGATACATGGGCCACACTTCCTAGTCCTTCCCAAACAGTTCTACTAACTGGAGATTAAGAATTCTACTAAATGATCCTATATGAGTAATTCTCATTCAAAGTACCTCAGGCTCTAAGCAGCTAGTTTCTTTCAACCTGTTGGTCCTATACACCATTTTTTACCAAAGACAAATTTAAGTGACTTCCGGGTTTCCCCAACAGAATGCCTGGTGTCCCTCCCTTGCATTAGGGTGGGCTTTCATTAGCTGTGGAATGCAATAGGGGTGCTTTGTTGCTGTACGATTGACTGCTTGTTTTTTTGTCTTGTTGGAGGGTGAGCCCAGGGCCTCATACATGCTAGGCAAGTACTCAACCTGTGAGCTGTGAGCTCCATCTCCAGCTTCAGCCAAACAAATCTTACAGATGTAAGTTAACTGCATCTGGAGCTCTAGAAAACCTCTGGAGATGTTTGTCCAGAAAACTAATGCACCTAAAAATAAGTCACTGGATCTGGTGAGAATCTGGTGGTAATGGCTGGAAATCTTACCTGCCAGAGGGTGCTTTGGAGACTTCAGTGAGAAGTACATTTTATTTGTGAGCTGGAAAATCAGTGAGCTGATGCAATTGACCAGCCAATATGGAAACGCTATCCATGAAATGATTCAGTTGACACCAGAGACGTCGGAAATCTGGACAAGGAACAGATTTTTTTTTCCAGTTCATGAAAGATATGAACCAAAGTTTGAAAGGCACAGGGATCTGAAATACTGACTCTGTAAGTGGGAAACCCTACATGTTGGCAAGCAAGAGATGATCAATAATGCCAGCATTAGCATATGATCCATAATTTGTAAGTCTTTTGCTTTCTGTTCATATTTCCTTTCTAAATAAAAATTCTATTTTATTTATAATTATGTACTTATGTGTGTGTGAGGGGTGGGTATGTGCACGTACTCATACCTGGACACAGGTGCTGGGAACTGAGCTTGGGTCCCCTGTTAGAGCAGTGTTTGATGTCCATTGCTGAACTACCTCTCTAGCCCCTGTAAAGATTCCTTACAACATAACTAAAATGTCCACTGCATTCAGAGTTGGAAGTTTGGTTATATAGAGTCGCTTTCCATGGCTCAGCTGCTCTGTGCCTTTCAATGGCTGCTAGCCGTGGCTTGTGTTTACTGAACACCTATTTCCCAGCTTCTACACTAAGTGATCGAGCACTAGGGTCCGGTACTAGCCTTGAAGGGTAGCATGCTATCATGGAGAGAGGCACACATTTCTGTTAGATGAGGAAAGGCTATGTTGTACTCATTCTACCCTTGACTTCTTTTTTTTTCCCTGTTTTTTTATTTACATTCCAAATGATTTCCCTTTTCCCGTTTCCTCCCTCCCGAAAGTCCCATAAGCCCCCTTCCCTCCCTCTGTTCCCCATTCAACCCCCTCTCGCTTCTCTGTCCTGGCAGCACATATACTACCCTTGACTTCTAACAGATGTGGTCCTGTCAGACATTATGAATCTGTTTTGTTGTCAAGGAAACCGAGAGGCAGAAACTGATTTTGCTTTGCTGACATGATTTCCAGTGTCCTCTGCATCCACACTAACAGCAGCACACTCTCATTTCATGTTCACACCAACCAATTATCTGTTCAGTACTGAATGCCTACCTGTTCCTAGGCTCTGGGTACAGACACATCCCTACTTTCAAAGAGTTTTAACCTAATTTACAAATGAATGTATAAGGTGCTAGAGCTGGCTAAGGCATGGTCGGGATTAGTGCCTGCACTGGTATCCCAGAATGCCAGTCAATAGGCATTCATGCATGCATGAAGCCCTCACTTGCTGGGTAGGTTCAGGTAACACAGTCTGGAAGTTACCAGAGAATAAACCCAGGTCTTCCCCTACCAGGTCAGCATCCTTTCTTCCAGACTATAACAACTCTTGTAACCACAAGCTAGACAAACTTTGGAAAAGCTTGGGTAGGGGTGCAGGGAATGTTCTCACTCAGTTCTGGGGTACCCTATCCTGGTCTGAAAACCCCCAGTAGCACCCCCTACCCGCTGCTGCGGAAAGCCATAGGCTCCATCCCCCATTCCTGCTTCTCCAACCAGCACTGCCTGCCTGCAAGATGCCAGGGACTTACTGTAGCCTTCCTTTATTTATTCTTGTCTCCTTGAGCTTTTGTTTGTGTATACTTTCCAGTTTCCAAAGCGGTAAGAGACATACTGTTTTTTCTTTCTTTTCCTGCAGGCAGTTCATTGCAGATCTAACTCACAGGAATATCATATTTTAACAAGAGATTGCTACCGAGGTAACATTACCTTTAATCCAGAGTTATCCTTACACTGCTAAAGCCATCAGTCTTGACTTCAGGGATTTGTCTAGTCCAGGGAAGGTTGTAGCAAATGTCAAATTTGCCTGGGTCTTTGCATATTCAGGAGGAGATTAAAGATTATCTAAACAGACTAAATCCATTCAATTGAGTGAGCATGATAAGGTCTATGGAATATAATTATAAATAATAGCACATCCCAGGCTTGAGGTTAATGGGAATGCAGCGATGATGAAGGCAGACTGTGCTTTCTGATAAACAGACTTAATTGGAAAGGAGGTTGTTTAGTAAGTATTGTGTCAAGATCAGGGCAGGCAAACCTTCTCTGAAAAGAGTCAGCTAGTAAATACTTTAGGCTTTGCAGTGGCACGCAATCCTTGTCAAAACTACATAAATATTTTTGCAGCATGAGAGTAGTCACAGAAAATAGCAAAGAGATAGTAAAATTATTTTATAAAAACAAACAGTGGTGGGCAGTGGTTGCTCACTCCTTTAATCCAAGAACTTGGGAAGCAGAGGCAGGTGGATCTCTGAATTTGAGACCGGCCTGGTCTACAGAGCAAGTTCCAGGACAGTCAGAGCTATACAGATCTCAAAGACAAAAACAAAACAAAACAAAAATCCCAAAAAGCAAAGAACAGCATAAACCCACAATGGCCAAATTTCACGTCTGCTGTAGTTTGCTATTTCTTTGATCAGAACGTTTCCACTACCAGGCTGTTCATTCAGTTCTGGGTTCTGTCTCTGTGAGACTTGGGACAATCCATGAATCTCTCCAGGTCTCAGCCCATCTATAATGTGAGGATAGGAAAGCAATTGTGTTGTGGGATTCTGAGATTGGATGGGGCGGGACTTCCTTTGGATGGTGGCTGACTCTTAGTAAGAACTGAGTAAATGTTGACTGCTGCTGCTCAGTCAGGAAGTCAATCAGAAGACGCCAGCAAAGACACAAAGCAGGATGACAGCTACGGAAGGCGAGACTGAGCCCTTAAACTGTATAATGCGTTCTTCCAAGAGGGAGGGCTGAACAGGGGCCTTCTGAAGGGGTATGTAAAGACGAGATGGCCTTTTGAGACTTTCTCTGACATTCCCAAATGTGATTGGCTTTCACTTTGTTCCTATCATGGTTTGTGTCACCTGTCAGTGACTGTGCAGGCAGCCTCGAGGTGTGAATGACCAACACTCCCACTCCACAGATTCTTTTCTTTTGGGTTCTGGGATATCCTGCATGGCTGAGCTATGTTGAAGATGAGTATTGATGGTGACTAGTTATTTTAGTTTAAGGCTCAGTAGAGTCAGTTCTAGTATGAGAGCTATAAGTTCTGTCCAATGCTGTTAGGAAGGAGGTTGGGGAGGATCTTCTTCAAATGAGGCTAACATCCCCTTGTGTCAAGGATGAGTCCCCATAATGCCTGCAGTTCTTCTCCCCACTCCACCCCCATCTCTGAGACAATAGCTTACCATGTTTTCCTGGCTGGCCTAGAACTCACTATGTGGACTGGGCTAGCCTCAAACTCATGGAAATCTGTCTGCCTCCACTTCCCATTGGAATGAGTTCAGGAACTAAAGGCATGCGCCATCATACCCAGACTTCAATACATTCCTGAATAACTCATTGCCCTCTGCTTATTTAGTGGACAATCTTACAGGAATGAAAAACTAGCTGAAACTCCAAAGTTCAGCAAGCATAACTTGGTAATTCTGTGGCAGACTGAGGCCTTGCCACAGTGCGTAGACCCAGATAATGAGAGTGAGAGAAAGCCATTTCTGCCTTTCCATCCCCCGTGCTGTAGGCCTTCTCTCTGGTTCCTTTCTGGCATGGTACAGAAGGGCAATGCCAAATGGGGACACAGCTGCCATCCACCTCAGTTCTGACAGACACAGATCAATGTGCCCTGGCATCTGGTCCATCTCTTATTTGTACAGCTTTTGAAAGCCTTGGGTATGGAAAGCCAACAAGCCCTGCAACAAAATGTGCTTTTGGCTTCAGCCAAATTTACTTCAGTTGTCTGGTTCTGTGGTGAGTCATTCCAGAGGAGAGGTAGAGAGTCCGGAGCAAGGGCTCCTTCTCAGGGGCCGATATCTTAGATCTTTGTACAGCCAGGACATTGTCACAGAATTGAGACACAATGGAAGGGAGGGGCACCAGAGGGACAGAATGAACATGTCCTTGTCCACAGCAAGCATAGTGCCAATGCTGACAGCACACGCATGTTGAGTCCCTGTAAGAAGCTAAGGTCCTCCTTCTAGAGCCCTTCCCATAAATACTAGATATCTTGACAATGGCCAAGATCTAATCAACCTCCACAGCTCTGTCCCTGGCTTAGGCTAACCCCCAAAGCTGCTAATGTTTGCTATGCTGACTCTTCTCAAACTCAAGCCTTTTCTGCCCCAGGAGAAATCTACCCTGGTTAATTCTCCTATGGAGTTACTTTTTCCCAGCCTCCCCTGCTCTGGCTTCTCAGGGTGATAACTCGATATCTGGGCCTCAGTTAAGCTTTTTTCCTTCAGAAAATCTTATCTTACTGTCTTAGTCAGGGTTTCTCTTCCTGCACAAACATGACCAAGAAGCAAGTTGGGGAAGAAAGGGTTTATTCAGCTTATACTTCAACACTGTTGTTGATCACCAAAGCAAGTCAGGACTGGAACTCAAGCAGGTCAGGAAGCAGGAGCTGATGTGGAGGCTATGGAGGGATGTTCCTAACTGGCTTGCTTCTCCTGGCTTGCTCAGCCTGCTCTCTTATAGAACCCAAGACTACCAGCTCAGAGATGGTACCACCCACAAGGGGCCCTCCACCCTTGATCACTAATTGAGAAAATGCCCCACAGCTGGATCTCATGGAGGCACTTCCCCAACTGAAGCTCCTTGCTCTGTGATAACTCCAGCCTGTGTCAAGTTGACACACAAAACAAGCCAGTACACTTACCCTGAAGTATCTGTCAAATATGTTAGCTATAAACTGTATTTAAACAAATCTTGGCTTTTATCCCTCAGCTTGTGATTCCATGCCTTTTAGAGATAAAGCAGTGGTTAGTGATGTGGGTGGCCTATCTCTAATCTTGTCACTGTCCCTGCCCCTGGAGAAAGCTACTATGTCAATTCCATCACCAATACCTATAAGCTTTATGACTGGTAAACCTCAGTCTAAGCCAAAGTCTTTGTATCTGTGCCATGGGGATTAGGATAGACTCCACCTCGTAGAGGTTGGGAGGACTAATCCAGAAAGCACATTTCAAGGTCTGAGCCAGCTACCAGAAAAGCCAGCCACCTTCCTCATGACTACAGCCCATAAATACCCTCTGGGGTGCTCCTGTTTGCATGTTGCTTTCCCTTCCACAGGCCTCCACTTTGCCCACTTAGGACTGTTGTTCTCGGCTAGCTGGCTTTACTGCCAGAGTGATACATTTCTTTAGCCAAGCTAACCTGGCTCCAGTCCAAACTGTGACCACCACAGAGGAATGCAAAGGGAAGCCCCAAGATCTGCAGAACCTCTATCTCTGACCTAGGACCCGGCCATCGACAGGCCAGGAGTGAGCAAGCCGTGGAGGGGACAGATGAGTCCTTCAGCTGCCCCTGTTGGTGTTTCTTAAGCCCTTACCTTGCTCTAGATCCAGGCCTTGAGACTCTATGTCCTGAGAAGAAGCACTGAGAATTATATTGGCAGAGTGTTTTTCTATTATAATCATTCTTCTAAAATAGGTCACTAGTGCATTGTGCATTTTCACATGATCAGTGTTTGCTGTGGATAGTTTTTAACCATAGAAACATTACAAATGCACATGGCTGAAAGGGTTCACCCTCAATAAAAGGTTTGGACATGTTAAAAAGCTCCCACTTAACCTACACATGCTCACACATCCCACCCCTTCTGGCAGGTTCCCACACTATATTGAGTGTTCTTCTAGAAAAATGCAAACGAAATATGCAACTTATGCAAATATATGCATTATCCATCCCTTTTGTACAAATGATATGTTGTAATACAGTCCTGCATAGCATGATGGGTAATGAAGCATTATTTCTTTCATTTTCAAAGATGACTAGAACTGAAGAAGAGACAAAACATGTAAAATAGTTTGCCAAACTGTGTGGTCTTCCGACAGTAACGAAGTATGAATCACTCTTCCCAACATAATCAGAGTCACTACTGCAGAAATGGTCATTATTTTAAAGCCAAATGAAAACTGTAAACTTGAAGTAGGGAATTGATCAGGCATGCACGCAGTAGGCGCTTCTCAAATCTTAGCCCTGTTACTGGCATTATCATTAACATGTTCTATAAGGAAGGCTTTTCAGAAGGAGCAGATGATTCAAGCCTGTGCCACAAACTGTCCTCAGACATACACAGTAATCTGCCTGACTCTCTTGTCCCTAAGATATAACAAGAGGTCTTGTCCCTCTCCCCCCCCTCCCATTAGTTTATCTATGGTATTTGTGCTTCCCTCTTCCTCTCCCTCCCTCCCTCCTTCTCCCCCCAACCCCCATGTGTGTTTGTCACATGTGTGCAGGTGGCAGCAGAGACCAGAGGAGGATGTTGGATCTCCTGGAGATAGAATTGCAGACAGCTGCTGTGGGCCACCTGATGTGAGAGTTCTGGGAACCCATCTTAGGTCTTCTGGAAGAGCAACAAATGCTTCCCAGCCGTCCCTCCTGCTTTCCCAACCCTCTTCTCTCCCAATTCTTTGCTTGGGCATTTTCGTCTCACTTGTCTTTTGCTTGTATACTATGGTTTCTGATTTTGTGTTTGTGTATGTTTTGGGTGTGTACATTTCTTGTGTTTTCTTTTTTTAAAAAATTCTAGTTTGTTTTTGTTTGCCTATTTTTTGTTTTCTAAAGAGATAGAGAAAGAAAGTGCATAGAGTTGGGGAGATGGGGAGGAGGGAAGGATGTGGGAGAAGCTGGGGGAGGGGAACTGTGATGAGAATATATAGTATGAAAAAATTTGTTTTTTTAAGATGCATTCATATTACCAAGAATATAACATGTAATCAACCATAATATTTAAAAACTCTGCAGTGTTCTATACTCATTGAGTTAACTTATTTATACACATTAAAATATAGTCTTTAGCCGGGCAGTGGTGGCGCACGCCTTTAGTCCCAGCACTTGGGAGGCAGAGGCAGGCGGATTTCTGAGTTCGAGGCCAACCTAGTCTACAGAGTGAGTTCCAGGACAGCCAGAGCTATACAGAGAAACCCTGTCTCGAAAAACCAAAAAAAAAAAAAAAACCAAAAAAAAAAAATATATATATAGTCTTTAGTTAAAAAACAATTAATGTTTTTATAAAAGTATACAGCTTCTAAATTTAAATGAAATAGACAGCAAATGATTGCTTTAAAGCTCTGGTACAGGATTCAGGAAACAGGTGATCAACATAGGCACGAAATGAGAAGAATCACTGTGGGAAACCATCTCTAAAATCCTGTCTCCACAGAAGGTGCAAGGAAGCAGAGGAGCAAGGACAGCAAGGGGGGGTGGGAGAGACGTGTGTGACGAGTAGGCTACCTGACGTGTGTCTCCCAGGAAGACATATGGGATGAGCAAGTTACCTGAGGTACATGGCTACCCTGAGAACAACTTTCCTCAAAGTGAATCTGCTATAAATTGATGATTAATACATGAAAAACGACTAGGCACCAAAAATAAAGCAACCCTTAACTCCTGGAAAAACAAAAGTTCTGCAGGAAAAGAAACTGAATATAGAATGCTCCTATAGCCATAGAAATGTAAACACAAAACGATAAGTTCACCACCATTTGTAGTATAAATACTCATGGAAGACAGTAGAGTTAGAAATTGAGATGCCAGAGGTTTATACTGAAGCTTATTTTTCAGAGTATGAAAAAATCTGTTTCTTAAAGTATAAAATTCAAAACTTTAAGAAGTATGTGTGAATCATATTACTTAGTAGAAGTTCCCCAATACACTGACAACAGGAGCTAGAGATGTAGCTCAGTGGTGAAGCCCTTGCCTGGCATTCACAAGGCCCTGGGTTCAAAACAGGATTGCCACATACTCTAGTAATCCTATTCCTGGGTGTTTATACAAAAGAACTAAATGCAAAAGCTCAATTATCTATGACCTCATGGTCATTACAGCGTTATCCATAGGATCTTGTGTGGAAGCAACTTCAAATGTCTAAACACACAGTGAAATAGTATGCAGCCTTGAAAATGAAAAGGTCCTATCATGTATTATATAATATAGGTGAAACCTAAGACACCATGTGGAGGGAAATAAGCTGGTCTGAAAAAGACAAATATTGCACAATTCCACTTTCCTGAGGGTTGTAAAACAGCCAAACTAATGGAAGCACAATGTACAATTGTCATTTCTAAAAGCAGGACAAAGGGAGAAATGGAAAATTGTTCGATAGATATAGTTTTAATTTTGCATTCTGAAGAGTTTTAAAGATCTTTTGCCCAACAGAATGAATCTAGTCAGTGTTCTAAGTTGTGAAGTGGATGATAACTAAAGGGATAAATGTTGGTTTTTAACCAGGTTAGAAAGCAATCAAACTTCACCATTAAAACTCGTATAGATTCTTGTGTATAAATCGCATGTGTTAGTAAGTTTGACAACAGAAACAAAAGACAAAAAGGAAGAAATGTCATGTCATTTAGAGAAAATGCCAGAAGAAATGACTGTTCCCAGGTCACCTCTGGAGAAAGGTTCATGTGAGGCCAGGGTGACTGCTTTACACCACAAACCTTTAAATGTAGAATGTGTTGCCCACAAAAATTATTAAATTAAAATTTACTCAGGGGCATGAGAAAACATTAAAGTTTCAATGGAAAATGGATCAAAGTTACAGTTCAAGAAGGAAGTACAAGGAGCTGATGGAAAACTTTGATGTGTTCAAACTTACTCCTCACCAAATAAATTGCATGGTCCTATTTTTCTTAATAAAAGCAGAAATCTGCCTCCCAAACCTCATCATTTGTGATGGTGTGGCCAACTGAAGCTCTGCCATGGTCACTATTGGCGCAAATCTCTCGAGGATAACTTGGGAGCATGTGTTAGCATCTTTGAAGTTACTCCTGTCTTTTCACTAATGGCTCCATTTGAGGTATTAAAATGCTAGATCTTTAAAATTATGTGCAAATGGTAAATTAGTACATCGCTATCCCCCAATGTTTTGTTATTAGTCATGGAAAACAATACAAGTTGAAAGCAAATATGATGAATTCCCATCCACCATCCAAACATTCAACTCCTGATAAGTTAGCCCTGTTTGAAAGTAAGCCACCAGAAAACAGACACCAGTTTTCGTCTCCTACATTGAATATAGATCTGTTTTATAAAAACATGAAAATAGGAAGGGGACTTTTTGGAAATAGCAAGGGGACTAGAGACAAGAGAGGAAGAGGATATAATCAAAGTACAGTTCATACAGCTGTAGACATGGTGGAATGAAACCCACTATTTTGCACAATCGATAAGTGCTAATTTTTAAAGGGGGGGGCAAGTATCATGATAGTTCCTCTGCTGAATACTTTCCATGACAGTGCTATGTATATAAGCAAAGGTTGTATACTCCAGTGAAGGGGCTGATAGAGATCACAGGATAATTATGCATACATTAAAATGGTGTCTGCGGTGAATTTTAGTTACCTTGAGAAAGCTTATAGATCTTGTTAAAAAAATAAGGCAAAAGTCAAATTACTTCAATTTAGAAGACCAATAATTAACAGGGTTCTGTCTGGGCATTAGAATTATAGACAATTTTCTTTCCCAATGAATGTGTGTGATGCCTGTCTTTACTGGATCTTACACATATATGCTACATATATTTAATTTTTAACAAAATTTCTCAATTTGTTGTTATTCAGAGCGGTAATTTGTCAGCACATATTTGCAGACATGCTCTTCCCTAGAGTATGATGAGCACTGTACCCCCATAGCTAATGTGCTGTGTGATATCAAACAGCCTGCAGAAGCTTCAGCCTGCCCATCTCCTCCAGCTCTTGTCAACTGTGTGCCATAAAGAAAAGTGAGGATTGTGGACCAGAAAAGAAGAGAAAGCTTCTATCTGGGTCAATCCAAGATGGTATTCTGACTGGTTTCCTAACTTCTATTTTATTTTATTTTATTTATTTTATTTAAATTTCAAGTGCTATTCCTTTACCCAGTTTCCCCCTCTCCCAGAAACCCCTCTCCTATCCCCCCTCCCCCTGCTTCTATGAGGGTTTTCTTCCACCCACCCACCCACTCCCACCTCCCAGCTCTCAATTCCCCTACACTGGGGCATCTACCAAGCCTTCATAAGACCAAGGACCTCTCCTCCCATTGATACCTGACAAGGCCATCCATCCTCTGCTACATATGAAGCCAGAGCCATGTGTACTCCTTGGTTGGTGGCTTAACCTCTGGGAGTTCTGGAGGATCTGGCTTCAGAAATTGTCTGGAATTCTAACTCGAGGCGATCTTAACTGGTAAGAAGCACTAGCTGCCCAAATGTAGTTCAGGGAGCACCAAGGTGTGGCTCTTAAATCCTCAGTCATATTGGGTAAGCTTTTCAGGGAAGCAGCTACCTTCGACTCATCCCCTCCTATAGGTAACCCCTTACTCACGCTCCTGTGAATAACACCCTTAAAACACAGTGCTTCACCAGTCTAGACTTGGGTGGAGTAATTTCTTTGATTTGTTATTGGTACCCATCTGAGGTCAATAAAAACTTGTTCACAGTTCCCAAATAAAGTCATGAAACACTGGGAGTTTGTGACCGTGAGCTTATCTCATTTTGAAGTCCTAGTGCAAACTACCCATGACGGGGACAGCACAGCGTTTTCTGCATCCCGAACACAGCATTCTGCACAGAAACTGTTGGATGAGGCTTATGGACCCAGTGCCCCCTACTCTCTGGTCCTCCTCCAAGGCCTGCCAGTTTAAAAAGCCAGTCAGTCACTAATGACAGGATTGCTTCACTTGAGTGGCAGACTGGTTTTGGGTCTTTTTCAAAAATAGAAAACGGACATCAGACTCATCCTGTGTGTCAGCCGCCTTCAGGACGTCTTCACAGACGAGGAGATGTAAGTGGGGCAGGATGATAGCCCATGATGCAGAAGGCAGCAGACATACGTGAAGATCAGTCATAATTAGTCTATTTTGGAACACCAGGGCTGCTGTGGAGTCTGAGAGCATGTCAGGGTGGAGTGAGTATTTCCTGTGACAAAATGGAAGAAATAATTACCCTGCAGCTTCCCAGGTGACATTACTATGGAAACCAAGTGGGCTGCCTCAGCTAACCTGTGACTAACGGGAACTGAATGGGAAAGGCATGGCTTTGCAAGCGGGAAATAAAAGGAAGAACAATAATACAATAAAAGTTAAAACATTTGCATAAGACTTTTATCCCCAGGGAGTTAATGTATTTTTCTTTCTTTGCTGAAAGCCACACCACAGAGACCTAGGCTCCCAACTGCCCAGCATTAAATATCTCAAACTTTTTGTTACTTAGTTCGGTTTGTTTTGATTTGAGACAAGGTCTTGCTCTATAGCCTGGCTGTCCTATGGTGTAGCCCAGGCTTTGCTGGAACTCATTGTGCAGCCCAGGCTGTGCTACAACTCTGTATAGCCCAGGCTGGCCTGGAACTCATGATGTAGTCCAGAGTGTCTGGTACTTCTAATAATTCTCCTTGTCTCATCATCGTGGGTTTCAGGATAACAGGTGTGAACACTGAGCTTGCCTTTAAACTTTGAATATTATTGATGTTTGACCAGAGAGCTAAGCAAAGTAAACTTCTAGCTTTAGACTCTAATGAAAAGCAGAAAAATAAAAACCTGACTACTTCTTTCTTATCACACTGCTCATAATCACAGACTATCAGTGTCTGGTGCAAGTTTGTGGGCTCTGGACTGGTCAGCCCTGTCGGACAAGGCTATACTTCTAATTGGCACCTTCTAACTGTTTCCATGCTCTGATTGCCTTTGACCTCTAGAGTAATTTGAAATCAGATGATGTTTTGTTGTGGAAAGTTCTGTTCTTGGGAACATGCCCAGGCTTTTGATATGGGAGAACTGTTTACAGCTATTGCTTATAACTAACTCCCATCACACACTGTAAAACCTCCATGATCTGGGTACTTTAGTTCATTCCACCAAAAGTAAATCAATTAATTAAAACCAACAAAGGAAGATGATTTCCCACAGTAATGTGGGATAGAGAGAAGCCAGAAAAGCTGATGACCTGGGGCAGAGCGGAAGGAGGACTTCTTCCCAGCATTCCAAGGGAAGCTTGCTTTTCACTGCCTTCTTTGGATACTCAGATACTAGGATGCTTGCTTGGGTCATGCTCATGAGCAACAGTGGTACTAAAACTTAGTATATCTCTCTCCTGAATGCTACTGAAGCAATAAACTGAGACATGGTTTGAATGTTCCCAACAAAACTCATACTGAAATTTGAGCTCCATTGTGTGGTATTTAGAGGCAGGTCCACAGTGGGATAGTTAGGAGGTGACTGGTCTTGATGGTTCTTCCCTCCTGAATGGAATAACCTACTCATACTCAGAGAGATTGATGGGCTCATGGGTTACTTAACAAGTGGGTCTGTCTTAAAATTCAGTTTGGCTCTGTATCTGTGATGTCCTCTATCATCTTGCGACTCTACAGAGAATAACCACCAGCAGGAAGATTCTCACAGGATGGAGCTCCTTAATCTTGGACCTCCTACCTTTCATAACCATAAGTTAACAAACCTTTATTCTTTATGAATTTTTGACTCTGTGATATTAAGCTATAGCAACAGAAAACAGATTTAGCTATGACTCATGCCTAGCTGACTTTCTTTCTTCAATGGCTGAAGAACTGAAGTCTTTGAAAGGTTAGGAGAAAAGCTATAATCCCTTCCTTTTTAGGAGCCACGAAGAGCCATTTTCCCTTTGTTTTTCTTTTGTTTCTTTTTTCACTTTTTTCAATACTATGAATTGAACCCAGGGCTTCACAAGTGTGAGGTAAGCACTCTGTCACTGAACTATGTGTACTCCAGTCTTCTTATAGGGTTTTGTTTTAGACCGTGTCCTGCTAAGTTACTCAGGCTAGCCTTGAATTTTCATTCTTCTGCCTTACCTTTCCAGGCAGTTTGGATGACAGACCTTTGACAGGCCCAACACATGGAGGGGCATTTTTGCCTTTTGCTTTCAACTAGAGGGCAGTAAAGCCTGAGACATGAGGGCAGTCTTAGAGGTGGCTGGATGCTGAGGAGTTCCTCAGACTGCAGTTTACCTTCTCAAGTATGATTTACTGTCATTTTCTCAAAACAATATTTCTCTAGATTTAATTAGCATTAGACTCACGGAAGGACTCACCCAGAATGGCTGACTAACTAACTAGAACAGCAGAGTTGACCCAAGAATTTGCAAAACAGTTCCCAGGCTACATAAGTGCCAACAGTCTGGAGCCACAATAGCCTAGAGTGGAGTATTTCTGGGCAGCTGGTTATATACCTTTAACACTTTGCTTAGAATACTAAAGAAGTGATAAAAATATCAAACCACCCCAAAAATATATGGCTTGTTTATGAAAAGGCAATTTGGTGTCTGGTGTTGTGTTGGTGGGCCTCTGGAGAGAGCACCTCTTAGTGGGGGCCAGACCTGGGTACCTGTGCATTCACTACAGTGGGCCTGGAAAAAGGAAGGAAATTTTCAGTAAGCCAGAGTTGGGTGGCAAGTGTCCCAGAGAGAAAGTAACTCAAACAGAGACACTGGTGGGCCACAGCAAGCTTTTGTGTAGACTAAGAAGATATACAAGCGGCTTGGGAACAGGCTGCAGAAGGGAGGGCAAGGTAGGCTACAGAATCTTGGCTCTGGTGCCATTTTGCAAATGTATGGCTACTAGAGTAGGGTTACCTCTGGAGCTGGACCTGAGAAGTCAGAAACTCTGGGGTGGGGTGTGGGTTAGGGGAGGGAGACCAGCATGGTAGACATCCATCACAAAGTTCAGAGAATGGGGTCACAAAGAATTGTAGTGAGGACTAGGCTGGGTGGGGGCTACATTTATACCCAAAGTCTGTGTGGTAAGTTACACTCTATGTGAGGGTCGCAGGGTATGAGTCAGCCAAGTTTGAGAAATTTCATTGATGTTTAGTTGGTGTAGTTTGGGCTGTTAGAGGGTCAGACTGGAGTGAGAGTTTTCAAGGCAGCAAATTTAGTTTAGTCATAATTTCTAGGAATATTTCTTCACAATAAGAAAGTACTAATGCATACGCTTGAATATGGGGCTTTTAGGGCTTATATTTCAAAGGCATCACAATGGAGCTGTTTTGTAGGTACCACAAGAATATTTAGAAAATAACTCTTAAAACTATACTGTCTTAAACAAATTGATATTTGTGACTTAAGATAAATTTTTATTGCCAAAAAACTGTATTCACATATCTTAAAGTTACTTAGCTGAAAATAATGTCTGTGTGTTTTTAATAAGGGCTCTGCCAGTGATGTCTATCTTGCCAAAGACTGTGACCCAAAGAGAAACACAAAGAGTTTTTGTGAGATCAAGAAGGAGGAGGAGGAGGAGAAGAAGAAGAAATATTTCCACACTATTAGACCTGGGTACCAAATTACTGAGTACCATATAAAGTATCCAAGAAATGAGTACTATATAAAGAGAAGACATTTATCTGTTCAGACTATTTCTGAGATAGTCTTGCATGGCTCAGAACCTCCTTCCAGTTTCTCAATGCTGTGTATTCAGATGCTAATGATATTGAAAGGTTTTCTATCCAAGAGGGCTTAGCACCTGCCAGTTCCTTCATCTTCCCCCCTGTGCATTGGTGGCTCATCTCTTTCTTTCTTTTTTTTATTAGATATATTCTTTATTTACATTTCAAATGTTGTCCCCTTTCCTGGCTCCCTTCTCCCCTGAAAATCCCATAAGCCATCTCCCCTTCCCCAGTCAACTCCCCACCCCGACCCCGGGCTTCCCTGTCCTGGTATTCCTCTACACTACAGCATCAAGTCTTTCCAGGACCAAGGGTCTTTCCTCCCTTTGGTGTCTAACAAGACCATCCTCTGCTGCATATGCATCTAGAGCCATGGGTAACTCCATATGTACTCTTTGGTTGATGGTTTTGTCCATGGGAGCTCTGGGTGACTCATATTGTTGTTCCTCCTGTGGCGCTGCTGCAAACCCCTTCAGCTCCTTGGGTCCTTTCTCTAGCTCCCCCATTGGGGACACTGTGCTCAGTTCAATGGCTGACTGAAATTGTCCCCCTCTGTATTTGTCATGCACTAGGAAAGCCTCCCAGGTGATAGCTATATCCGACTCCGGTCAGCCAGCACTTGTGGGCATCCACAATAGTGTCAGGGTTTTGTAACTGTATATAGGTTGGATCCCTGGATGAAACCAGACACACTGAAACTAATAGAAAAGAAACTGGGGAAGAGCCTTGAACACATGGGCACAGAGGAAAAGTTCCTAAACAGAACACCAATAAGCTATGCTCTAAGATCAAGAATTGACAAATGGGATCTCATAAAATTACAAAGTTTTTGCAAGGCAAAAGACATTGTCAAAAAGACAAAGCGGCAACCAACTAACTGGGAAATGATCTTTACCAACCCTACATCTGACAGAGGGCTAATATCCAATATATACAAAGATCTCAAGAAGTTAAACTCCAGAGAAGCAAGTGAAATTCCTAGGCAAATGGTCAGAACTTGAAAATATCATCCTTAGTGAGGTAACCCAATCACAAAAGAACACACATGGTATGCAGTCACTGATAAGGGGATACTAACCCAGAATCTCGGAATACCCTAGACACAATTCGCATATCAATAGATTTCTAAGAAGATGGAAGGAGAGACCCCTGGTCCTGGAAAGACTGGATGTAGGGGAGCGCCAGGACAGAGAAACGAGAGGGGGTTGAATGGAGAAAAGAGGGAGGGAAGGGGGCTTATGGGACTTTCGGGGAGGGAGGGAACGGGAAAGGGGAAATGATTTGGAATGTAAATTAAAAAAAATAAAATAAAAAAAAATGGGGTACAGAGCTAAACAAAGAGTTCTCACCTGAAGAATATCTAATGGCTGAGAAGCACCTAAAGAGATGTTTATCATCCTTAGTCATTAGGGAAATGCAAATCAAAACAACCCTGAGATTCCATCTCACACCAGTCAGAATGGCTAACATCAAAAACACAGGAGACAGCAGTTGTTGGCAAGGATGTGGAGAAAGAGGAACTCTCCTCCACTGCTGGTGGGATTGCAAGCTGGTACAACCACTCTGGAAAGCAGTCTGGCGGTTCCTCAGAAAACTGGGCATGACACTCCCGGAGGATCCGGCTATACCACTCCTGGGCATATATCCAGAGCCTTTACCTGCATGCAATAAGGACACATGCTCCACTATGTTCATAGCAGCCTTATTTATAATAGCCAGAAGCTGGAAAGAACCCAGATGTCCCTCAATGGAGGAATGGATTCAGAAGATGTATATTTACACAATGGAATACTACTCTGCAATTAAGAACAATGAATTTGCGAAATTCCTAGGCAAATGGTCAGAACTTGAAAATATCATCCTTAGTGAGGTAACCTAATCACAAAAGAACACACATGGTATGCAGTCACTGATAAGGGGATATTGACCCAGAATCTCGGAATACCCAAGACACAATTCACATATCAATAGATTTCCAAGAAGATGGAAGGAGAGAACCCTGGTCCTGGAAAGACTGGATGTAGGGGAATGCCAGGACAGAGAAGCAAGAGGGGGTTGAATGGGGAAAAAAGGGAGGGAAGGGGGCTTATGGAACTTTTGGGGAGGGAGGAAACGGGAAAGGGGAAATGATTTGGAATGTAAATAAAAAAAACTTAGAAAAACAAACAAAAAATAAATAAAAAAATTAAAAAAAACAATGAATTCATGAAATTCTTAGACAAATGGATGGAATTGGAAAATATCATCCTGAGTGAGGTAACCCAATCACAAAAGAACACACATGGCATGCACTCATTGATAAGTGGACATTAGCCCAGAAGCGTGGAATACCCAAGACACGTTTCACAGCAAGTGATGCTCAAGAAGGAGGAAGAACAAAATACCCACAGAAGGAGATACAGAGACAGTGTGGAGCAGAGTTTGAGGGAAAGACCATCCAGAGACTCTCCTCTTTCTTCAACTCTCCAGCCCCATATGAGTTGTCTGGATTCACAAGGTTGGATTCATCTTGTGCTTCTATAGGGGAGCTTCCACATGCCAAGCGGAGGCACAACACCCCATTCTTTTTCTACCCAACATAAGCCCTCTGAGTTATTTGATGTGTCCCTGATGGCTCTACTGTATAGAAGCTATGCATGCTCATGCCTCTATAACATGCTGGGGTGTGCTAGTTAGACTCTGACTAAATAGTGAGATCGATATTTCTGACCTTGCCCAAGAGACTGTGTTCTTCAGAAACCAACCTCAGCTTCCACAAAGTGGCAAAGCGCCTGCAGGTGAGGTCATAGCTACACAGAGAAAGAACACAGGCTGTAGTATTTGAAGGGACAGCGGCACATTCAGTTGCTAAAGAAGATCAGCTCATGTAGCCATTTTGGGCAAGCAAACATTTTCCTCGCTCTAATGAGTGGTATACTTATTAATTGATTGATTGAGGTTCTGAGAACAGAACCCAGGTCCTTGTACCTGCCAGGCAAACACTATGCCACTAACCCACATTTGCAGATCTTAAGCAGACAATAGGGGCTGTTGTTGTTGTTGTTGTTAGTATTATTATTATTGCAATTCTAACTTGGACTTCTGCCTTTCCGTGCCCAGCTTCTCAGCAAGCTGTCTAGGCCAGAGGGGATCATGCATAGATGCCAGTAGTCTCAGGAGTGATGAGGCAGGGAGGTCACTATTCAGGTTACTCTTTCAGTCTGGAGAAGGAAAGGAGCTGACAGAGCCGAGTGCTTGGGCAGAGTCTGTGACTCACAGCTGGGTCTCAGATTATTCATCAGATGAGCCTAGAGCTGATGTTAGACCAGAAGGGATCAGGGGAAAATGTAGCTTCTTTTTATAGCTACCAAGTATCTGGAAATAGAATGGTAAAAGATTTGGGCTTCATCAGGCCAACCAGGTTTGCGTCTCAGTTTGCCATTATGAACAATAATACGATGAATGACTTCATACCAATCACATTTAGTAATTGTGCAATTTTGGATGTATTCATGAACCCTTTTGCTTTTTATTTCTTTGGACAGAAGGAAAATTGTACAGATTAAAAAATAAGATAAATATGTAAAATGACTGGAGAACATGATCTGGCATGTGACTAATACTCTAGGGGTGTCAATTATTACTGTGTATATTACAGCATTTCTTTGAAAAGCATTTGAGCATGTACAACTAATGCATCTATCAAGCAAGTCCCATCGTGTAGAATAACAAATTTTGTACTTAGTACAATGAGCACATCATACTGGACCTATGACAGGTTCCTAGAATGTCTTCCCCTCTCCACTACCTGTAAACAACAGAAATAAATGTTTTTTTTACATGATTTTTTTTATTTTCTAAGTTTTTTTTATTTACGTTCCAAATCATTTCCCCTTTCCCGTTTCCTCCCTCCCCGAAAGTCCCATAAGCCCCCTTCCCTCCCTCTTTTCCCCAGAAATAAATGTTAAGACAGAATGGGCTCAGGGAAGGAATGAATTCACTGAAACAAACCAAGAAGTGATCCATTAAGGAGCTCTTGAGAGAAAAACAAATGATGCTGCAAAGATAGGTAGAGCTGTTGATCACATGGGGTTGTTTCTTCTGATCTTAGTGCTAAGGAGCTACTCTGAAGGGCCAGTTCAACCGAAGTCCACAACCTCGAGCAAGTAAGTGAGCTCTATGTTCATGATCTTCAGCAAGGCTGTGCTGTGGCAAAGACCAGAGCTATCAGGCTTTTCTTCTGGATCCTAAGAGCAAGAGAAATAATCCTCACCATAGATGAGTCTCCTAACTGGTGGTCCGCTCTGAAATCATAAACACACGAGTAACACTGGATGGACCAAGCCGGTTGTGTTTGCCAATTTAGGAGTGTGTGTGTATAATAACTAAACAAAAAAGAGGCCTCAACTTTGAGGAGAGGAGTATGGGAAATGTTGGAAATGGGGAAAATAAAAAACTATAAACCTTAATCACTGTCATATTTCCTATTTGTAGTGATAGGATTTAAAATAAATATTAGTGTCTTTTAACCATATGAGAGTGAGACTCTCATGTGGAAGTGATTCTCTGTAGCAGGCAGGGACATGACACCATTGCTAAAATTCCTTCCCTGGGAGAGATGTAAACAATGTCTACACCTTCTCCTAAGGTCCCAAGGGCAAACTGAGGTTCACCATTCTACCAAAGTTCATTGGGGAACCAATAAGTTTATTAGACTTCTTAACAGAGCTATGGAGGGCTAGAAGCAGGAACATAGGTGACTTTAAAGTAGCCACAGTGACAAGTCTACACCCAGCAGGATGATGTTTTCCACATGGATCACTGCACCATGAACACCTTAGATAGAACACCTTTGTTGAGGTAAATATTGTTGGAGGTTTCTACCTGACATTAGATAATTTAGCTCCCAAACAAAAGGCATAATTCTTCATATTTATAATAAGCCTTAAAAGTACCAGAGCTGGGCAGATATCAACCCTTATGCTATTTTATCTACTTCCTTGTCAATAACCCTAAGATATCACTTGCCATGTTCTGCCTGGACCGCTCCTACTCCAACAGGTCGGTCCTCATAGCCATGTGCTCCACAATCCATCTACCCCATGGTGACTTCAGCCTTCTTCCTCCTTTCTCTTCTCTCTCCTCGTGGTCCCTGCCTCAGACCCCAAACCTGGGAACTGAAGTCCGACCTACTTCTTTTCTGCCCAGCTATAGACTGTAGGTATCTTTATTAACTTATCACAGATAACTTGGTGTCAAGGTTTATACTAAAAAGCTGATATACATGAGGATCTGCACATCTTGGAGCAACCAGATCTTGGGGTGCAGAATTTAGCATTTGAATGAAAGCATCATCAGACCAACCCACTATATACCTTCCCCACTTATATGCTGTAGCTTCCCCTCCAATACCACATGCAATTAGGACAAAATGTCATAAAACTGGTTGAAACAGGTAAGTAGGTACTCAAGTGAAGGTCCCATGATCCTCCATTCCCCTTCTATGAGTAAAGATGAATAGTCAACAGCCCTACTTACCACCTCTGTGCTGAGGGTATGGGCTGCTTGTAGCTCACAGTTGTACCCTCCTCCAGAGTCCTCTTATCTAGGAGGTCAGCCCACAATACCCAGAGACCTTGCCTGACACAGGGATATAAACTCAGAGCAACACTGTGGTGTGGTACACACTACATATAGTTCTCACTGCATAAAGTGCAGGTTTTGGCACCACATGTTTAAAGTGGGAGTTTCAGCACCAGATGTACAAAGTGAGGATATGACCACTCCAAGGTATGGGTAGGGGACAGTCTTTATTGTAGCTATGAAGGAGCGTACAGCTAGAAGCTTCTGGAGGAGCCCAGAGCAAGGAAAAAAAAAGTGGACCCCAACATGACCACTAGACTGAACTAGACCAGGAGTGGAAGACAGGGGGCAAGAAAGGAAGGTGTGTGTGTGTGTGTGTGTGTGTGTGTGTGTGTGTGTGTGTGTGTGTGAAGAGGGGGGTTAAAGAGAGAGGGAGCAAAGATAGCACAGGACTAAAATGGCAGGGTTGTAAAGAAATGAGAAACTGGGGGAGGGGAAGCCCATAGACTGGAGAAGTTTAGGGTAGGGATGGGGTGAGAAGAGTAGAGAGTGGCCAGAATGCCAATAAGGACACTGTAACTGGTACTCCCTAGGCAGAGAAAGCTAGGAGGCCAGCATGCTCTTTGGTATGCTGATGGTACCACAGTTTGTCCTGAGTTTCTTTGGGAACCGATATCCACTAGGATCAGCTTACACCACATCCTCTGTGAGCGTGTGCCCCTCATTTTCCTGAGACAACACCTTAATCCTCTCAATCTCTGTTCTAGCCTCTGCTTGGAGGGCCAGATGTAAGGTAGTTTTTCTGCCTCAAGTGGAAAAAGAATGCATACACAGCAGAACTTCACAGAGATATTCATAAAACTCATGGGCCTTCCAAGTCCCACACAGCAAAGTTTTATGTGTGTAACACATAGCTGGCCAGCCCAGTCTCTGCAAAGAGATGCCATTTCACATATGGAGTTACAGTCAACCATTTCCTCTCGACTTCAGCTACTCTGGTTTTGTCGCAGTCGATGTCAATTTGATTAATGTCCTGTAAGGCCTCAACTACTTAGTATCAATACTCAGACTCTTCAAAGAACTGGAAAGTTTTACTTCAAAATACTCCTTGTTCTCAAATGCAGTAGCACAGGGCAAGTGTTTTTTAGCTCCAGGAAGATGGTGGGAATGAGAAGGCTTTCCAACTTACCTCACTTTCTTGCTCTCCTTTAGAGATTAAATGTACTGTTTTCTAGGAAAATGGTACCCAACATCTTAGAAGTTCATAGAATTCTTGGGTACACATTTTGGTGGGATCCACAAATTTATGTTCCCTAGTTTTCAAAAGTTGATTTCACCTTCCCATTTTGAGGTATTGAGGATTCAACTTAGGGCCTTGAGCATGCCAGGCTTGTGCTCTACCACCAAGTGACAGCCTCAGGCTCATCCCTTGTCTTGAAGTAGCTCATAGACAACATTACCCACGCTGGTCTTGAACCTTAGATCTTCATGCCTATTTATGTCATGACTAACTAGGATTTCCATCCCACTAGTCTGAAAACTGTCCTCCTTACTAACTAGGAAATTCAAAAGCAGATTCTGCTGAGCCTCATGAACTGAACAGGCATCATGAAGAGTGGCGTGACTTTTACTAACTGTGGTTTAATAAAAAGTATATTTCCTCTAGTTCTTGTCACAGTAGTCTTCAGACCTTTCCCATCTCTGTAGCAGCAGCAACAGCAGCAGTAGTAGTAATAGTAGTAGTAAAGTCTTTTGTTGAAATATACATTAATGAAATTTTTGACAAGCTGCATGTTTTAAAACATGTAAATAATACAATCAAGGGGCTGAAAATTCAAGTAACTGTAAGAAAAAGTATCTAATTAGAAGTCCTATCTAATTTTAAAAAAAGATTATGATCCAAAATATGCAAAGAACTCTCAAAGTCAACAATAAGTAAACAAACAACCAGTTAAAACAGCAGACAAGTTCTTCACCATAGGAGACACAGATGACAAACAAACCCAGGAAAGGGGCCCAACATTGTGCTGTAGGGAAACACAAATCAAGCAAGAGTTTGCTGCTGCATCCCTGTTAGAAAGGCTCAAAAGGCCAAAAAGCACTGATGTAGAGTTGTAGGAGCTCTCATTCACTATTGATGAGAGTGCAAAAATAGTATGGCTACTTTAGAAAACGGTCAGACAATTTCTTCCCAAACCAAACATACTATTACGCATAATATGCACAACCACAGTTCTCGGTATCCCTCCAAATAAATGGAAACTCAGTGTACATAAAGAATTAGCTTTATTCCTGACTGCTCAGACTTGGAAGCAATCAAGACATCCTTCTGAAGGTGAACGGTGTAGAAATAAAGGTAAGCAGCCAAATGGAAAAGCAAACAGAATTTATTCTGGACTTGGTCCATCATCAGGAGCAGTTTGGCAGATATTCAAATGTGGGAAGGGCTGGGACGTCCTCTCCTCTCAAGGGGTGGGTCCAATGGGAAGCTGCTGGTAAGCAAATGCAGCAGCTGGAAAAACTGGAAGTGGGTCTTCCCTGTGACTGGCTGGAGGTGCATAGTTATCTTCTTCTGGTTGATCCCAAATTGGAACAGATAGAAAAGCTATAATTATTGATCACATCTGGGCCTGAGGCCAGTTGCAAAAGTTATTATTTATTTTCCCGGATTGCCACAAGAAAGCGATCCAGCTCTCTGACCTGTGTGAAACTGACTTTCACAGCTGTTTATTCTTACAATAAAGGAGCTGGTTTCCATGACAGGTTGCTGTAGTCAAGGATCAAAGCTCTATTTTCATAAAGTATACGGCCATTGTTTAAATAGTTTCTCACAGGACAAAGTATGGTAAATTTGGACAATGGGATACTGTTTAGTGCTAAAAGGAGATGATCTATGAAGACGACATAGAGGAAAATGAAATGTGTATTGCTGAGGGAAGGAAATGGGTCTGCGAAAGCACACGCTTACCATCTCAACTATATAATATCTGCAAAAGACAAAACTAGGGAGACAACAGGAAGATCACGTGTTCAGGGGTGCGAGGAGGGGAGATGGGTAAGTGGGGCACAGAGGGTTTTCAGGACAGGGAAACTCTAAGATGTTGTAATGGTGAGTACTTGTCATTGGATATTTGTACAGGGAGTACACAACCACAAATGAACTCTGTGATGGCTATTCTTGGTTGTCAACTTGACCACCTCTGGAATTAAATAAAACTCAAACTGATGGGTTCACCTGTGAAGGATTCTTGAACTTTCCATCAGGAGAAAGTCATTGTTGCAATAGTTTGGTCATAAACTATAAATCACTCAAATAAATCCCATGCACATGGGCTCTGTTTCTCTAGAGAACCCTGACTAATCCACTAATGCAGACAATGGACTTGGTATCGTAGTGATGTGGCAACATCTGCTCATTGTTCCGTGGGGGGATGGGACTACCAGGGCTGATGTCAGGGATTATGTGGGAAATCTCTTACTTTCTGTTCATTTTTGCAGTGACCCTAAAACTGCTCTCAAAGCAGTCCATTTAAAGAGGAGAACATTTTAGAGCTAGACAGTGATGAAGGTGGCCCCGAGCAGTGAATGCACCCAGTGTCCTGGAATTATAGACCCTAACGTGTCTAGGTTTTTATGTTATGTGAATTCTGCCTCAGCTTAAAAACTGGGCATGCACTGAACACAAACAAATACTGGGCAGTCTCATTTAGGCTTTAACTGGTCATGGCTGAGACCCAGACGTATTTGAGCCCTTCTTATTCGAGCCGTCTGGTTCTGAAGCCCTGCCTTGGATGGTGATGGAATTTCCATGCTGACATTTCCCTGGCATAACTGTTTGTCTCTGTCCTCCAGTCCTCTGGCTCAATGTGCCTCAAAAACAGGACACCATAGGCTCCAAGATGTTCTACCAGTCAGTGTTGGAGGTAGGGGAGGGGCAGCAAAGCTGCTACTGTGGGTGAGGACATCTTACTACTTACACCAGAATCTTGCCCTTACTCAGGCTTTCTCTGTGTCACGTCGGCTCGTGACACATGTGCATACAGTTTCATTGAAGGCTCAGGGGAAGTGGAATCACCACAGGAGCAGGATTCTAGCTGGGTTTAGGCCTCACCTGGCTCTGTCTACCATGGTCAGTTTTCAGGCAGACATGTCTCCCGAACTCAATCCAGCACCACACTGCCAGCCTGTGCCTCAGAAGAGAGAACTATTTCAAGTCTCTCTATCTCAGAAGTTGAGGAGCATCCATGTTCTCACACCTTGTAACTCTTCCCTTTTCTCCTCCACTGACACAGAGAGACCCAAAAGTCAGAGGTGAGCAAAGCCAGGAGAAGCTGACTGTACAAATACATCACTTTACAGAAGAGGAAACGTGTTGAAATAGACCAAACCCCCAAAAAGAGTTCAACCTCTCTAGCTGACAGAAATTCCAAACACTCTTCCATTGTATGCCCCCTAAAACTAGCCGAACCAATAAAGGCTTATTAACGCTAACTCTTAAAAGAAAGTGGAACAATTGATGTTCTATAACAGGCATTTCAGAATTAAATGAAATAATGAATGATGTGCCCAGCCTAGAACAGACAGTCTTCCTTGTAGGCTTTGCATCTTCTACTTCATTTTCTTCATAAATGAAAGAGTGGTTTAAGGCATCGTCACATCGACAGCCACATTGCAGGCCCTGCCTTCCCCCAGCTTCATGTCACTTCTTTAAGTCATGGCTCTTTTGGAAGGAATGGATCAGTGCCAGTCCTTGCAGACCCTGGGCCTTAGGAACCTTGTTCTTCCTGGTGGCTCCTGATGATCCTTCTCTGCTCTAGTAACCAAGAAAGTCGATAGACTCCCTACCTCTCAGGCAGAGCTGCCTTCAGGCACTCTGGGGCTTGGCAGGCACCTGGGATCTAGGAGGCACAGCAGAGTCAGTGCTAGGAACTAGATCACTCAATGGTATTCCTTCATAAAAGGGGCACTTCTGTGAGAGACAGACAGACAGCAATCCACACTCTTATACGAGGCTTTTGATGGGGTTCTGATGGGTGCACTCAAAGCTGATAAGGCCATTCTTCCTTTCTTCCCTAGAAAGACTAGAGAAGCCCTGTCTATCACAGAGGGAAAATAAATACAGAAGCAGGGATACTGATGATGAAGAGGATGATGCTAGCATATGCTGATGCCCCAGGTGACATGACCTGGGCTACCACTCACAGAATGCCAAGAGGTCAGCTTTTCTGTGTTTGAGCCCAGTTATAGAGAATTCATACACAGTAAAGCTCTAAGGGAACCCTTCAAATCTATTGTAGCTCTAGTTGGAAATTTCTATGAACTAATGCATACCTCTAGGGCTACAGAATCAGAATATTTTAGGTGGGCAGACTTGAACTGGCATTTAATGACATTCCCAGGAATCATATGTCTCCTACCACAGGGAGTCAGGGAAGTCACTGTGAAGACCACTTGTGATAACCCAGGTGGTTAGTGGGTACATGTCAGTCATACTGTGTCTTCTTTTTAGGTTCTCTTTACTGCTGAACAGTTAGCCCCAGCACCAAAGGGACCCATAATTGTTCCTGTCACAGCATAAGTTCCTTGTGTCAAAAATCCCCTTTAAAAATTTTTGCTTTGGAGAATATCATTGAGAACTCCTTCAAGAAACATATATATCTTGAAAGGGCTGTCATTAGTGTATGCTTTGATTAGGATTTTGTGGAACATATCACTTTGACGGCATTTGAGTGTAGTGTAGTCCGTTACACACCATGAGCCACTTGGTGACATGTTCTCCTAAAATATGTATTATAGTTAGAAAGGAGGAGGAGGAGAAGCAGGTGTGGGAAACTGCAGACTCCCCACCATTGCTCTACTCCATATGTACTGCTCTCCTGGACCTGGCTCCCAGGTCACATGGGCCTTGAGAGTTTCTATTCCTACCTGAGCCCCTTCCATGGTCACTCTGTGTCATCTCCTTCCCCCATGTCCCTACCCCAGCTCTCCACTATTGTCTCAAAAGATAATGAGGCAGAGGAGAGACCCCAGTGGGATTTTACACATTGGCCCAGATCTCTTGCTCCCCACAGTTTGGGGTTGTTCCCTGGTTACCAGAGGAGTCTGGCCCGGGCTCTGAGAAAGTTTGACACTAAACACTTAAAAACGCCAGATGCACTCCAATGTTTAGACAGACCTGGCAGAAGAAGCATCCCAGTGTTGGAAAGAAATCCTAGCAAGAACCCACTCCAAACCCTCACAGCTCGCTCTGCACTTCCCCTTGTTTTCTTCCCAGAGTCATTTCATTGCTTACAGATGAGAAACAAGCTTGTGCTCTGCCAAGATCTCCTCTGCTCACCTCTGATTATGTGTCAAGCAATTGTGCCTTTCAGAGTGCTCTCTCTACATCTTATAAAACTAAGAAATAAACAAGTGGTCTTGCTCTAGGAAATGGAGAAGGAGGCAAGGAGAGATCCAATTCTCTCTCTCTCTTTTTTTTTTCCGATTATAGAAAATTCTAGCTCATTGAAGTTTGTGAAAACTCATTGATTTATATACGGAAGTTGGAGTTAGTGAGGCCAGAGCAGGGTCCAAGAATGTGCCTCAAGTTCCCAGGGTCAGATGCCTCTTGATGGACCACTTAGAAAAGGATGGTTCTGTGAGCCCTGATATATGAGAAGGAGGTATGGTCCTGTTAAAACTGTGATGCTAAGGTCACCTCAGAAGAACAAATAGTCACTGCATATTACAGCAGAACAGTGTGTTCAATCAGTCTATGCCTGTGATTCCCAGTCCTCAAGGACCTAGGGTCATTTAGAGTAGGCGGTGGGCAAAAGCTGGATTCCCAGACTCCTCCTTACAAACCCCAGGTTTCAAAACATCTAAGTAATTAAGATATAGTCAGTCCTTGGAACTCACCACCTTCATGTCTACAAAAAAGGAAGCTAGCTGTGGGTTTAAGACATTCTAAAACAAAAGTGTGCCTTCACTGGGTATATACAGGCTTTCATCCTGTCACTGTCCCCTAGACAACACAGTATAATGGCTGTTCATGTAGAAAGGACATTACACATTGTAAATGATTTAGGGATGATTTCAAGTATGTAGGTCTAGAGAGATATGGGTAGGCTCTATGAAAATAGTGTTACTACAAGGGACTAGAAGTTCCATGGATTTGGGTATCTAAGGGGAGCCTCAGAATAAATAAACAAATCTCATGACGATACTAATGAACATTGCAAGTGGTGGTGTATTGGACTTGTCTTTAGCACTAAGCACACCACTTTGAGAAGGTGTACTTCAGACTCAGCCCCATCATCAAAGGAACTCACTGCTTTTCTCCTGTTACATGGGTTTTCAGTGGGAGTCTCTAAATTTGCTTATGTTAATACTGGAAAGTGAGGGCGGCATTTTCATACTCTTGGAAACCGAGAGTCATCATGAATGCCTTCAAGAGTGACTATTGTGAAGAGTGTGGGAGCAGAACTTGCAATTTTGAATATGATAGAGTTTCCAACTGCATTGGGAAGGCAACATCTGAGGGACACTGAGCAAGATACAAGGAGCCTGTAGGTTATAATACATGATCAATATGATCCTTCCTGGTGTGACTAGGGCCTTGGCTGGGAAAGCAGAACCGGGCCCTAGAACATGGAACTAGGAAAAAGGTTGGGAATCTGCTTGGGTGCTCAGGACAACTGGAGCTGTGTATAGGCTACAGGCAGGGACCTGGCGAGGGTTTGGGAGGTAGGTATGGTTGCTGGATGTAACTTTTTTAAAAATCAGGACCCAGATGGTACACTTTCCCTTTAGACTAAACCATTTTATGGGAGAATTTTTGATCACATGGGTCCCTAAACCCAGAAGGGGACCATCCAGTAGAGTTTTAAATTAGGTTTTGCGGCGCTCTGGGTACTCCCAGGGTTCTGCGAGGGACCTAGAAGAGGCTAAGAGGGAGGCAAGAACTTTACTGAAAACAAATGGTTGATTGATGAGCTGATACTCTCCACCCATCTTAAAACCTGGTCAGTATTTGGAAAACAGAGGAACAGGATGGCTACCTGCTCACATCAGACACTCTCAGACGAACACTGTATGAGTTCAGTTTTCATCCACTTTATGACTTAGATCTCTTTTTAAAAAAACAGTTTTATTTTATTTGTTATTATTGTGTACCTATGATGGGGGCATGTGCATGCCCCGATGTTGTGGGGTGTCCACCAGAGAAGATCACTTGGACATGGGTTTGAGCCAATAGAAAGTCTTTATTAGCTGGCAGGCTACTGCACTGGGTTGGATCGGAGTACAGTCCCAAGCTTTCTCATTTGAGAGCCTTTTAAGCACAAAAACCACATCCTGGGTTGACACACCTCAGTTAGCAAGAATGGAACAAGAGAATCCCAAAATCAAGGTTAGTAAATTTAGGGACTTTCCCAGAACTGTGGACTTTGATGGATTAGGTCTTTGCTCTTGTTCTGACAGGTGTTGCTGCCTGTGTGCTGAGTTCCAAGGCCTTCATGGTACTTCCATCATGGTGTCAGTTATACTGAGGTCTGGGCACCAGCTATAGCTGAATGTATGTGGAGAGCAGATGAGAACTTTATGGAATCAGTTCATCTCATTCCATCCTCACACATGTTCAGAGATCCAATTCAGGTCACCCGGCTTGCCTGACAAGCCTCTCTTCCACTGAGCAATCCTGCTGGCCTTCTTAGGAGCTAACAGAAGTCAAACACATCCAAGATTACTGAGTCCTAAATGGCTCAACCAACACCCACCTTCAACTCCAGTGCCAGAACTTTACTTACTGTTAGAGCACCTCACTGTTAGTCTCCCTCCAGGCAGATGCCTGCAAGCACCCAGAGTTCTACCAGCCACCCAAAAGAAGGCCAGGGCATCTCCACTTACAATTCAACCAGAGTTCCTTCAACTGCAGTCCAGAGGCAAAAGGTTCACCGTCTTCCTTGCTGCTTCAGCTGAGTAACAGAGTTTAGACTCCAATCCAGTACATAAGGCAGAGCCATGCCTGCACAGTACCTCCTCTGGAGACCTCTCTAAAGGCAATGCAGACAGTGCAGGCCTTTCCTAGAGAGCCAGCCTGCTTCACAGTAGCACAGGGTCTCTACAAAGTCCAACGGGGTTGTCCCAGGACAGGACAGAGCTTGGCCCTTTCTCTTGCTCAGGTCTTCTCCAATACTGTCAAAGAAACTCCTTCCTTCTGCAAAGAGATGGCCCTCAGAGTGTCTCCACCTAAGTCATGTTCTCTCCAGAGGAAAACTACCCTTTGCTCTCTGCTAGTGTTGCTCTGGGCCTTGTGTCTCACTTCTACTTTGCTTCTGAAAATGAGGAAGGGGAAGTTCTGACCCCTCATTTTTGTTCCAAATTGTGTTGTGTTGTCCAATGTTCTCTGAGCATTCAGGTGCGGGTTTAGAGAGCACTGAGCCTACTCTGGAGAACTGGATGCCATCTTGCAGCTCAGCTTCCCATTAGAGAGAACAATTTGGGAGGCAGACTAGAGCATCCTGAGGAGAACAACAGTGTCTGTTTTCTTCTGGAAACACACAATTCCTTGCCAAAGGAGACTGCTTCTCTCCTGGGCATACTTGTTCCCTCTGAAATTAGCCGTGTATGCTCCCATCAATATGTACTGGGTCCCATCATGCCCCCTGCTGACCTGAGGATTCTGACTTCATAAGAAGCTGCACTCACTGCAAATGGCTCTTCATTTCCATCTAGGGAGAAGAACTAAGTTTTGCACATTAACTTGTGAAACTCTCCAAGGCTTTCCTTGATTTGGGGGAGGGAGTGGCATGTGCTCCCCATGTACATTTATTGGTATTTTGTGTCAGTCTTGATTTAGAGCATTGTCTTTTCCATCCATCTTATACTTAAGACAAATGAATCCTTGGAGATGAGATGCCCCAGACTTAGTTACCTAGAATAACCTGCACAATTTCTATGGAAAATTTATAGAGAAAGAATGGAGCGACAGTTTTTTGTAGAACAATATTTAGGTCCATGGCTTATACCTTGTGACTACTGGGCACCTCTCTAACAAGCTGTCTTTGAGATGACTTAGATGAAGTGTGGTACTTATGAGATTTAATGCTGTGATTTCAAAGCTATATATACACAGAACACTGCAGATTCAATTATGCACTCTGCCTGGCCGTTTCAAGGCTGTGGCCTGGGATGTCTATAACCCACAGGCAAAATTTGAGGCTCTGGAATGTAGCTCTGTTCTTATAAGACTCTGGGGGCAGTTTATTTAAGATAAGGGCATGATAAATAGGCTGAATTTGAGTTGCTAAAGTTGTGCATCTATACCTGTATTAGCTTGAATGACATCATCCCTGAGGAGGGGGTGGGAAGGGCTCAGCCTCTAGACATCTTGGCAACTACCATCTGAAAGAAAAATGGCCTTTCACTTGTTTTCTTTTTTCTCCTAGCAAAGTCCCTATAAGGTTAATCTTTCCTGCAGGCAGTTGTGGGAGTAGAGAATGGAGAGTGAGTGACTGGCTAAGTGTTTGAACTCTGAGTCAAAACCCACCTCCAGCCATCACTCGCCCTGAAGTCTTGAACCTCCTCAGGTGGAAACATGGATTCCTGCTGGACATCAGAGTCCAATGGTGACCCCATCCTTCCTATGTAGATGCTCCCCAAACACTGCTCCCAGCACTGTAGCTTTATATATTTTTCAAAACCTACTTTAATAAGGATTCTTAAACCCTTCAACCTTCCTTATAGCCCACTGACCAAAGGTAGGGGAGGAAAATGGCTGATAAGACAAGGGGTCGTGGATCTGTTTAGAAGTAGTTCCTTGGGGCTATTCCAGTCTTTAGCAGTCCAGGCCACAAGCAAAACACCGAACATGAATCAGCAATGGCAGTTCAATCCAGAAGAAACTGTGAGGCTCTGCTAATTGGTACAAGTCCACCGAAGCAGCAAGAAGCAAGCAGAACACCACCAGAAGTTTTTTGGTGCGTTTTTCTCTACAAAGTCATGACAAGCAAAGCCCAGTGAAGATCAGCAAGGCAAACCAATGCTAGAGCATTGTCCACTGTCTGTTAGTTTATTCTTATATCCTTTCCAAACACCATGTGTCCTCTCAAGCATCTATTCCTGCAAACTATCACATCCCCTTTCACCAGGCAGCTTCCATAAAAATACCACGTGTCTGTTCTCAGCAAAACATCTCTTATAAGACATCACATGACACAACTGAGTCTCCAACAAAACTAGAAATGCCAACTTCACAGCACTGGCTGCCTCTGGAGGTTCTCTTTGGTACTTCTTTCTTTGTCACTACCACCTAATGAATCAAAACTTAACTGAAACTCACTCCACACTCCTATCACTGTTATCCAAGTCCCTCTCCCTCATCCCTACACTACTGTTTCCCTTACCCCAGCACTGGCCCTTGCCCCACTTTGTCCTCACACTCCTTATCCTACCAGGATCCTGTCCTTACTCATTCTTTCATCTATGCTGCTGTGGTTGAACTAAGCCTCTTCCTATTGCTTGCATATACTAAACCCATTCTGACTTTGGAGTACTTGATGGAGTTAACCTCCTGGAATTCCACACAAAGGTATCCAGCTTCAGATGGTCATGCTTGATGCTCTCTGCTTGGCCAGGCTTGTCTGACTAACAACACCAAAGGAACATTGCCTGAGATGACCCTGCTTGGCTTGTCCAGTGCCCATCCTGTACCATCTATATGACCAGTAAGATGAAGCAGGGACAGAAGCATGGCTTTTATGCAGTGGCTCTGCTGGAAAAGGTGGGGAGTAGAGGGTAGGCAGATTAAAAGAAAGACATTCATTTGATTACTAAAGCATTTTGTTGTAACTGCTCTGAGGATTTCCAGTACTGTCATACTCAACCTGTTTTCCTCAGCCACCCAACATGGTCTTCAGTCTTTCTCTGTTGTCACTTGAATAGTGCTGAATTGCTCATGTAAAATTATTTTTAAGATTGTACAGGAACTCTTATGCCTGCTCCCATACCCTCAGAAAGAAATCTTTCAGTGTCTGAAAGCAAAAAGAATATGCATTCTGAAGTTATTTGCCACTTTTAATTGTCTACATCAATCATGTCCTTGTTTGTTTCATTATCTGACTGAATGGGTAGCTGAATTTATCACAGACACTTGGGGAAACAGCTTTCCTGTTATCAGGTAATGTGGCCCAAAGTGGGGGAACACTGTGAAGCTGTGGCTGTGACTCACGGTGACTTACACCAGACCTTAGTGGGGCACACATCTCTTCGTGATGCCAGTGGGTGATTTCCTTGCTGAATTCAACCAACTGTGCATGTTATTGTCTTATCTCTTTTTGCTAGTTCCAGCATAGGCTCTTAAATTTAAATTTTTAAAGTCACAGCAAGCAACATATTTAATACAGCAACTGTGAAAAAATGAGACAAAATAAAATATAGAGGGCAGAATTCATCTCTGTTTTCTGAGTTCAGACTCAGGAAATGACATAGAGGAGCTAGCTTTCTGATAATCCCAGCATTCTCTCCATCCTTCTAGCATGGATGAGAAAAGCAGGGGACTGCAAATGATTTGGCCACTGTTAGACATCTTTAATACCCATCAGTGACTTTGAAGCTCCCTTTACTAGGGTTCTAGAGTGCAAGGTTGAGTTGCCAGCAACATGAAGACTGCAAGCCAAGTTGGGGATATTCAGATATCTGCATGTCTCTCTGGATTGCAAACAAACTTCAACTGTTCCCAGAAAGCTGTGTGAGTAGGACATCTTCCAGTCTGGAAAGGTCACAGCCAGCAAAGAACACAGAGAACACGTTGGAGAAGGCTGTACAACACAGAGAACACGTTGGAGAAGGGTTTACAACAGAGAGAACACGTTGGAGAAGAGTGTACAATACAGAGAACACGTTGGAGAAGGGCGTACAATACAGAGAACATGTTGGAGAAGGGCGTACAATACAGAGGACACGTTGGAGAAGGGCGTACAATACAGAGAACACATTGGAGAAGGGCGTACAACACAGAGAACACGTTGGAGAAGGGTGTACAATACAGAGAACACGTTGGAGAAGGGCGTACAACACAGAGAACACGTTGAAGGGTGTACAATACAGAGAACACGTTGGTGAAGGGTGTAAAACACAGAGAACACGTTGGAGAGGGCGTACAACACAGAGAACACGTTGGAGAAGGGCGTACAACACAGAGAACAACGTTGGAGAAGGGTGTACAATACAGAGAACACGTTGGAGAAGGGCGTACAACACAGAGAACACATTGGAGAAGGGCGTACAACACAGAGAACACGTTGGAGAAGGGCGTACAATACAGAGAACACGTTGAAGGGCGTACAATACAGAGAACATGTTGGAGAAGGGCGTACAATACAGAGAACACATTGGAGAAGGGCTTACAATACAGAGAACACGTTGGAGAAGGGAGTACAATACAGAGAACATGTTGGAGAAGGGCGTACAATACAGAGAACACGTTGGAGAAGGGTGTACAATACAGAGAACACGTTGGAGAAGGGCGTACAACACAGAGAACACGTTGGAGAAGGGTGTACAATACAGAGAACACGTTGGAGAAGGGTGTACAATACAGAGAACACGTTGGAGAAGGGTGTACAATACAGAGAACACGTTGGAGAAGGGTGTACAATACAGAGAACACATTGGAGAAGGCTGTACAACACAGAGAACACGTTGGAGAAGGGTTTACAACAGAGAGAACACGTTGGAGAAGAATGTACAATACAGAGAACACATTGGAGAAGGGCGTACAATACAGAGAACATGTTGGAGAAGGGCGTACAACACAGAGAACACGTTGGAGAAGGGCGTACAATACAGAGAACACGTTGGAGAAGGGCGTACAATACAGAGAACACGTTGAAGGGCGTACAATACAGAGAACATGTTGGAGAAGGGCATACAATACAGAGAACACATTGGAGAAGGGCTTACAATACAGAGAACACGTTGGAGAAGGGAGTACAATACAGAGAACATGTTGGAGAAGGGCGTACAATACAGAGAACACGTTGGAGAAGGGTGTACAATACAGAGAACACGTTGGAGAAGGGCGTACAACACAGAGAACACGTTGGAGAAGGGTGTACAATACAGAGAACACGTTGGAGAAGGGTGTACAATACAGAGAACACGTTGGAGAAGGGTGTACAATACAGAGAACACGTTGGAGAAGGGTGTACAATACAGAGAACACATTGGAGAAGGCTGTACAACACAGAGAACACGTTGGAGAAGGGTTTACAACAGAGAGAACACGTTGGAGAAGAATGTACAATACAGAGAACACATTGGAGAAGGGCGTACAATACAGAGAACATGTTGGAGAAGGGTGTACAAAACAGAGAACACGTTGGAGAAGGGTGTACAATACAGAGAACACGTTGGAGAAGGGCGTACAACACAGAGAACACGTTGGAGAAGGGTGTACAATACAGAGAACACGTTGGAGAAGGGTGTACAATACAGAGAACACATTGGAGAAGGCTGTACAACACAGAGAACACGTTGGAGAAGGGTTTACAACAGAGAGAACACGTTGGAGAAGAATGTACAATACAGAGAACACATTGGAGAAGGGCGTACAATACAGAGAACATGTTGGAGAAGGGCGTACAATACAGAGAACACGTTGGAGAAGTGCGTACAACACAGAGAACACGTTGGAGAAGGGTGTACAATACAGAGAACAGGTTGGAGAAGGGTGTACAATACAGAGAACACGTTAGAGAAGGGTGTACAATACAGAGAACACATTGGAGAAGGCTGTACAACACAGAGAACACGTTGGAGAAGGGTGTACAACAGAGAGAACACGTTGGAGAAGAGTGTACAATACAGAGGAACACATTGGAGAAGGGCGTACAATACAGAGAACACGTTGGAGAAGGGCGTACAATACAGAGAACACGTTGGAGAAGGGAGTACAACACAGAGAACACATTGGAGAAGGGTGTACAATACAGAGAACACGTTGTAGAAGGGCGTACAATACAGAGAACACGTTGGAGAAGGGTGTACAATACAGAGAACACGTTGGAGAAGGGTGTACAACACAGAGAACACGTTGTAGAAGGGTGTACAATACAGAGAACACGTTGGAGAAGGGCGTACAATACAGAGAACACGTTGGAGAAGGGCGTACAATTTCTGATCGGCTAAGATGCTCCGTCAAACCCTCCTAATGAAACTTGCTTCCTTCTGTCACTCTGTGGTACCTTTGTTCTGGCTTGCTGACCAAAAAGTCAAAGGTAAAGCTTATCGTTTTGGTAGTAATAAACGAACACCACACTGCTCAAAATCTGGATGGATGCTCAGGGAGCTCCCTGGGGAGATTTAATTTGAGGAGAACATATTCATCATGCGCACAAAGTGGGTTGTATTTACCATGGGAACCCTCAAACAGGAATTTGAAATTTCTAGTTCAAGCTTTTCTATAGAGTAGAAGAAACAATACAGAAAAGCAGATGAGAATGATATCCACGTGATTCTTAATCTTGCCCTTAGTGTATTCTCAGTGCCACAGGTTCATGATAAGAAGTGAGAGCAAGTTAGGTCTGGGGAGTGGGACTGGGAGGAGATCCACTGTAGCTCATCAGCCTTTTCAGCATTTCACCTGTCCTGGCTCCCACCCTTCCCAGTGGTTAACTATTCCCCATCTCTCCTAGAAGGGGCTCTTCAGCTGGCCCTTGGTTTCTCCTGTCTGTGTCCTGATGGTTTCTTCTCATCCATTGTCAACAGTGAAAACTACAATGTACTTTTGGGAAGACTATGCTGATTCCATGACAGACTTCCTTGTTGACATTACAGGTTCCTTTCGTGGATAAGAACCTGTCCAGCAAGCACCTGGAAGTCCTGGGATGCCTCTCCATGTAAATGAGGCATTATTGGGTCTCTCTCTCTCTCTCTCTCTCTCTCTCTCTCTCACACACACACACACACACACACACACACACACACACACACATCATAACCTTTGATTCACTCCAATTGAGTTGAGCTGTCTCTCTGAAGCTGATCCTGGAGATGACTCTGCTATTTCTATAGTACTCATGGGCTGTCTGAAACCCTGTTTTGGACTCTGCTCCGTTTATCCTTGTGGGCCAGTGGCCAGTGATCCTGTGTTGGAACAAGCTGGGTTCAGATGTCACTGGTATCTACCTGATAGTGCTGTGGGCGCACCTGAGTTTGTCCCGAAGTCTCCCTCTGGAGCTGTTCATTCCTCTCCCTGCCTATCTCCTCTTTATTCAGCACATTCTCTTTTGTATGCCATTCATAGCACTTCATAATGCTCCAGCCTGACTTCCTCATGCATGTTATCTTCCTTCTGGTATTTACTACTTACAATCCTCTGTAACAACAGAATGCAGCACACACTGTAGAAAAGTACAATGTCCATCTAGAGGTCGGTGCTGTCTGATTCGAGGGCACAGGCCTGTGAGGAACAAGTGGACTATTGCGCTGCCTCCAGCACTCATCAAAGATCTTGGGCAGGTCTTGTCTCTCAGTTAGACCCTGTATGCTTCTCTACAGAATGCACTATTAATCTGATGGTGACACTGGTGACTGGCTCTGCCAGTGTATCATCAGCCCCAATGGCAAAGATGAGCAGCCCTAGTATATTGTCTTCAAGAGAAAGCATGATGGGCCTGGTAAAATGAGTTGCTATGACAAGTTGCTGAAATATGACTCCCAATCATCTAAAGGAGCCCCTTGCTGTGACATCATCTTCCCAATCATCTAAAGGAGCCTCTTGCTGTGACATCATCCTGCCAATCATCTAAAGGAGCCCCTTGCTGTGACATCATCCTGCCCACCTCTGCAGCTTCAGCTGGGGTCCCTTTCGCACTGTCACCAGCTCTGACCATGCTTCCCCTGGCCCCTCCTGAGAAGTAGCAGAGAGATCACAGCCTCTAATAGGATTCTCTAGTCTCCCAGCACAGCTCATTCCAGTGTTTCCTCTGGGGCTCTCGAGGCTGGTGAGGGCTCACCCCTGGGGGAATCCTGGCAACTCTGAATTAGAGAGCCTGGCCCCTGTGGGAGAGGAAGGCTCATGGGAATATTTACTTTGCAGGAGGCAAGTTAAGGACTGGTGAATCTTCCTGTGGTTGTGGGCTAAAAGGTGGTCCTGGAGGTGACTGTGGCCTGGGAGTCCCCACCCCTGTACTCTGCCTCTAAGGTCCTCAAGGTTGAGTGGGTTGGCCAGAGCCAAGGGTCTCCAGGCCCAGGAGGTTGCCATAGTGTCCTTCATGGATTTATTTCAAATGGTTAAGCCACAAGTTAAGGCCAAAAATTTCTCTTTGGGTGAGGTTGATTCTGCTGAATGAATTTATTTTCTTAATCACGACTCTGTGTTGATCTGAAGCTTTGTTTAATATTAAACACCTTTGGCCAAGCTCTTGAAGATTTCTCACATCATGAAGATAGGAGATGTCAGGCTTCTACGATTTGAAGGTTGAAATGAAGGGGAAGCCTGCTCCCTTGTCATATGGGAAACATACAGTCACTTCCAAATTTCAACATGGGATGTGCACAAATGGTGTAAATATCTTACCACCAAGAGTCAGAAATGCTGAGTTCTTACAGGCCTGTGAACAAAAAAGGTGAAGTAAAAGTTGCATTGCTGAAAACCACCGGAAGTATTTTGAAACTTTTCAGTCATAAAACAAAAAAGTCTGAACCAAATAACAGAGACACTTGGATTGAAAAACCAGCACGTCTTAAGTAGTGCAGAAGGCGGGCCATGACCTCTTCTGCCCCCAGCAGTCCCTCAGGTCCTCTGAGTTCTTCAGCAGAATTTAGGCTCAAACGATTAGACCAGAATGATAGCTGAGCCAAGGCAGACACCAAAGGCCAAGGCCTGCACTTCAGGCTTCGGATCCCTTAATTAACGAACACTGCGCACTATCTCTGCTGAAAACTTCATAAAGGACTTTACTAAGATAATTGCAAAGTGGTTTTAAATAGCAAAATTACTAGTTATGGAGATATAGTATTCATATTTACATACACAGTGAGATTTTAAACATGCAATCTTCATAATAAAATGGAGTTTGACTCAATTCTCTTAGTCTAAGTCACAGAAAGATCACGTAATTTGCACAGGATCAAACACACTTCCCAGTATGTCCATTCAGGATTGGGGATTAGAAGTTGAACCCCTTATGTTAGTCTAGGATGTTGTCCTTCTAGACATAAATTTCAAAGTCACGGCACAGTTGAATCAGTAATTAAGTTTCAAATGGAAAATAAATGTATATGGGTGGGGACAGGAGGAGAACAATAGCAACGATTCTTATGAAAGGTAGGTGCTGATAAGTTTGTGCTCTTTCTTTGGTTAGGAATGAAAGGTAAAGAAGTTAGGATAGATGTGAAGAGGTAAGTGGCAGCTGAGGTAAGATGAGAACGAAGGCTATACTGAGGTGACTCACAGTCACTAAGACCCACCACCTGTAAGAAGCTGTCCTTATGACCTCACATCACCATCTTTCGTAAAGCTTACACTTTTTTATCATCCTATTAACAAAGAGTGAGCTGAGCTTCAGTTTCCAGTCAATGCCCTACAGATGTGAACGGTAGGATGAATTCTGTTTTGCAGCCTCTTTTAAAGGGACATCAGCAGATGGACTCTGCTGCAAGAAGCTCGGGCTCTCAAAACCTGTCACAGGACCGAGCAGTAGAAGGACCCCTTCTTAGTGTTCTTTGACAAATGATTCATCCCCAAGACCCACAGGACAAATAGTCTATTTCCTCCTAACTCTCAACTTTTTCATCTGTGAAATGGGGCTTATACCAATATCCTAGGGTTTGAGAGACAATTACACTGAGTGAAGGCATTTTTATAAACGATTAGGCATTCAAGGGACATATTTTTGTATGTGTTCTTTCACACAGATTGAAAAGAAAAGAAGGGAGACGGGAGAGGAGGAGAAAATAAGCTTTGTTTGGAACCATAGAATTTAAACCTTGGTGTTTTCTTGAGAGATTTGCAATTTGGAGTGAAAATATTAAAACACCAGGGGCCTCCTTGCAGTAATCGTTTCCTGAGTACATTGCTAAGATATGCACGAAATTGCACTGCTCAGCTTCGGCTTTCTCTAGGAAGCCAGCATCAGTTAAAACATGCTGAAAGACTGCTGAAGAGGGGGCTAAGACTGAAGGCAGCAAGCTGACTCCCACAGGGCAGCTCCTGTTGAGCAGAGACTTTGAAAGCAAAGGGTTAAGATCAGTACAGGGTCCCCACCAGGATCTGTGGACAATTGTTTACATTTCCCAGCTTTCACCTCTGTCTCATTGCTCCATTATCAGCGACCTCCTCCACAGTGGAAAATATGAGTCTGAGTGGCTGGGGTGGGCTGTGAGCGCTCACAGCCGCTGGGACATGAAGCAAGGGAAGGGTGAGCTCTAGCTGGCTCTCGCAGAGGCCTTGCACATTCTGCACCAGCTTAGTGGTGTCAAAGGTCTGAGTGAGTCAAAGGTCAAGGTGGAGAAGGGACCTGAGTACTCATGAATTTATTTAATACTCTGTATGTGGTGTGTGTGTGTGTGTGTGTGTGTGCACATGCGCACACGTGCCTGCATGCTTGCCTGCCTGTCTGTCTATCTGTCTGTCTATGGTATGTACTTGGGTCACATTCTTTCCCAAGATAGATGAGTGCTAGAGAGAACTTCAGAGTACTTGTTTAAAATGGCATGTGTTTCTTTGAATGAGAGCTAATCAAAGCCAGCAGTGACTTAATGTCGTAAAACTGCCATGGTGACACATTTCCAAATCCAGTCTGCAGGGCATTCCCACAGTGGGAAACAGAAAGTCTTCAGCTCCTGCCACACTGTCAGGGTATAGTGGGTACTTTTAAACCCAGAGAACCACGCCTGGGATAGGTTGGTGTTGAGGCCTTTTTTCTTTCTTATTCAAAAAATATTTTTTATGGATGGTGCTTACATGGTTAGTAATACAAATAAACAGAGTGCACAGCTGGAAGACGTCCCAAAAGATTAAGAACAAGGGCATGAGGACACTGTCTGTACTTTTGAATACTTCCATTGAGATACAGATATCTACATTTAGCTGTCCCCTGACACACATAGGAGATTGGCCTCAGAATGCCCAGTGAAGCCCTAAGTCCCTAGGCACTCAAGTCCATCAGGCAAAATGCTTTAGAATAGCACATAGACTGTACAGATCCCCTTGAAACTTCAAATCCCCTCTAGATAGCCTATTGCACCTAATACAAACTCAGTACAAAACTACTTAGGACAGTGGCTCTCACCCTTCCTGATGCTGTGACCCTTTAATACAGTTCCTCATGTTGTGGTGACACCGAACCGTGAAATTATTTTTGTTGCTACTTCATAACTTTAATTTTGCTACTGCTATATATAAGGTAAATATATGATATGCAGATGGTCTCAGGTAACCCATGTTACCTGAAAGACTGAAAGGGTCGATCAATCCACAAAGGGGTCATAATCCTTGGCTTAAGATTTGTAACCACAAAAACCTGTATGTGTCTGATTCAGAAGCAATGTGTCTCTGAATAGCTTCGATGGTGGTTGGTTGAATCTGCAGATGTGGAACCTACAGAGACTGGCTGTATTTGTGGTTATGCATACATTCCTCTGGTACCCACCACAGCCCAGTCCATTTGAGGATGGAAGTGATTCCCTCCTGTGCAGAATGGGAAGCTAGGGAGTGCTCAGCTCAGTGCCTTACCCCTCCTGCAAGAGCCACTTCCTTGGCTTTGGCTATGTAGTGTGGTACATATTAGTGACCTTAACTGTTTTTGTATATGTTTAAAAAGTGCCATAGGTTTTCTCTGTAAGCCAATTGACAGAGTCCCTGGGGCTCAAGCAAAAACATTTCTGAGAGGAACACACATGAAAAACAGTGATTCTACTTCAAGTCTACAACCAACAGAGGGATCCAGTCACATCATACACAAATGTTTGAAACGGAAACGTCACATTAGCGCAAAGGTGGACAAAACAAGCATCTGTTTACTACTGATATAATTATATAAAATGGATGCTATTCCTCCTTTAAAAGGGCTAACAGTCTGATATATGCTACAGCCCAGACGAACCTCAAAAACATGCTTAAACAAAGACTCCACATACAAAAGGCCATACTTTGAATATGATACTATTAATATTGATTTCCAGAATAGAGAAATCTATAGAAACAGAAGAGATTAACTGTTACCATGAGTTAAAAGTGAGGTTGGGATTATGGATCAGTTGTTTAATAGGAACAAACCTTCCTTGAAAGGGTTATAGGATGTTTTGAAACTAGGACATAGGTGGCTGCACAATAATGTGAAGGAATGAGATGATACTCAATTGTGCTCTTGAAATAGGTTAATTCTACAATAGGTGAATTTTAACACAGTTCAAAGGAAGGGGAAATGGCCAGTGAATGAAATACAGAACCCAAGATGAAGGAGGCAAGTTGCTGGTTATAAGAATGAGCTTTTCTTCATCTCTCCCAAGCCTTGCTCTGCTTCTCCCAAGTGATCTATTTGTGTTCTCTGTGGATGCAGTGCCCTGCCTAGAAGTTAGGAAACCTCCGCAGCACCCGTTCCTTTGTCTAAGGCTTGGTTTCTGTAGCTCCTCCTCATGCCTGTTGCCAGGAAACCATGGTCATAAACTCCACTTAATCCTTTATTATTTCCTGAGCACTGCTCTGCCTGGCAGTATGCTGGGAGCCAGACCACAGAGCAGAGAACACACCTCTAGCCTTGCTTTCTGTAAGCCCAGATCCCAGTGGGCAGAGACAGACAGAATGAAATATAAATAAAGGGAAATTTGAGGTGGGGGTTAAGTGCAGGAAATGACAAGCTGGAGTGGTGACAGCTCACCCAGTTACCTTGAAAGTATAGACAGTGGGAGAGTGGTCCAATTCTTGTCCCTGTGTCTATGATTCAGTATCATTAAAAAAAAAGTCCATTTCAATTGCTGAGTCATATACAATCAAATTTTAAGATGTAAATTTGAAATGCCTTACCATGATTCATATGGCCGTATGACACATGCTAGGCAAAATGTGAAAGTCATCCTTAATGCATCCTGTCTCACGAGTGATGCACACTCTGTCAAATCAATTACCTACAATTTCTCAGCTCTGCTCCCCCTTCAAGAAGGACCTCTCGAGCCTTCCGGTTTCTATCTCTGGTTTGAGACCATCTTCTCCCACAGTGCGCCATATCCAAATATCCAAGTGGCACAGGAAGGTAGCTACCCACACAGTGGTGCAGAGCAAACAGTCAGCACAGGTGAGACCTACCCTGCAGCTCTGAGAATTCCGTCTGGAACCCTCTGGCAGAAGGAAGGAACCCTCTGGCAGAAGGAAGGAACCCTCTGGCAGAAGGAAGGAACCCTCTGGCAGAAGGAAGGAACCCTCTGGCAGAAGGAAGGAACCCTCTGGCAGAAGGAAGGAACCCTCTGGCAGAAGGAAGGAACCCTCTGGCAGAAGGAAGGGACCCTCTGGCAGAAGCCTTCCTGGTTTCTATCTCCAGCTTGGGACCATCCTCTGCCACAGTGTGCCATCTCCAAGTGGCAGCTAGCTATCCACCCAGTGGCAAAGAGAAGACAGCACAGGTGAGACCTGCCCTGCAACTCAGAGGTTCACACCCAGAAACTCCTGGTGAAAACCCTCTGGTTTCTGTCTCCCGCTTAGGTCCATCCACTGGCACAGCGCACCATACCAAGTGGCACAGGGAGGCAGCTTAACCACCCAGGAGTGCGGAGGGGCCTGCCTGCACAGGTAGAACCACCCTTGCCAGAGGATCAACACCCAGAACACTCTGGCGGAAACCCTCTGTTTTCCTTCTCCAGCTTGGGACCGCCCTCCGCCACCCTGTACCATATCCAAGTGGCCCACGGAGGTAGCTAACCACTCAGGAGTGCAGAGAGGCTGGGCAGCACAGGTAGGACCACCCCTGCTGATCAGAGGAAACAGCCTGAAACTCTGAGGACACAAGGACATAGGAATAGCCTAGGACAGGAGTCTTCCGATTACTGCCTGCACCCAGAGTTGATCAGGGCCACAGAGCTACATACCCAAATACAACACCAAGAGAGCAGGTCTCACAGGAGTACCTACATACTGGTGTACACAGAGAGAAGAGAGAACAGAGAATGGGTCTCTCAGGAGCACAGATAAGCCACAGTAAGAGACAGCAACCCAGCTAACACCAGAGTTAACCAGATAGCAAAAGGCAAACACAAGAACATCACCAATCGAAACCAAGGCAATATGGCACCATCTGAGCCAAGTTCTCCAACAATAGCAAGTCCTGGATACCCCAACACACCAGAAAAGCAAGACCTGGGTTTAAAATCACTGCTCATGATACTGATAGAGGTTTCAAGAAGGACATAAATAACTCCCTTAGAGAAAGAAGTACAAGAGAACATGAGTCAACGGGTAGAAGCCCTTAAAAAGGAAACACAAAAATCACTTAAAGAAATACAGGAGAACATGAGTCAACAAATAGAGGGAATAAAGAGGAAACACAAAAATCCCTTAAAGAATTACAGGAAAACACAAAGAAACAAGTGAAGGAACTGAGTAAAACCATCCAGGATCTAAAAACGGAAGTAGAAACAACTAATAAATCACAAAGGGAGACAACTTTGGAAATAGAAAACCTTGGAAAGAAATCAGGAGTAATAGATGCAAACATCAACAGAATACAAGAGATAGAAGAAAGAATCTCAGATGCTGAAGATACCATAGAAAGCATTGACTCAACAGTCAAAGAAAATGCAAAATGCAAAAACCTTGTAACCCAAAACATCCAAGAAATCCAGGACACAATGAGAAGACCAAACCTAAGGATTATAAGTATAGAAGAGAGTGAAGATTTACAACTTAAAGGGCCAGTAAATACCTTCAACAAAATTGTAGAAGAAAACTTCCCTAACCTAAAGAGAGAGATGCCCATGAACATACAAGAAGACTGCAGAACTCCAAACAGGCTGGACCAGAACAGAAATACCTCCCGGCACATAATAATCAAAACGCCAAATCTACTACACAAAGAAAGAATATTAGAAGCAATAAGAGAAAAAGGCCGAGTAATATATAAAAGAAGATCTATCAGAATTACACCAGACATCTCACTGGAGACCATGAAAGCTAGAAGATCCTGGGCAGATCTCACAGAGACTCTAAATGAACACAAATGCCACCACAGACTACTATACCCCTCAAAACTCTCAATCTCCATAGATGGAGAAACCAAGATATTCCATGATAAAACCAAATTTACACAATATCTTTCCACAAATTCAGCCCTACAAAGAATAATAGATGGAAAACACCAATACAAGGAGGGCAACTACACCCTAGAAAAAGCAAGATAGTAATCTTCTTTCAACAAACCCAAAAGAAGATAACCACTCAAACATAAAAATAACATCAAAAATAACAGGAAGCAACAATCACTATTACTTAATATCTCTTAGCATCAATGGACTCAATTCCCCAATAAAAAGACGTAGACTAACAGACTGGTTTCATAAACAGGACCCAGCACTTTGCTACATACAGGAAACGCACATGAGTGTCAAAGACAAACACTACCTCAGAGTGAAAGGCTGAAAAACAATTTTCCAAGCAAATGGTACGGGAAACAAGCTGGAGTAGCTATTCTAATATTGGATAAAATTGACTTTCAACCTAGAGACATCTAAAAAGACACAGAAGGACACTTCGTATGTCGGGAGGTGGTCTGTGCACAGGCAGCCTGGTTCTCAGGTAGAGCAAGGACTTTGAATCCCGGGACCCGGTAGGGGGTGGCTTCTACCTACAACCTTGTGGGCGGAGCTTCCACCTGCATGGGACAGGAGGAGTTCAGTCACCGCCCCCTGGAACCTAGCTCCTGGCGCAGTTGCAACCTCCCCAGGAGAGATGTGTGGCTACCAGTCACATAGTTGCGGGCCCCAAGCGCCTCCCACATGTAAATAAGGTTTCCCTAAACTCTCAATCCGAACCAATGAGAAGTACCTGCTGCCAAACCCTGGAGCATCCCCAAATCATATATAAATCCCAACCTGGATCCTAGAATACAATAAAGGGTGTTTGAAGATTACTCTGCTGTCTGGGAGGTTTTATCACAAAGAGCTGTAACACACGGGAAGAGGCTCTCTCTCCTGGAACACAGTCGGCCGCTCCACTGTCGGCCACGCGCCAGCCTCAGACCGGATCGCACGGAGCAGCGTGGGCAAACCCCCGCACCCGCTTTCGGTGTGGCCTCTGCACGGAGGCCCACATTCATACTCATCAAAGGAAAAATCTACCAAGAAGAATTCTCAATTCTGAACATCTATGCTCCAAATGCAAGGGCACCCCCATTCCTAAAAGAAATTTTACTAAAGCTCAAAGCAGACATTGCACCTCACACAATAATTGTGGGTGACTTCAACACTCCACTGTCCTCAATGGACCGATCAGGGAAACACAAACTAAACAGAGACAAGTAAAACTAATTCAACTTTTGAACCAAATGGATTTAATATATATATATCATTTCATACTGGGAATAATACTACCGGAGGACCCTGCTATACTACTCCTGGGCATATACCCAGAGGCTTCTCCAGCATGTAATAAGGACACATGCTCCACTATGTTCATAGCAGCCCTATTTATAATAGCCAGAAGCTGGAAAGAACCCAGATGTCCCTCAACAGAGGAATGGATACAGAAAATGTGGTATATATACACAATGGAGTACTATTTAGCCATTAAAAACAATGAAATCATGAAATTCTTAGACAAATGGATGGAACTGGAAAATATCATCCTGTGTGAGGTAACCCAATCACAAAAGAACACACATGGCATGCACTCACTGATAAGTGGATATTAGCCCAGAAGCTTGGAATACCCAAGACACACTTCACATATCAAATAATGACCAAGAAGGAGGAAGAACAAAGTATGGATCCTTGGGTCTTTTGTAGAAAGGGGAAAAATACCCACAGAAGGAGATACAGAGACCAAGGCAGAAGCAGAGTCTAAGGGAAAGACCATCCAGAGACTACCCCACCCAGGGATCCATCCTATATACAGTTACAAAACCCAGACACTATTGTGGATGCCCACAAGTGCTGACTGACTGGAGCTGGATATAGCTATCACCTGGGAGGCTCTGCTAGTGCATGACAAATACATAGGGGGACACTCTCAGCCAGCCATTGAACTGAGCACAGGGTCCCCAATGGGAGAGCTAGAGAAAGGACCCAAGTTGCTGAAGGGGTTTGCAGCGCCACAGTAGAAACAACAATATGAGTCACCTAGTTCTCCCAGAGCTCCCAGGGGCAAAACTATCAACCAAAGAGTACACATGGAGTTACCATGGCTCCAGACACATAGGCAGGAGAGGATGGTCTTGTTAGACACCAAAGGGAGGAGAGACCCTTGGTCCTAGAAAGACTTGATGCTATAGAGTAGAGGAATACCAGGACAGGGAAGCAGGGGAGGGTTGATTGTGGAAGGAGAGATGGCTTATGAGATTTTCGGGGGAGGGGAGAACCAGGAAAGGGGACAACATTTGGAATGTAAATAAAAAATATATCTAATAAAAAATAAAACATAATAAAGAAGGAATTCTCATCCCTATGGAACATGAAACCTGCCTCTGTCTGTAGCTTCTTGATGGACTGTCTAGAGTCTGCTTTGCTCAGTGCTTCATCTTCTGGTATTCTGTCAATCTCCAGCAACATCAGTGTGCTATTTATTCTGTGAGGTCCCTCAAATGCTGCATTCAGAAGTAGCCCCATCTGAAGATTCACCATGCAAGTGAGGACATGTGTATAATAGAGCTTCCAGCAGACCAACCTGGGATGAAACATAGATGATTTTCACCAGTATCCTCAAATGAAGCACCTCCCTTATCCCCATATGATCTGTTTTGATGTATTCTAACACATGGAGGTGGATCTCCATGAGCAACACTGGTTTTTAGCGATGTAATTCCTTCAAGCAGACAGGTTAAATGTTTGCTATGTACTGGCCCCCTTACACATAAAATGCAATAATTTTATCACTTCCAGTAGTCCAATAGCCTTGTGATTTGATTTTGTTTCAGTTCACACATGAAGGCAGTAAGGCTCAATCATCTTGAATAATTTGTCTTTAGCCACACATACAGTAAACCGTGGGCCTAAAGTCTGAGCCATCGACTTAACACCTATGTTTCCTGGGGAGCCACAGATGAAAGCATCACAGATGTCACCTGCTTCACTGGCTTAGTGAGACATTTCAGCTTGGACATTTCTGGATTCTTCAGACATACTTGGATCTGCCTTTCTGGAAGCTTCTTCTTGGCTAAGTCTCTACACATTAACTAGTGTGAAAATTGTAGCATTATCATAATAATTCACATACAGCCCACTGTTTCCTATTGTCTTATGACAAAGAAATTCAGCAGTCGTTGGGTGAGGGGCTGAAGCTTGCATACAGCATCAACCCAAAACAGACAAATGTAAGAAAAACAGGGGCCCAGAGCTGATCCTGTGTCACAGTGTTCTGGACCCAAATACCGCCTGGAGAGAGCTGGCCTCCCAGAACTGTGGACAAGCCTGGGAGCACAGGGACTGCTCTGACTACTGTTCAGAGGGACCTGCCCAGAACCCTCAGGACACAGGAACAGAGGAGCAGCCTGGGACAGGTGCCTTCTGGTTTCTGTCTGCTCCCAAGCTGATTCTGTGCCACGGCTCTCCTTACCCAAATTCCTCCAGGAAAGAACTGGTTTCCCAGGAGTACTGACACACAGACTTGCAGGAGGGACAAGCCACAGTCAGAGACAGCAAGAACAGCTAACACTAGTGATAACCAGATGGCAAGAGGCAAGGGCAAGAACATAAGCAACAGAAACCAAGGCTACTTGGAATCATCAGAACCCAGTTTTCTCACCACAGCGAGCCCTGGATACCCCAACACACCAGAGAAGCAAGACTCTGATTTAAAATCACATCTCATGATGACAATAGAGGACTTTAAGAGGGACATAAATAAATCCCTTAAAGAAATGCAGGAGAACACAGAGAAACAGCTAGAAGCCCTTAAAGAGGAAACACAAAAATGCCTTGAAGAATTACAGGAAAACACAACCAAACAGGTGAAGGAATTAAACAAAAACCTTCTAGGATCTAAAAATGGAAATAGAAACAAAAAAGAAATCACAAAGGGAGACAACCCTGGAGATAGAAAACTTAGGAAAGAGACCAGGAGTCATAGATGCAAGCATCAACAACAGAATACAAGAGATAGAAGAGAGAATATCAGGTGCAGAAAATACCATAGAAAACATTGACACAACAATCAAAGAAAATGCAAAATGCATAAAGCGCCTAACCCAAAACATCCAAGAAATCCAGGACACAATGAGAAGACCAAACCTAGTGATAATGGGTATAGAAGAGAGCAAAGATTCCAAACTTAAAGGGTCAGTAAATATCTTCAACAAAATTATAGAAGAAAACTTCCCTACCTAAAGAAAGAAATGCCCCTAAACATACAAGAAGTCTGCAGAACTCCAAATAGATTGAACAAAAACAGAAATTCCTCCTGTTACATAATAGTCAAAACACCAAATGCACAAAACAAAGAAAGACTATTAAAAGCAGTAACAGAAGAAGGTCAAGTAACATATAAAGGCAGATTGATTAGAATTACACAAGACTTCTCATCAGAGACTATGAAAGTTAGAAGATTCTGGGCAGATCTCATACAGGCAGATCTCATACAGACCCTAAGAAATCACAAATGCAAGCCCAGACTACTATACCCAGCAAAACTCGCAATTACCATAGATGGAGAAACCAAGATATTCCATGATAAAACCAAATTTACAAAGTATCTTTCCACAAATACAGTCTTACAAAGGATAATAGATGGAAAACTCCAACAAAAGGAGGAAAACTGCACCCTAGATAAAGCAAGAAAGTAATCTTCTTTCAACAAACCCAAAAAAAGATAGTCACACAATAAAAATAACATCAAAAATAACAGGAAGCAACAATCACTATTCCTTAATATCTTTTTTATGTTAAATAAAATTTATTTTTATTTAAAATGATTTGTCTGTATGCATATATGTGTACTGGTCTCTGCTTGGTACACATGATCCAGAAGAGGATGATGGTTCTCCTTGTATGTAAGACACCATGTATATGCTGGGAAGTGACCAATAGTGTCAAGAGCTTTGAAGTATTCTCCTCAAGTACTTCTCCATTCCCACACAAGTTTTCAAAATTGACAAATAACTAAGTATCAAGAGTCTAAATTATATTCAAGTAGTTTTTCATGGTGGTTTGAAAACTGTATACTATCATACCATCTGCAAATAGTGATATTTTGACTTCTTCCTTTCCAATTTTTATCCCTTTGACTTCCTTTTGTTGTCTAATTGCTCTAGCTAGAACTTCAAATACTATATTGAATAGCTAGGGAGAGTGTGGGCAGCCTTGTCTAGTGCCTCAAAAAAGAAACTGGAGAGACCATACACTAGCAGCTTAACAGCACACCTGAAAGCTCTACAACAAAAATAAGCAAATACACCCAAGAAGAGTAGAAGGCAGGAAACAATCAGACTCAGGGCTGAAATCAACTAAGTACAAACAAAAAGAACTATACAAAGGATCCACAAAACCAGGTGCTGGTTCTTTGAGAAATTCAACAAGATAGATAACCATTAGCCAGATTAGCCAGAGGACACAGAGAAAGTATTCAAATTAACAAAATCAGAAATGAAAAGGGAGATATAACAACAGACACTAAGGAAATTAAAAAAAAAATCATCAGATCCTACTACAAAAGCCAGTACTTAAAAAAAATTGGAAAATCTGGATGAATTGAGCAATTTTCTAGACAGATACCAAAGAAAAGTCTCCCAACCAAAAAAAGCCCAGGACCAGATGGGTTTATTGCATAATTCTATCATACCTTCAAGGAAGACCTAACACCAACACTCTTCAAACTATTCCACAAAATAGAAACAGAAGGAACACTACCCAACTCGTTCTATGAAGCCACAGTTATGCTGATACCAAAACCACACAAAGACCCAAAAAAGAAAGAGAACTTCAGACCAATCTCCTTTATGAATATTGTTGCAAAAATACTCAATATAATTCTTGCAAACCAAATCCGAGAACACATCAAAACGATCATTCACCACAGTCAAGAAGCCTTCATCCTAGGGATGCAGGGATGGTTCAATATATGGAAATCCATCAATGTAATCCACTACATAAACAAACTCAAAGAAAAAAACACATGATCATTTCATTAGATGCTGAAAAAGCATTTGCCAAAATTCAACATCCCTTCATGTTAAAAGTCTTGGAAAGATCAGGAATTCAAGGCCCATACCTAAACATAGCAAAAGCAATATATGACAAACCAGTAGCCAACATCAAACTAAATGGAGAGAAACTTGAAGCAATCCCACTAAATCAGGGACTAGACAAGGCTCCCCTCTCTCTCCCTCTCTATCCAATATAGTATGTGAAGTTCTAGCTAGAGAAATTAGTCAACAAAAGGAGGTCAAAAGGATACAAATTGGAAAAGAAGTCAAAATATCACTATTTGCAGATGATATGATAATATACATAAGTGACCCCAAAAACTCCACCAGAGAACTTCAGCATAGTGGCTGAATATAAAATTAACCCAACAAATCAGTAGTCTTTCTATACTTAAAGGATAAACAGGCTGAGAAAGAAATTAGGGAAACAACACCCTTCACAATAGTCTCAAACAATACAAAATATCTTGGTGTGACTCTAACCAAACAAATGAAAGATCTGTATGACAAGAGCTTCAAGTCTCTGAAGAAAGAAATCGAAGAAGATCTCACAAGATGGAAAGATCTCCCATGCTCATGTATTGGCAGGATTAATATAGTAAAAATGGTCATCTTGCCAAAAGCAATATACAGATTCAATGCAATCTCCATCAAAATCCCAACTCAATTCTTCATAAAGTTAGAAAGAAAAATTCTCAAATTCATTTGCAGTAACAAAAAACCCAGGATAGTGAAAACTATTCTCAACAGAAAAAGAACTTCTGGGGGCAATCACTATCCCTGACCTCAAGTTGTACTACAGAACAATAGTGATAAATACTGTATGATATTGGTACAATGACAAGCAGGTAGATCAATGGAATAGAATTGACCCAGAAATGAACCCACACATCTATGGTCACTTGATCTTTGACAAAGGAGCTAAAACCATCTGGTGGGAAAAGGACAGCATTCTCAACAAATGGTGCTGGTTCAACTGGTGGTCAACATGTAGAAGAATGCAAATAGATCCATTCTTATCTCCTTGTACAAAGCTCAATTCCAAGTGGATCAAGGAGCTCCACACAAAACCAGACACACTGAAACTAATAGAAGAGAAAGTGGGGAAAAGTCTCAAACACATGGTCACAGGGGGAAAGTTCCTGAACAGAACACCAGTGGCTTATGCTCTAAGATCAAAAATAGAAAATGGGACCTCATAAAATTGCGAAGCTTCTGTAAGGCAAAGGACACTGTCATGAGGACAAAATGGCAACCAAAAGATTGGGAAAAGATCTTTATCAATCTCATATTCAATAGAGTGTTAATAGCCAATACATACAAAGAACTCACGAAGTTAGACTCCAGAGAACTAAATAACCCTATTAAAAGTGGAGTACAGAGCTAAACCGAGAATTCTCAACTGAGGAATGCCAAATGGCTGAGAAACACTTAAGAAATGTCCAACATCCTTAGTCAACAGGGAAATGCAAATCAACACAACTCTGAGATTCCACCTCACATCAGTCAGAATGGCTAAGATAAAAAACTCAGGTGACAGCAGGTGCTGGTGAGGATGTGGAGAAAGAGGAACACTCCTCCATTGCTGGTGGGATTGCAAGCTGGTTCTACCAGTCTGGAAATCAGTCTGGCAGTTCCTCAGAAAATTGGACATTGTACTACCTGAGGACACAGCTATGCCACTCCTGGGCATATACCCAGAAGATGCTTCAGCATGTAATAAGGACACATGCTACACTATGTTTATAGCAGCCATATTTATAATAGTCAGAAGCTGGAAAGAACCCAAATGTTCCTCAACAGAGGAATGGATACATAAAATGTGGTACATTTGCACAATGGAATACTACTCATCTATCAAAAACAATGACTCCATGAAATTCACAGGCAAGTGGATGGAACTTGAAAATATCATCCTGAGTGAGATAACTCAGTCACAAAAGAACACACATGTACTCACTGATAAGTGGATATTAGCCCAAAAGTTTGAAATACCCAATATACTCTTCACAGACCATATGAAGCCTAAGAAGAAGGAAGACCCAAGTGTGGCTGCTTCAGTGCTTCTTAGAAGGCTGAACAAATTACTCACAGGAGGAAATATGGGGACAAAGTGTGGAGCAAAGACTGAAGGAAAGGCCATCCAGAGACTGCTTCACCTGTGGATCCACCCCATTTACAGCCACCAAACACTATTGTAGATGCTGGGAAGTGCTTACTGATGGAAATGAAAGCCAGATATAGCTTTCTCCTGAGAGGCCCTGCTAGAGCCTTACAAATACAGAGGTGGATGCTCACAGCCAACCATTGGACTGAACATGGGATCCCTAATGGAGGAGTTGGAGAGGTGACTGAGGGAGCTAAGGGAGTTTGCAGTCCCATGAAGTGAGCAACAGTGTCACCAGGCCAGACCCCCCCCCAGAGTTCCTGGGGACTGGACCACCAACCAAAGGATACATATGGAGGAACCCATGGTGCTGGCCACATATGTGGCAAAGGATGGTCTTGTTGGACATCAATGGGAGGAGAGGCATTTGGGCCTGAGGGTGTTCGATGCCCCAATGTAGGTGAATGCCAGGGCGGGAGGACGGGAGTGGGTGGGTGGGTAAGGGAGCACTCTCACAGAGACAGTGGGAGGGGAGATGGGAGTAGGTTTCCAAACCAGAGACCAGAAAAGGAAAAACATTTGAAATGTAAATAAAGAAAATGCCCAATTTAGAGAGAGAGAGAGAGAGAGAGAGAGAGAGAGAGAGAGAGAGAGAGAGAGAGAAAAGAAAAACAGAAAAAGGCAAGACACGTGCTATCAACTCAGTGTCTAGTCACTGTAACTGTTCAGAGGCAATGCCCATTACAGACTGTAGACAAGAGACATAGCCATTCAAAGGAATGCAAGATCACAAAGTCTGGTGTGCCAGGGCCAAACTAGAATTGTGTTGCTGAATTTATAAACTTAGAACCCCAACCAAATCAGGCCTTCCTCTTCCATCATGCCACCTGTTTCTGTGAGTCTGTCTGCACATGTTGAGTCTCTGGATGGCACACTTCAGTCTGCATTCTGCCATTTTAGTAGCCTCTCAGCAGTGCCTTCTGCCTGGCAAAGCTTGACGGACAGTGTGTAGCTTTGTTGCCATGTGCAGAGAGTTGCCGTGAAACCCTAGTGGCAGTGATAGAGTATTTAAAAGTGGGAAGTGCTGCTAGGGTCTGGTGCTTCCAGCAGTCATGTATGCAACCCAGAGCTCAGGAGATGTGTGTCCTGGCTGGAGTAACAAGAGTCCTTATGAATTTAACAAGGAACCATGAACCTCAGACCATTAAGCAGCCACAGTGAGAAGTACATCTAAGATGATAAATTCTTGAAAACTTTGCCTAGCCCCGTTTTAGAAGGTAATTCTGTAGAAGGCATTCATGGGCATTTTTCAAAAGTCATTCACATTGATCTGGTAGAAGAGACACATCCCTAGCTCCTAGCATTACACAGAGTTGAACAACACACACACACACACACACACACACACACACACACACACAGAGAGAGAGAGAGAGAGAGAGAGAGAGAGAGAGAGAAGTAAAGAGACAGAGACAGAGGAACACAGCTAAGGTCACAAGGAACCTTTGACCTCTGTCAATTCATTCCTTTGTCATTTGTCAACTGGGCCAAGCATTGTATGGAAACAGAGAAATGAGAACTATGCCCTCCTTTTCAAGAGTGCTTGTGTTTAATGAGAATAAAAGGACTGTGTGTAAGCAATTGTGATTTAGCTGTGGTCATACAGGGGAACTATGGGGTCCCGGAGGGAATTTGGGTTAGCAGAGAGGCCCAGGTGGATAGCACAGGCTTGACTGCTTTTGAACTGGGCATTGAAGGACATATAGGATTGTGTCAGGCTGGAAGGTTATTGTGAAATTAAGGTTGATCCCATGTGCAGAGAAAAAATGAGGAGAGGGATTAAGACTTTGCAAAATGTCAAGCGATTAACATAGTTCAGTACTGGGTGGTGGTGGCACACGCCTTTAATCCCAGCACTTGGGAGGCAGAGGCAGGAGGATTTCTGAGTTCAAGGCCAGCCTGGTCTACACAGTGAGTTCCAGAACAGCCAGGGCTACACAGAGAAACCCTGTCTCGAAAAACCAAAAAAAAAAAAAAAAAAAACAAAAAACAAAAAACAAAAAACCCACAAAAAAACCAAACAAACCCAAAAACAAAAACAAAAACAAAACATTGTTCAGTACTTAAATTTAGAAACACCATAGTGAGGAAAATCAAAACCTCTCTACAAACTATGTAAGCACATTCTAATGAATTGTCTAGCATCAATCAAATCAATAAGAATACAGGCAGTCTACACCTAAAATCAATAAGACAACCCTAGTTCAAATAGCATAGCATATGATTCCAGTTACTTCCAACTAAGTGTCTTATAAATCCTGGTAGGATAAATCTAGCTTTTGATATTCTAGTCACAGTACATGTCATGGGTAAGTATGTGTTAAGATGCACTGAGAAACATCTAATGAAGGGTTCAAATATGTGAGGCCCATAAAGGCACAAAACCAACGATGCATTTCAAGTGTTGGTAATGTTTGAGGCATGGGTGGAACACACTGATACTGCCCCATGACTAGAATAGTGTGGCCCTTATATATCTGTATCTATTTATATTTCAGCTGGGGCTTTTTGCTTTGTTCAAGGGTAGATTTATCCATTTGCCTTGTTAGTAAGGAATGTCATAAGCAGGACAAAAATTATTTTTGTATCTCTCTGTTTCATTTGAGAAACAGAACAGAAAGGCTTCACAAAAGATTTTAACTTATACTATTCTGAACTCTTTATATAACTACCAAGCTTAGTGGGTAAAAGGACCAGTGTCAGTGAAGCCCACCCACCCACCCAGCTCTGGTGTATGCATCTGGAACTCTCTCGAGGAGTAGTTCCAAACTTCTAAATAAAGTGTTGGGGGTGGGAGTGGAAAGATGACTTGGCAGTTAAGAGCACTGGTTGCTTTTCCAGAAGACCCCAGCTAGGTTCCCAGCACACACATGGTGGCTCACAACTGTCTGTAATTCTAGTTCAAGGAGATTCAGTGCCCTCTTCTGGTCTCCTCCCGTGCTAGGTTACTTATGCAGTACACTTACAAACACGCAGGCAAAACATCTATATATACAAAATAAAAATAAATAAATTTAAAGAAAATCTTAAAGAATATTTAAGGAGTTGCATCCTGTATTTTTGCTATAAGAGTAAATTCACAACTAATATCTATACTGGCATAATCTTATATTTTAATTTTTTTACTGTTTCATACATGGATATAATGTATTATGATCACATTCACCCCCCCACTGCCCTCTCTAAGCCACACCCACTTCTTTTCACTACCTTCTTCCAAGTTAGTCCTCATGCCACTTCCACATTCGTTTTACGTACAGTTCAAATAGGATTGCTTAGTAAGCAGTGCTTCCTGTATTCATGATGGAAGGCCAAGGGCCCAATCAATGTGCAGGTAGTGTGTAGATGGTCACAGCTGCTGTGTATTGCTGGTTGCTATGGCCATGCCATGTCCACTAAACAGAGTGTGTGCCCATCTGTTACCATGATAATCTTTCATCTCCCTCTTCGGTAATGTTCTATGAACCTAAGAGGAGGTGATAGAGATATCCCAATCAGGGCAGAGCACTCAGCAATCACTCATTTCTAGCACTTTGACCAGTTATGGATCTCTGCAATAACTATAGCCCACTGCAAAAGGAAGTTTCCCTGACATTAGTCCGTGAGTTAAACATAAATATTTAGAAGGTCATTTTCCATTGAGCAGAGCACCCACAGGCTTGGGAGTAGGTTTACAGTACAAGTGCTGGGCATATATTCTTCCCTATGAAGTGGGCTTCAAATCCATTAAGACAGTGGCTGGTTACCTCCAAAACAGTTATGCCATGATCACATCATATTTTGGTAGGTATTTTAACACCAAGGGGTCATAACTGGTAAGCTGATTATTTTTCTTCTCCAACAGCCCGTGGCATAGCACCTTCTGCTGTTATGAATACAAGCTAGAACTCAGGAAGCTTCCTGCTCAGATCAAGCTTGATTTCTCTGTGTCCTGTATCCAAAGTGTGTGCTCTATTCAGCAATGGGGTCTTTACCATGTATTTCTGGTAGGCACCCAAGAGCAATGGTAATAGCCTGTAGTGTATTGAGAGCTTCGGCACACTCCATGGCCACAACTCATAAGGAAGTATTGTATACCTAACAATGGTATTTTTGCATAAACAATCCTATTTTTATAAGAATATTTTCACACAAAAATATTAACAAAAGCATAATCCAAAAAATATTGTCCTGAAATTCATGTGTAAGTACTTTAAGAAAAATTATTTTATAACACTTTTGCTTTCCTCATTTTGCTGTCAGTCCTGAGTCCCAATTCAGTGCCCACCAGCTTGGGGATGTAGTACATGCCTGATTTTGAAGCAAATGCTGCAGAATTCTAGAACAGTATTCATTAGGCATATACTCAGCTTTGACATAAGCAGACTTATAACCCCAAATTTGTCATTATAACCAGATCCACTAAAAAAAAAATTATTGGAATTTTAAGGTTTTTGTAGAACTGACAGGTATATTATCTTCACCAACAAATTAAACAAAACAAGACTTCTACAGCTACTACATGGTGTTCTATTTGCATGTATTTGCATCTCACAAAAACAGAAGATGAAATCCTGAGCAGTCATTCATTTATTCACTAGATCATTCAACAAACTTTTATTCAGTGACTCTAGACCCTGAGGCATTACATTGACACACAGTATTGTCAAGATGATTCAAAACTATGGCCAGTTAATGGCAGAGCTGGGACTGAAGCCCAGACATTGTGACTCTAAACCAGCTTAGAGTCATAATCTCAGGAGGCCTCAGATGCTTGTGTTCATACACTCAGGAGTTATTCCAGGGGGCACTCACTAGTCTGTGACTGAGTAGATGGATGTCATGATTGCAGAGTTACTATAATTTTGAATATCATTTATAAATATATAAGTAATATATATGTATATTACATATATATAGATAACATATGTTACAATGTAGCCATTTTTGCAGTGATAAAACTTTTGTAGATACACCTGTTTCACAAGCCTGTCATACTAGGACTTAGGAGCCAGAAGCAATTTGTAAGTAGATATAAGTGTTTGTAATATGTCTGATACTTTGCCAGATGAATGAATCATTCTATATTTCTATGACAGTTTCAGAGTTAGGAAGAAAGGAGGAAAACTAGTTTAACCCTTCACTTAACTCCAGTATACTTTGTTCAGTGGTCTATCTAAGCTATAAGCTTTTCTTCTCTTTTTTTTTTTCTGAAAGTAGAGAATAGTTGGTGTCCCATAGAAATACACTAATGAGATGGTGTTGGATTCATCCTGAGAGGTACCAGTTCAGAAAAAAAAAAACATTTCTTTTAAAATCTATTGCTCAACATCATTCAAAGTGGCTACTTTAGCATATAAATGCTTATCACCAAGTCCCTGGAGGTGAAAAGTTATGCAATTCACTTGGCTCTGTCACGGGCAGTTCAAGGCTCTCTGTGAGGAATACTTTTGCTATCTATTGCATGTGAACTCTATGCTTGTCAGAGTCAGTACTCAGTCTTAAGGGACAGAAATACTTTAGTAAGTTCTTCATGCTGCAGAGAATGCTGACTTGGTGATCCAAACCCAAGTGGCTTTCAGTAATGTTCCCAGATTTTATCTCGATAGATACTGAATATGTATATCTTCAAATAGCCATCACTCATGCAAAACCTGCCATCTCTGTTTTCAAAAATGCCTTGTACAAATTAGGATTCTGGGTCACTGAATCCTAATATTTCTTGAATAGAATAAGAATTTAATGAATGGAACTTGCAGCCATGGCTGTTACCATCCCCTCACAGACGTGTTAAGCCTGTGTGCTGACGACAACGATTATTCCTTCTAAACTCGCACTGGTAAGATGAGAGTTCTGTGGCATAGGCTTGTTCAGTATTTAGTGTTTCTCTTTAATTCTTCCTATTTGTTTTTTCTAAAATATAATAAAAACCTACTCATGAGTATTACAGGAACAAGACCAATTTGGAGAAAAATGTTTTCCAAAACAGCTACTGTAAAAAGAACATCCACTCATATTCTTGAGTGAAAGTTATTCCCCAGATTATGAAAGCCCTCCATCCTTTGCTAATTTCTACTGATTTCTAAGTTGAGTAATAGTAAGAGATAATAGTAAGGTAAGAGATTATCAAGTCCCTCCTCACCAATAGAACAGGGACCCTGAATCCTAGTGTCCCAAGACCCTGACACTAATGATGATTCCTCTTTTATCAGAAAAGCAGAAGCACATGGATGCTCCTGTGGGGAGGGTGGGTCCTGAATGAAACCCTCAGGAATCTTCCAGAATCAATTGAAATTATGGATAGAGGAAGCTGGTGCCAGCTCCTATTGCACAGTGGGAACATATGTTTTATAACAAAGATGGATATGAAAGACTGGATTTGGAAGTCGGGTGCCAAAGATTGAGTGCAAGGGCATTGTATCTGAGACTGACCTTCCTTGCTCCAAAAGATGAGAAAGCCCTAATGCTGAAGGGATTTATCTGTACTAACAAGCTCTTATTTCAAAATGCAATTACCCAAGGGATGATTAAACTTAGAGTACCGGGGATTGCATTAAACTCAATTAAGTTTCCTGTAACCTGAGTCACTGTTTTAGAACAGAGGAGAGTTTGAAAAGTGCACATTCTGGTTGAAAAAAGATGGATGATAAAATGATCTTGGACAGTGATTCCCTAATCTGCTGCCTAAGAACCATCAAAGGCCTTTGTGGAAAGCACAGCTCTTCTCTGACTTATTCCGGCTTCCCCTCTATTCTGACTCAGGAAGGGCTGGGGTCAGGGCCAGGAATGGACGTTTACAAAAGGTCCCTGCGTCATTCAGTGCTGCCGGCTCAGGCACCAGTTTGGAGGCTATCCAAACCTTGGAGGCCAGTCAACTGCCCTTGACCTATCTTCACAGTCTCTCCATCAGCTGGAAAAACACTAAATTGACCTTGCATCAGTAATGGTTTGGGCAGGAAGCATATGCAAACCAGAATGCCAGCTCAGTACTTACAAGAAAGAAATTTGTTCTCAGAGACCAAAATGTCATGTCTGCCATGCGTTGGAGCAAGGAAAGTTTTCATCAGACAGTTGCCTGCTGTTGGCCTGAAAAAGCATATCCAAAAGGCATTTCGATTCAGGCATATAGTGAATGATCCTGGGACTGGAAGCCCTAGACTAGATCTCTTCAACCTTGACCCCTAATGGAGAAACACTATCAAATTCTTGCCACCTGGTATCTTTTTTCTAAAATTTTCTAGATGACAACCACTAGTTTCCTCCTTAATGCTATCCTCCACTCGCTCATACATCTGTGAACACTCTTAATGTATTCACATCTGTTTTAGGGTTTTACTACTGTGAACAGACACCATGACCAAGGCAAGTCTTAAAAAGGACAACATATATTTGGGGCTGGCTTACAGGTTCAGAGGTTCAGTCCAGTATCATCAAGGTGGGAGCATGGCAGCATCTAGGCAGGCATGGTGCAGGCAGAGCTGAGAGTTCTACATCTTCATCTGAAGGCTACTAGTGGAAGACTGACTTCCAGGCAGATAGGAAGAGGGTCTTAAGCCCACGTCCACAGTGACACACCTACTCCAACAAGACCACATCTCCTAATAGTGCCATTCCCTGGCCCAAGCATATACAAACTATCACAACATCCACTCCAACTTCCTGGGGTGCTCCTTAGATCAGCATTTCTTAACCCGTCGGTCGTGACCCCTTTGTGGGTCAAATAACCCCTTCTTAGGGGTTGCCTAAGACCATCAGAACCCACAGGTATTTATATTATGATAACAGTATGGAAACAGTAGCAAAATTACAGTTATGAAATAGCCACAAAAGTAATGTAATGGCTGCGAAATCATAGCATGAAGAACTTCATTAAAGGTTGCAGTATTAGTAAGGTTGAGAACCAACACCTTAGATGATTAAATGTGTTTTCTATCATTTTTCTCAGATTTGATTCTCATCCTAGAGAAGCTTATACCCAGGGCTGTGAGTCCATCGATGGCTGAGGGGAATATGTAATGACTATAACTTAAGTAATAAAAAGACTCAAAAAACTGTGAATGATTTAAGAAATTAGACTTGAGCAAAGAGATGGAATGTGATTTAGGCTTAGATCGAGACTGTGGTACCTGTCCTAGTCAGGGTGACTGTTGCTGTGATTAGACACCATGACCAAAAGCAAGTTGGGAACAAAAGGGTTTTTTGGCTTACACTTCCACAATTTAGTCTAGTCAAAGGAAGTCAGGACAGGAACTCAAAAAGGGCAGAAACTTGGAGACAGGAGTTGTGGCAGAGGTCATGGAAGATTGCTGCTTACTGGCTTGCTTTGAACGGCTTGCTCTACTTGCTCTCTTATAGAACCCAGGACCACCAGCCCAGCACTGGCCCCACCCACAATGGTCTGGGTTCCTTCCACATTGTATTAGTCAGGGTTCTCTAAAGTAATAGAATTTATAGAATGAATATCTGTCTGTCTATCTATCTATCTATCTATCTATCTATCTATCTATCTATCTATCATCTGTCTGTCTGTCTGTCTGTCTATCTATGGGATGACTTACAGGTTGCATTGTTGGATTAGTCCAGCTAATCCAACAATGGCTGACTGAGAATGGAAAGTTCAAAGATCCGATAGTTGCTCAGTTCACAAGGCTGGATGGCTCAGATGGCCTTCTGTATATGCTGAAATTCCAAAGAAATGAGCTCTAATGCCAGTGAAGGAATGGACTTGCTAGCAAGGTGAGAGCAAGCCGACAAAAACAAAGGCTTCCTTTTTCCATATCCTTATTTAGACTTCCTGTACAAGGTATGGTATATATTAGATCAGGATTAAGTATTTGGATTAAAGGTGTGTCTTCTTGCCTCAAAATCTGGATTAAAGGTATTTCTTTCTACTGCAAAAACCCAGATTAGAAGTAAATCTTCTTACTTCAAACTAAGCAAAAATCCCTCACAGATGTTCCCTCCATATTTGCCTTTTAATTCCAAATGTAGTCAAGTCGACAATCAAAAATAGCCATCACAGGCATCAGTCACTAATTAAGAAAATGCCCTACAGGTTTACCTTAAGCCAGATCTATGGAAGCTTTTCCTCAACTGAGATTCCCATCTCTCAAAAGACTCTTGTGTCAAAGTGACATAAAATTAGCTGGTACAATTGACACTTTGTCAGCTCCACACACAAATCCATCACTGTTGAGCCAACTTTACCTTTCCGGTTCATCCCCAAGATCACGTTAATATCAACATCCCATTATAAACATTCCAAATCTTAAAAGTCTTTAACAATTTAAACACTGAAAAAAAATTCAACCTCGTGAAAATATTGTCTCTTAAAGTGCAATGTCTCTTTAAAATTCCAAAAATCTCTTCAAAAGTTCAAAATCTTTCAACTGTGAGATTCTGTAAAATCAAAAATAACTGAAGCATCTTACTTCTGTCCAAAAGTTCACAAGCCAGACCTCCATCATCTGTACTGCTCTAAACATTATCTTCCAAGCTTCCATAGAACAGCCCACTGAGCCATCATCAACACTCATTGATGACGTTTTAGGCCAAACTTCTGAAGTCCTTCTACAAACCTCTCAACAAAAACAGGGTCAGGTCTGTCCCAGCAATAGCCCATTATCCTGGTTACTATTGCCGTGATTAAACACAATGACTAAAAGAAAGTTGGGGAGAAGCATGTCTATTTGGCTTATACTTCCTCATGGTAGCCCATCATCAAAGGAAGTCAGAACATGAACTCAAACTGGGCCCGATCCTGGAGGCAGGAACTGATACAGAGGCCATGGAGGGGTGTTGCTTACTGGCTTGCTCATCATGATTTGCTTAGCCTGCTTTCTTATACAACCCAGGACCACCAGCCCAGGGTGGCACACTACTCACATCAATCACTAAAAAATTACCCTATAGGCTTGTGTACAGTCCAATCTTATGGAAGCATTTTCTCAACTGAAGTTCTTTTCTCTCAAATGATTCTAGCGTGCATCAAGCTGTCATAGAATTAGCCAAGCAAGTCTTTGGGTATTCATCATATTAACAGGCCCTGCCTAACTATAGGAATCAGTATGTAGTTTTGTAAGCTTTTGTTACAAATAATTATTAGGCAAAATAATCATCTAGATAATTTAAAAACTCCTCTGCTACTAAATATAAGGAGTGCTAGGTAAAATAAGACAGCTAGTTATACATTTACTCTTTTGAACGACATACTTTTTTTAGACAAAGAGATGAGCTCAGAAAACCCACTGGTGGTAACAATAACAGGAGAAATAAAAACCAGTGAGGCTGAAATGAGCTGAAGGAGCTACAGGAAGGGGCGTGCCTGCTGAGCCCTGCCTGCCTGGAAGCAGCAGATAAGTCTCGACCTGGAGGCAGGAAATCAGAATTGAAACACAACATTTCAGCCAGAAGATGCAGTGCAGAATTCAAAACAAATGAACAAAAAATATCATCTTCAGAGGTGTATTAAAGATATTCCTGATACCCTCTGGTGTCTAAATTCTTGGCAGTGGTGTCCTGGAAACTTTATGTAGATGTGAAAGCACAAGGTGCTCATTGCTACCACTCCTGGAGTGGCACCCGAGCAAATGCAACACTTCCCTTGCAGAATGCCATCACCGCTACTCCAATTGGGCTCTGCAGGGTTTCTGAAGATTACACTCCAACAAAGGCAGGCAGAAAAATAACAAAGCATGTGAGGAAACCATGAAATGAAGGAGAATCAACACAAAGCACAGAGGGCATATTTAGAGCTTTAAATGTTATAATTCATAAAAGTGAATTAACTTTTTAAGAAAGGCCTTTAAATGGAACTTAAGAGGGAGAGTGGGAGAGTCTCTGAAGAATTGAGTGTGATGAGTTTGGGAATGGAATGACGTAGAACTTTTAGAAATCAAAACTAAACACCAGCTTAAAGTCTATGACAGAGAACATATCTGCATACCATATATCTCACAGGTCATTTGTATCCAGAATATATAAAGAGTGTCCTAAACCCAACAGCAAGAAAACAGCCTGGTTAGGAAATAGTAGAAAGACATCAAAGAAACATTGAAGAAGACCAATATCTCTGGTTATTAGAGAAGTACAGTCAAACCCATGTGAGAAGCGACCAAATGCCTTATAGAATGATTAACATGGAAAATAAAATCCTCTGACAATGGTAAGTGCTGACAAGAATACAGAGACACCAGATCTCTAGGATAATGCAGATGACAGTGTAAAATAATACAGCTGTCTTATAAATCAAGCTTGTGTGTTTAAGAAATTAAAGACACAATGACAATCACCTTGTCCATACAGAAATGTCGCCGAGCTGTTCACACGGCTCCGTGTAATCTCACAAATCCAGATACATCACAGTTGTCCTTCAGTGAGAGGACAAAATGACTTCTAGTCATACAACGAACACTACTTAACGATGAAATGAGGTAAGTTGAGATGCAGGTGACTCAGACTGACCTTTAAACCATAGTGCTAAGTGAAAAGGTCAGTCTTGAAGGGTCACAGGGGCTGTGCATTTCTTTTATGTACATCTCTCAAAGCCACAGCCAGTTAGAGAAAGATGGCAGATAAGTAGTTATTAGAGGAGAAAAGAAAGGAAGGGTGGTTATGGCTGTGGAGAGGCTGCATGAAGAGGCAGTGAAGAGCTGCAGGAAGGAGTTCTTCTGCAGTGGTGGCCAGTTCTGTATGTAACTTGTGGTGGTGGCTATATGAACCTATAGTTTTAATAAATGTTATCACAACTATATACAAAGAGACTGATGATATGAGTATATTCAAACCCTTTGAAATCTGTAACGCATCAGATAGCATGGTACCAATCAATATCTTTATTCAACATTGCATTATTATAGGGTCACATTGGGGAAGCTGAAATACGAATATATGGAAACTTTCTCTACTCTTTTCACAATTAATTATAATTCTATAATACCTGAAAACGAATGCTACTTCAGAATTTAAACATACACACATACATTTTCATATCTATGGAATTCAGTGGATAGTTTAAAAGTCAATAAACTACAGAAGAGAGAGGCTGGTGAGATGGTTTAGTGGACAAAGGCACTTGCTACATAAGCTCAGTAACCTGAATTTGGTGCCCAATATTCCTCTGACCTCCACACATGTGCTGTGGTACACACATACAGTGAGCCTACATACAATAATAATAATTTTTGAAGATGAAAACAATTAATGAACTGAAAGACTGATTTGAGAAAAGTATTTAAATTTAAACAAATTTTAAATTAAATTAAATCCAGAAAATAAAGAAATGTGAATGGAAGCATTAGAGGAAGAGAGGACAAGTTGAGATCACCAATGTCAATCTAATGTGACTGTCATTGTTGTTGCAGAGATCCCAGGTTGACCTCAAACTCGTTATATGGCTGGGGGTGACCTTGAACTTCTGGTCGTCCTGTCTCTACTTCCCAAATGCTTGGTATATAAGAGTGTATTACCACACTTTGCTCATGTAGTGCTGGGGATCGAACCCAAGGCTTTGTGCATGTTAGGGAAGCACTCTACTTATATATTCATCCTCACTGATAAAGCTTTATAAAAGAATAATTGGAAAAAATAAAGGAAAGAGAACATTTCAATATGTAATGACTGAGAAACATAAATTTGTTGGAAGATATAGTTCTGAAAATTTAAGAAGCACAGCTGTTTGTAAACAGAATAGATACTAAACCAACTACCAACTTGTAGACATAGTGACTAAAGAGTACCAAAGAAAAAGAGAGTTTAAAAGTAACTTGTGAGTTTTTGCTAATCATAATTTTGTTTCCGTGAAGAATCGATTGCATGGTTATTCTCTTGTGTTTACACATGAGCTCCCTGAACAGAACACCCTTAAACCTAGACATCCAACGTTGATCACTTGGAAAAAATTACAGTACATCCTATACTGTTAAAACGGTGTAGTGTGGATAATGGGAGTCAGAAATACCAAGTAACTGAGGAAGGCAAAGGATTCTAGTGAGGCAGAAACTGGAGAGGCACATTCTCAGGCTGTAGAGTTTCACTCAGCTTGCTGCCACTGCTATAAACAACGAGTAAATCCAGTTCACTGATTCCATAAACCCGGCCCTGGGACCAGTTCACTTAATCCCTGGAGTGTGGAAAGGCACAGGCTCAGTTCATGTGCCTCTTCAGCTACCAGTCCAGCGTGTAGCAGAGAAAATAAACTAAGGCAGTGAAAGATCCTACAGCCTCTGTCTTCTCTTATAACTAGTGGCTATAACTTTTCAGCATCTTGGGCAGCCCTGTGGTGACTTACAATACAGAGTAGTGGGGCTGAAGTTTGGAAGCTTTGTTTCTCTGGGTTTCTTTTTTAACTGCCTCTAAAATGTCTAAAAATGGAAGCACACTATATTATTTAACTCATAAGAAGTAGACTGTTATTGCTCTATAGTTTACAGATGCATACTTTTAGCAGCATAAGCTGTAGAGAGAATGGAAATTGTGACCTCATGTATTCTCTATCAACATTGGGAGCAATTGTTGCCACATTAGAGAAGGCACTCCTTGAGAAGAGGTTGTAGATCATCCACTCAGCATGGAGAATCCTTGGTGGGTGAGTACATCAGACTTGCACAAAAGCAGGCACATGTTCATTAAACACTTAAAGGGTGTGCAAGACATGGACTTCCATGCCCAAGTATTCAAATATGGAACTTCAGCCATTGTCCCAATTGAAACCCTCTCAATACTGCATCAGCCTATGGTTCTGACTGACAAAGACATTATTCCCATAGGCTGCAGAGAGAATGATTCTGAAGTCCCCAGCCCTAGAACTATGGATGACCAGGATGACTTGCCCAAGTGGCAAGGGTGAAATCACTTTCCATACCTCGTGCATGTGGATGAGAAGGTTCCCAGGATTCATGGCTGAATCTGCTTTGTTCTGAGGACTGAGGTCATGTTGACTTCCTGCAAAGACTCCAAAGATCACATCTTTCCTTACTTTTCTTTTTTTCTTAAAGACTTGTTTTACTTTTAGTTGTGTGCATATGTAAATGGGTTTGTAAGCGCAGGTACCCGTGAAGTCCAAAAGGGGACCCTGGATTCCCTGGAGCTGGAGTTACAGGCCATTGTTAGCCATCCTGCTAGGATGCTGGGAACCAAACTTAGGTTCTCTGCAGGAGCGGTGTATGCTCTTAAGTGCTAAGCAATCTCTCCACCTCCACTCTCCCTTCTTCATCTCCTCTTCCTCTTTGTTTCCTTCCATGGTGCTTGGAATGGAACCTTGTGTGCTCTATAATTGAGCTACATCTCCAGCCCAACCAGAAGTAAGGGGTTTCCCCTGGTTTAAATGTGGGTACTAATTGTATAAAATAATGTATTTCATTGTGACATTTTCATACATGCATACACATACTACACCTTGATTGCATTTAGCTCCCCCATTGCCTTCTGTTGTACTTTTTCTCTATTCCTCCTGGTTCCCTTGGGTGAATTTTTAATATGCAAGAGTTTGACCTACAGTTCACAATGGAGACACATATGCAAGACTTTCACATCATGATACTGATTGGCACCAACTGTACTGTCTGCTCACCTCTTAGGCTTTCAGGCAGTCCTCCTCTCTTCCTTCTGCCTCTTCTTCCATTTGTTTTCTCTCTTACACCATTTATTCAAACCATTAAAATCCTTTCAAAACCTACCATTAAATAAAATAATGAGAAGTGGAAAATCACTGGCAAACATAAGTTAGGGAAGAACTAGAAATTCTGACCATCCAAAAAAGCATGTGTGCGTTGCTCATTGTCCTATGTCACAGAAATGCCCTGCAGCTAGCTGACATGATGGCCGCCTTTGAGGAGTAAACACTGTGGCAATAAATATTCTAAAATGATGTGAAAGTGCTCTTGCCCCCCAAATTTCCTGAACAGTCGATTCTCTTCTGGTTGTCCGAGGCAGTGTATGACCCCTCCATGTTCTGTCCTTGCTTTACACAAACATCCAGGCTCTGTTTATTCCAGTATCTCTGCAGCTATTAGACTTCTGTTACACAATTGCTTTTCTTTCCAAGTATCTCACTTTTCAAGGGACTTTCTCACAAGCTCTCACATTCAGTTTGCAAAACATGATGGCACTTGTGTTTTGTTCTTTGTGCTAATGCTATAGTAACTTCTAGTCCTGACTAAAATATTTCCAGGATGCTAATTATAGATCTCTGGGTGATCAGCATAAAGTCTATAGAATAAATGAATAAATGTGCCCCAAACTTTATCACTGTGATTTAAAATCATTTAGAGCAAAAGATCTTGAGGTGGATGGAAGGGAAACCCTGTTCAGGACTGGTAGTCGTCAAACCAGTGAACAAGTATTGAGTGTTGTCTATATACCTACTCATTTGTCTTCAAGTAGCCATATGAATAGCAGAGCAGCACTGACAGTCCATATTATAGATAAGGAAACCAAGGGATAAGGAGAACAAATCATTTTGAGCTCCCACAGCTAGAATAGAGCATTGTGAATGCCTGCTTCCTGATTCCAGAGTCTGCATGTGAAGACCTATTCCACATTCTCAGGAAAGTTCTCCCTCCTCCCTGACAAATTTTATTATTTATTCTAGGTGAAGGAATAAATAAGGAAGGTGACACCTCCTTTCCCACTTTAATTCTTGTCCCCTGTCACCCTCCCCCCAACACCTCATTCCATCTCTCACAATCACAATAAATGGGAGAAGGCCATGAAGAGTGCCTGGCTCCACAACAGACACCTTCCCTTCTAATCTCTACTACTTTAAAAGATCTGGAATCTGTTTTCTAGATGCTTCTCATCTGAACATGGAACAATAACAAGGAGGCATAGAAAACAAGAACGCAAAGGCATGGGAGAAAAATAAAGGTTAAACCAAGTTTAACAGCCAGTCTATGAGCTTTAAGATGTATAAATGGCAAGCAGCCGCACCCACTTGAACACTGCCATGCTCCTGCCTTGATGATAACAGACTGAACCTCTGAACCTGGGAGCCAGCCCCAATTAAATGTCCTTTATAAGAGCTGCTGTGGTCCGAGTGTCCCTTCGCAGCAATGGACACCCTAAGACACACAGCAGGAGCCACCATTCAAGTCACCACTATCTCTGCTTATGTCACAGTGCTCAGAGAGGGGGATGATGTTAAGGATAAACAGGCAATAAATGAATGGATCCCAGTGTCAGAGAGGCCACGTGCATTCCAGGTAGAGCCCACTGCTTCTCACATAGACTCACTCCAAGGCAAGAGACCCCTTCTGCCAATTGCTTCAAACTTATCTTGAAAAATGAGATCTGAGCAGCTAACGGCAGGGGGACCAGGGAGGGTTCAGAACAATAAACTGTAACTTCATTCTGCAAATTACCTCATTGAAAAAATCAGTGAAACAGTCGAGTTAATCAAAGTTAAATTCATCTTTTAAGATGTTTTGCTTTTGAGATTGTGTGTATGACAAAGCCATTAAGTATGAATGAAATTTTAAAAATGTATTTTAGGAAGGAAGTATGCCACACCCATCCCGGGAGCCAACTGTGGCCAACTTGCTTCAAATTATAGAAGACAATTTTTTTCTGTATGTTTTTTGTATGTTTTCCTACTGGTGAAGACAACGCCTCTACTCTCTGTCCCTGTGATAGAGGCCAAATCTCCAGCCTTGAGCTAGCACTAATAAATAAATAAATAAATAAATAAATAAATAAATAAAGCTACTTGGGTATATGGACTTATATTGTGTGACAGTCCTGCTGAGATAACTGCTAATGGTTGATTGGTGGGTAGCTCATAGAAGGTGGAGGTGCTGATAAAGATGATTGACATGCCAAGAGGATTAGAAGGGAATGGCTTGATGGCTCATTTCTACATTTGTATTTCAGGAAATAAAATCACAAGGAAAAGCACCACATACTGGAGTCCAATTATTAGAATTTGAAAGGAGACTCAACTTTTTAACTTCTTTGGGCTATGAATTTTGAGACCATTTAAAGAAAAATATCTGAAAAAGGCATTCTTCTAATAAGAAAAAAAATGTTGTTATGTTCCTATTCTATTTCCTTTTTCTAATTGTTTCAACTCTGGGGCTTTTTTTTCTGTTTAGCCTAAACTGAGCTACAAGTGGAGAAGCTGGGTGGTCCTCTGAGAATACATGGATGGAGAAAAATTTCAGATCTGTCTCCAGTTAAATGCAAGCTGTGGGGAAGCTTGGTCTCCCAAACACCAGTTTTCTCATCTGTTAACCAGGGTGATATCCACTTTGAAGGTTAGTTTAAAAGGCAAAAATAGACAAGTATAAATATTAAACCATTTGGTAAGAAATTTAAATTCACTACAGAAATGCAAAACGTTATCAATGGCCCTTTTCTTTCTTTTTTTTTTGTTTTATTTTTTTTCTAAGTTTTTTTTTAATTACATTCAAAATCATTTCCCCTTTCCCATTTCCTCCCTCCCCGAAAGTCCCATAAGCCTCCTTCCCTCCCTCTTTTCCCCATTCAACCCCCTCTTGCTTCTCTGTCCTGGTATTCCCCTACATCCAGTCTTTCCAGGACCAGGGGTCTCTCCTTCCATCTTCTTGGAAATCTATTGATATGCGAATTGTGTCTAGGGTATTCTGAGATTCTGGGTTAATATCCCCTTATCAGTGACTGCATACCATGTGTGTTCTTTTGTGATTGGGTTACCTCACTAAGGATGATATTTTCAAGTTCTGACCATTTGCCTAGGAATTTCGTGAATTCATTGTTTTTAATTGCAGAGTAGTATTCCATTGTGTAGATATACCACATCTTCTGAATCCATTCCTCCATTGAGGGACATCTGGGTTCTTTCCAGCTTCTGGCTATTATAAATAAGGCTGCTATGAACATAGTGGAGCATGTGTCCTTATTGCATGCAGGTAAAGCCTCTGGGTATATGCCCAGGAGTGGTATAGCCGGATCCTCCGGGAGTGTCATGCCCAGTTTTCTGAGGAACCGCCAGACTGCTTTCCAGAGTGGTTGTACCAGCTTGCAATCCCACCAGCAGTGGAGGAGTGTTCCTCTTTCTCCACATCCTCGCTAACAACTGCTGTCTCCTGTGTTTTTGATCTTAGCCATTCTGACTGGTGTGAGATGGAATCTCAGGGTTGTTTTGATTTGCATTTCCCTAATGACTAAGGATGTTGAACATCTCTTTAGGTGCTTCTCAGCCATTAGATATTCTTCAATGGCCCTTTTCTAAAAGGTATATCCGATCTGTTCCCATGAGGCATGGGATCCTCAGGCTCAAAGCTGCTGAGGGTTTTCTTAATCTCATCCTTGCCAGGAAACAGACCCGAGCAACAGAGCTGAGAAGCTTCCCAAGAATTCTGAAAGCATGTGAGCGCCGCCAAGAGAGGAAACCTGCCTATGAGCTCTTGGATGACAGTGACCTCCTGGGGGCTAGCTCCCAGGGTCCTGAACCTGTGAAGCTTCCAGAACCTTTTATTCCCTGTAGATCAGAATGTGGGGAAGGGTTTGCACATTTCTATTGCATATTTCCCACAGGAAAACTAAAAAAGAAAATCATGGCAAACATGAGCTTAGTGTATCTTTCAAACTAGGGAAACGTCTGTCATCCAGTCCTGGTCTGTGACTAGACCAGAGATACAGTGGGAGTGTGGTGTTCTTCTGAGTCCCTAAATCCCTGAGTGCTAAGGTGCTTAGAGTCAGGCCTGGCTCCCAGTCAGCCAGTTACTTTCCTACTGGTATAGACAATGCTTCTACTCTCTGTCCCTGTGGAGGAAGCCAAATCTCCAGCCTTGAGCTAGCATAAATAAATAAATAAATAAATAAATAAATAATGCTACTTGGGTATATGGACTTATATTCTGACAGTCCTGCTGAGATAACTGCTAATGGCTAATAGCTCACAGATGGTGGAGATGGTGGATAAAGATGATTGACATGCCAAGAGGATTGGAAGGGAATGGCTTGATGGCTTATCATGCTACTCAGAACAGTACACAACTTAAAACATATGAATTGTTTATTTCTGGAATTTTCCATTCAATATTTCTTAACTATAGCAAACTATGGTCAGCTGAATTCATAGCAAGTTAAACCACAGATGGAAGGGCTCATTAAACACCTCATCTCATTTTTCATAACACTTAACCCTTCCTTGTTCAGTACATCTTTTGCAAGTGAATGAACTGAGGCACAGAGACCTGACATCAAATATTCAGTGAGTATTCACTAGTTTTCAGATATTATCAGAGAATGCGAAGTTGCTGAAGATCTTGTGGCCAAATAGCTTTCACAACACATTGTCGCTGACAGAATCTGCTTGTCATGGGGTATTAGGTTTTATTCATTCACCTGTGCATTTAGTCAGCCAGTGCTAAAGCTTTGAGCACCCACTGTGTGCTGGGCACTTTGCCAGTGTATGAAATGAACAGGGTCTTAGCTATCCTCCCTACGCTTTAACCTCCCTGTCCTTCCAAGATAGAGGAGCTGTCTGTCCTCTCACAAGAAGCCATGACTCTACCGCCAGCTCTAAGATGATTCTATAAAACCATTTTATAAATTCTATAAACTACCCCCAGCTCTGCGATGATTCTGTAAGGCCCTGGTTGGTTTCTCATTCCCTGGTTGCTCAGAAGCACAGTCATAACGTATCTAGGTGATTTTTTTTTTCTTTTCATCTGAGAACAAAATCATTTTCTTTGTTAGAGAAAATGCCAGTTCTGAAGAGATGAGATCATTTATAAATGGGACGAATTTCCTGTGCCTTCCAGAGTGGGCACCCCCTAAGGTCTGGCCTCTGGCGCTGCATGAAACTGACCACAGAACTAGTGGTGGAAGGGGGGCGGTTGTGACCTGGACTGCGTCAGTGCCTCTCTGAGATCTACCCACATCATGATGCGTCAGCTGCCCACGAGTTACTTAGGCTGAGGACGTATCTTTTTGACCTCCTTTACCGGATTGTGCGTGGCCTGTGTATAGATTTGATTGGTGCGTGTTGGACAGCCTCGATTCCTGCTCCGCAGGAAGCTAAGTGCTCTGCGCAGACGCCCTCTGCCTGCTGCAGTCAAAGGGGTTAGCAGCCACCCAGCTCCATCTGTTGACTGCTTCAGGCAACTGCCATTGCCTCTCCCGGGCACCCTAGGTTCAGAGGCTCTAACTCCTTTAGCTTTGTGACTTCGACATTAATTCAGAAATAAATTATGCATGACTAAACCTTGCATTACAGACAATGTAATTTCGACTTTGTCTTTAATATGCAGAAAAGAAATATGGATGTCTTTATTTCTTATTCATGTCAAAGAGGTGGACTGTTTGTGGCTCAGGCACCAGATGGGAAAACAACCGTTGCTCGACACCTCTTCTGGAGATAATGAAACCTCCTTGAGAGTTATATTTCTTTCCTTCCTCTCTTTACCCCCCTTCACCTTTGGGGTGTCCCTTATTCATCCCCAGCCCCTGAGGTGGTCGGATCCTCCTTCTCTAGTAGTGGATACTACAGCAGCAAAACATTTGCTTTATTGCTTAGTAAGGTGGGCTTTGTTTTTCCTGTAATTCTCCTAGAATATGATTCTGGCTTTTGCTTTGCATGTCAAAATTCAAACCAATCAAATATTTTGGTGAACCAGTGAACAGGTATTTACCAGCCTTAACTTCTGCTCTTATATAGTAAATGGATACCAAAGATGAAGATGGAATTTTTCTTAACCTGCTCTTAGGTCAAACTTAGCCTTGATAGACTGGATTGACAGATATAAGGTGAATTATATAACAGGAAATTCTCGGCCTGTTTCCTGATCACCACCAGTCCGTGGGACTTAATATTGCTATTTGTTTTCTTCCTGGAAGTCACTCAGCCTGAGCCATCTTAGAAGGCATCCCTTCTTAGACGTCAGCAAGCCTGTGCCCTGAAGCAGACTACCCAGACCTCCACTCACTCATTTGCACCTTTTCCAAATATAGATTCAGACCACCCAAAATCAGAGGATTTATGATATTTTAATAATATCTCTAAGCAGGTCATCTCCATAGACTCCCAGGCAGGCTTGTTATACATAAATAACTTTAAAAATAAGCAGATGAGTTAATGGTGGCTGTGAAGAAGCTCCATTTGAATTTCTTGATTAGTCTGAGTGACTACATTGAGTCCTAGTCTCTACCCCAGATCCATGCTCCCTGCCCATGGGATTTTATCTACTTGTTCCTTTCAAAGTATAGCTATTGACTCATGATTGAACACAGAACTACCTTACATGAGGTGGCTTGGCTTGGGGAAAAGGGCATAGTCTTTGAAGTTGGGTGCACATGGATTTGAATTCCAAGGCACTTTCTGTTATGAAACCCATGGTGAGGGAGTCAGTAACTTGTTCAGTCCCTATTTTCCTTAGCTGCAAAATAGAAAATTCAATACCAATTGCTGGAGATGACTGGGAAGGTTTAATGGCTTTAGGTACACAATGGGCCTGCACCCAGTACTTTTGTGTCTGTTTCTTGTTGCACATATGAATATCACTCTATTAACCAGGTTCGAAAAGGTAGCATCCTCTACATACCATGCCGATGATTATGAGAAATAATTCAGGAAATTATTTCACTGTCCACATTTAAGCTGTATGCATTGGTAGAAATATTTCCCAATAGATATAAGAATTGCACTTTTATTGTTTGAAAAGATTAACCTCTGTTTTTCTGTGGTATAATTGCATGTGTCTGGCCTTGCTCTGTGTTATATCTATATGATATTTTCTCCTCAGACTTGCTGTAATTTATTGAGTGCTTACTATGGTTGTCACTAGATACTATTCATCCAAAGCACTAATCCTATAGAGAGGACATTATGCTACAAATGAAACTCAGAAGAAACTTTACTAGCCCTTCATAGGTCTGGCTGACAGTAAGACCCCTCATGATTTTAGTGGATGTGTGCATGTATTTATGCTTCTTTCCAATGGGACTGGTCTCATACCTTTCACTGATTTCTGATTATAAGTGCTTCTCCCAGTAAACAGGTCTTGTTCATGATCAGCAGTGGAGTTTGGGCTCATTTCTATTTCACATGCCATTGGACCAGTTTGGTCAGGCTTGGTCTTCACTCATGTATGTCTAGTTATTTCCCAATCTTATGGGGGCATTTTCTTGACTGAGGTTCCCTCCTTTCAGATGACTCTAGCTTGTGTCAAGTTGACATAAAACCAGCCAACACAGTGTCCTTTCTCTTTACATTCTACTAATCAAAGTAAATCATGGGGTCTCCCTAGTCATAAAAGACCTCACCTCTTGGGGTGATGAGTACTTAAATCATCAGGAGGGAAATCTGATGTCCATTTTTGCAGCAATTTCCCACATGCTCTTAAAACTATTCCTTGCATTATATGACACATCAACCTCTTCTCTCCAAACTAAGAACAGTTATAAATGCTTACTCATTGTCTGTCATTCACTCAACACCTTCCACACTTGCCATTATAAGCTATTAGGATGAGAATCCGATGATCATTAATAACTATATATGGAATTAATTAATAATTGAGCCAATAGGAGACGATCATACTATATAGTCCAGGCACACAGCATACTGTAAAACAAGTTAGCATCCATGTAAAATCTAAATTTTATGTATGTAGTGGGAGTGTCTATCCACGGAAGTGCAGATGCTTGAGGAAGCCAGAGGCATTGTTTCCTTCTGGGACTATAGTTGCAGGTGGATGTGAGACACCTAACGTGAGTGCTGGGACTCAAACTGTGGCCTTTTGCAGAAATAATGTATGCTCTTAACTGCCAAGTCATCTCTTCAGCCATTTTCCATTAAACAAAACAAAACACCCCTAGGATCTATTTTGAAACAAGGTCTCATGTATACCACACTGGCCTCAATCTTGCAACATATCCAACATCCAAGGAAGTCCTCAAACCTCTGATCCTCTTCCCTTCAACTACCTATGGTGGGATATTAGGCCTGCATTAACGTGCCTGGTTTATGTGGTGCTGTGAATCAAACTCAGAACATCTTACATGCTAGGCAAGTACTCTATGGAATGAGCCACGTTGTTCCCATTCCGTATGTAATTTTCTTTTCTTGGTGAGCATAAGTTTGTCCTTTAAAGCCATATGGCTCTTCCCTGTCCTCTGGAAATATTGACAAACATCTCACAGGGACTGAAATTTAATAATCTCTAAGGGCATAGCAGAGCTTAAGTCTTTACAAGTGCTTGGAAAATTCTGACTCCTCGGGAAGTGGTATTGTCAGCAATTTGTCTTAAAGTTGTTGCAACATGCTTTGTTTTTTGGTGCCTGGAAAGTCTTTGCTGCAATGTTAGAATAAATTTTCTTGCTGGTGTTTGTAAGTAGATGCTTTAGGAGAATGCTGGAAAATCCCTTTCCCGTCCTCATTTGTCTCTCTTGCTTTCTCCCTTTTTGTATTAACAAAAACCAGAAAGGATTTTTTTTGAGAGCTCCAAAACCAAACACAGCCATGCAGCACTCCTGGGAGTTTGTTTTAGAAGTTCATATTTGAAATACTAAATCAATTACAGGCTTATGAGAATGACAGAAAACTCTTAGAACCAGGACAGGGAGGGAGGGAGGAAGGTGGAAGGGAGAGAAGGGGGGGGGGTGGAATCGATCATTGTGTATTCCTTTTCATGCTGTTTTCCATGAGGACAGAACAGGATGTGAGGCCCAAGGAAACTGGGTCTTTTTCAGCCAGACCAGAACTTGAAAGATCTGGGTTTGACCTATGAGTCATTTGATGTATTGATGCCAAATGTGCAGCCGGCTCTGGCCACTGCCCTTCTCTTCTATCTTTGTCTTGCTTGACCAGTTGGTCTGAGCCAAGGAGGATGACAAGCAAAGCTGGATTATCACCACCTCTGCACTGTGTTTCCCTCTATATTAATCATTAGGAGATGCCAGGAGTGCTCTCAAGCATCCCTCGGACCAACACTTATGGACATTGAAAAAAAACAAAAAAACAAACAAAAAAACAAAGGAACCAAACCAAACCAAAATAAAACAAAAAAACCCAGCTTAGTAAGGAAGAAATCTGAGTGGCTTCAACCCACTCCTAAATAATATACACATGTTACACATTATACACACAGATCTATATGTTTGTGCATATATGTGCATATATAATGTATGTGTAGAACTCTCTTTTTCAGCAAGTTGGAAAGATGGTGTTGAGTTAGGAGAAGGGAGGAAATGCAGCCTCTAAGCCTCATGAACCAAACATCCAGCATCTCAGCACAGAGAGTGTTTTTCATTTGGATTTCTAGGCCTGAGTCCAACTTTTATTTCTTTACAAATACCTATAAACAATGTCTCTTGGAAACTCCCATTATCCAAAATCAACAAGTTCTGAAAGCAGAATAATGACTTTAGTTCTAGTCCTTGCTACTCAGAAAATCTCTCCCATTCTAAAACCACTCATGTCCCCTGCCATACACCTTCTTAGGAAAAGAAACAGGAAGTGTTTTTGTCCTACTGAAAAAGAATGATTTCTTGTTCTCAACATATTAGGTAGCAAAGACAAACAGCTTTATAAAATTCCATCAAATAGCACCATAAATTTTCTTTAATTTATCTTTCCAATTAAAATCCATTTTTCAAAAGGTATTTTCATTGGCTCCTAACACATCCATCTCAGGATAGGTTGCCTAGCAACCTGCCAGCCCTATTCCTTTCTGCTCATTTCTTTACAACCTTTGCTAAAGATTTCTTTTCTGTTTGTTGGACTTGCAGTAGCAAGGTTTTAAATACCCCCGTGCCTGCAATGATGGCTTAAATGCAGTTTGGGATAAGATCAAGATGTCCCTTGAAGGTCAATGTCATCTGAATGGAATAATTCCCTGGGAATTCTATAAGCAGGTTCCTAGCCAATGAATGTAACTTGTCTTCACTAGGAGAGGATGAGAAAACTTAGAGGTAAACAAAGACGAGAATATGACCCATGGTAATCCAGGGAACTCTAAATCCAGCCTTTCCCATAACTGGGTTACATGAACTATTAGATACTAAGTTCAAGTTGGGTCTCTATAAATTGCAATTTAGGATGCCCTACGTAGTACTATATTGCTAAGGAGTCTTTGTGGTATTACTGTGTTGTTAGTTCAAACTAGTTCAGACAAGAGAACAGTTGAATCCCTCGTTATCACCCAACACATACACACACACACACACACACACACACACACACACACACAGAGGAACAAGGCTTTCAACCTCCATTTGTCTGGGTTTCAAGGCAAGCATGTCTTTTTGTTTATATAGTTTTGCCTCCCAACTAGTCCTGAGCCATCCTGACAAGTATAAAACTATTTTAGAGAGACTAGTGCACCCCTTTAGATTATCAGACTGAGACAATATTTCTAAAGAAATTGGGATTTCACCAGGAATCTCACTGTGGGAGAGAAAAAGGCTGAAACCTGGTGCTAGACAGAGGGGAAACCTGTTACCCAGGAAGAGAGTTCACACAGTACTGGCAATTTATCAGAGGAGACCTGAGAATCTTGATGAACAAGACCACACCTTGACATAGCTATTTAGCTATGGATTCTGCTCAATCTCTATTTAAACCTAAGCCTCATGCTAACATCCCCAGGATAGACTGGTTTGGGGATGAGTAATTGGATCTTTTGTTCTTTTCAATGTGGCCACTCTGAATAACTTTCCTTTTTTCCCCTCTATTATCTGCTTGTTTAATTGGATTATTGAAGACAAATGGCCAAGCCTGCCTTGTTAAGGCTGTTAGGGCTCATGCTCAGAACCCTGACAACTCTGGTAGCATTTCCACAGTATCTGCTTTCAAGAGGAGACAGACAGGCACGCTTGGTTCTCCGCACTTTACCCATAGTCCTTTAGTGAAGCCGTCTGTAACATTGTCTAACACCCAGTGCCATGAAAAGCAGATCTGCTCATTTTGCAAATGTTCTCTGGCTTCTCCAGATGGTAGCTCTCCTGCTTGCTCCAGTTTTCCCAGCTTTGGAAGTCACAGTACAGTCAATTTGCAACCTGCCACATATGGGAGGATATACAGACTGTGCGTCTGGGAACATAGATCTTACTCAGGACCAAGGGTGGGGATGTGGAAAGGTATGATGAAGGATCCAACACTCTATGCACCACTACTGCATTAAGATGGGGGCCACAGAAATTGCAACCCTGAGAGACCATAGCAGCTGTTGTCATTTGTGAGCAAATGTTTGACACAACTGAACATCCAGAGTGAGGGGATTGAAGACGAGAAGTAATTAGACTCTGTCTTTCAGCTTCCAAGGACGTGATCCTGGCCTCACCTCTTTACCTGCACTCTCTAAATCAATGGACCCCACTCTACCCCACACAGCAGGCGACCACTACAGCACACTATTGACCAAAGCAATTTCTAAATGTTACACGTAGGGAACACCTGGGTCTTGAATTTGAACCAAGATACTGTGACAAGAAGTCTGTGCTTATCAATATTTTACACAGCAATTTGAGTAAAGAAATAAGAGTCATTGCTCAAGTGGTAGCCCCAACTGCAGCCACAGATCACAGTCAGGCCTGTTGGACCCACTGTGTGTGTGTTTGTGTGTGTGTGTGTGTGTGTGTGAGCGATTTCGTGCACATATGCATACATGTGTGTGCATTTCTGTTATTGTTTGATATCAGCCTTCCACCACATGACAAAATGCCTTCAAAGAGTAGCTAAATGAGTGATTCTTGTGTATGAACTAAAACACTTTGTTTCTTATTGCCTCATCTTGCTAATACCAGTACTATAACTTGAATACAACCTTTCTATGTATGGATGCTCATAGGACTCGTTCAAAGGCCATCAAAGCCCAAATATGCATATTCACATCAGCATTAGAACCTTCTAGAGAGGGTGTAACAGTCTGTGTCTGTGGGGAACTATGGTTATCAGAAGTTGCAGCTATTGTTCCTGGGTATTCTTCCCTTGGCATTCTTCTTAACCATTTACTTTTGAATCAGACCTTTGGTCATGCTCAAATGCGTCTGTCAGGGGCATTCCTAAGCCAACAAGTATACATGTTTTATAAACGCATCCAGAATTCAAACGGGGCTAGAGATGAAGAAGCAGTTTCTACCTTTAAAACCAACAAACCACTAGAATGAGCTCCAGAGAAACATATCCAGGCAATAACAATAATAATAATAATAATAATAATAATAATAATAATAATAATAATAATAATAATCTACATTTAAAAGCCCCCTCATGTTCCCACACTGTTGAAATGATAAAGGCAGAGGCTCACAGATGCTCATGGTTTGAGAATAAGTAATAGTTGGGTGCTCAGTCCTAAACAAGGTATTTACACCATAACTTCTAAGGCTCAGAGAACACAGAGGAAAGGGAGCAGAGAGAACGTAAGCTGGGGCTGGGGTGAAGGGCTGAGAAATGTCATCTCCTGGGCATCACATGGGCATTGCACAGCAATTGTGACTCTGAGCCCAGAGCAACTTCAGTTACCTACACTGGGCGTGAACTAGACTGGCCCTGTCAATAATCAGTCAAGTGAGCAAGGAGTTCATGAGCCCTCACCCTCTGCTGAACTGTAGCTAGAGACAGACTGTGTGAGTCATTATCTTCAGCGTCTACACAATGGTGAACCCAATCAGCATCTATAGGTTGCTCCAAACCCCCGGCCACACAGACCATCCTGGTTAATTCAGTGGGTCCCAGTACAAGACAGACATGAAAGTGATTTAGGTAGGAGCAGAGGTTAACAGAAGCGGGACAGAACTAAAAGAGGTGTGTATGCAAGGAGACAGAATCCATTATACACATATAGGAAGTTCCAGATGAAAAATTATTTAGACATTAAAATGCTCATATTATTAGCACAAAACAAAAACATATGAGGTAATTAATATATACACCTACATTCTATGCAACATACATAATGTAGTATGCCATGAATTTATATATTTATCAAATGGTTTAAAGCTTTGGTTTCAATGTGTGGGGGGGGGAGATTTGCATTCTGTGTGTACTATAGGAAAGAGTTACCTCGACTTGAGAGAGAAGACGAAACCTAGACCTGCAGTGTGGTCCACTGCACATCAGGTCTGGTCTTACTCAGTCGACTCCTGTAGCTACTCTGACTGTGTTTCATCTACCTTCCATAAAACTCTACCCAACCTATAAAGTCAGCAGCATGAGTTTGAAGGCAGTCCTATGATTGCATGTGTCTTCTGGCTTTGGATTAGGTGGGACTGCACTGGTTTCCTGCAGTCAGCCACCATGGGCCTGGAGTGCCCGTGCCACAAAAAAACCCAAAAAACAAAAAGCAGTGAACTGTTCAAGTAAGGATGCCATCCTCCCATCCAGTGACCAGTGGAAGAATCTCAAAGAAAATGAAATGTTTTCATGAAAGCCAAGAGAAAGGAAATAATTAAAAATCCCTCACAAATCAATAAATAATGTCTTTTTTTCTTTTAAAAAATTAATTATTCCATTACACTAATACGAAAAGCACACAAAGATCTGACAAAGAAAGAGAATCTCAGGCCAATCTCTCTTATGAATATCGATGCAAAAATACTCAATAAAATTCTTGCCAACCGAATCCAAGAACACATCAAAACGATCATTCACTACGATCAAGTAGGCTTCATCCCAGGGATGCAGGGATGGTTCAATATAAGGAAATCCATCAATGTAATCCACTATATAAACAATCTCAAAGAAAAAAACCACATGGTCATCTCAGATGCTGAGAAAGCATTTGACAAAATTCAGCATCCTTTCATGCTAAAGGTCTTGGAAAGATCAGGAATTCAAGGCCCATATCTAAACATAGTAAAAGCAATTTACAGCAAACCGGTAGCCAGCATCAATCTAAATGGAGAGAAACTTGAAGCAATCCCACTAAAATCAGGGACTAGACAAGGCTGCCCTCTCTCTCCATATCTTTTCAATATAGTACTTGAAGTTCTAGCTAGAGCAATTAGACAACAAAAAGAGGTCAAAGGGATACAAATTGGAAAGGAAGAATTTAAACTATCACTATTTGCAGACGATATGATAGTATACTTAAGCGACCCAAAGAACTCCACCAGAGAACTCCTACAGCTGATAAACGACTTCAGCAAAGTGGCCGGATATAAAATCAACTCAAGCAAGTCAGTAGCCTTCCTATACTCAAAGGATAAGCAGGCTGAGAAAGAAGTAAGAGAAATGATACCCTTCACGATAGCCACAAACCATATAAAGTATCTTGGCATGACTCTAACCAAACAAGTGAAAGATCTGTATGACAAGAACTTCAAGTCTCTGAAGAAAGAAATTGAAGAAGACCTCAGAAGATGGAAAAATCTGCCATGCTCATGGATTGGCAGGATTAATATAGTAAAAATGACCATCTTACCAAAAGTAATATGCAGATTCAGTGCAATCCCCATCAAAATCCCAACTCAATTCTTCATAGAGTTAGAAAGAGCAATTCAAAAATTCATCTGGAATAACAGAAAACCCAGAATAGCTAAAACTATTCTCAAGAGTAAAAGAACCTCTGGGGGAATCAGTATCCCGGACCTCAAGTTGTACTACAGAGCAATAGTGTTAAAAACCGCATGGTATTGGTACAGTGACAAGCATGTAGATCAATGGAACAGAATTGAAGACCCAGAAATGGATCCACACTCCTATGGTCACTTGATCTTGGACAAAGGAGCTAAAACCATCCAGTGGAAAAAAGATAGCCTTTTCAACAAATGGTGCTGGCTCAGCTGGAGGTCAACATGCAGAAGAATGCAAATTGACCCATTCTTATCTCCTTGCACTAAGCTCAATTCTAAGTGGATCAAAGATCTCCACATAAAACCAGACACACTGAAACTAATAGAAGGGAAACTAGGGAAGAACCTTGAACATATGGGCACAGGGGAGAATTTCCTGAACAGAACTCCAATAGCTTATGTTCTAAGATCAAGAATAGACAAATGGGACCTCATTAAATTACAAAGTTTTTGCAAGGCAAAAGACACTGTCAAAAAGACAAAGCCGCAACCAACTAACTGGGAAATGATCTTTACCAACCTTACATCCGACAGAGGGCTAATATCCAATATATACAAAGAACTCAAGAAGTTAAACTCCAGAGAGGCAAGTAACCCTATTAAAAAATGGGGTACAGAGCTAAACAAAGAGTTCTCACCTGAAGAATATCTAATGGCTGATAAGCACCTAAAGAGATGTTCATCATCCTTAGTCATTAGGGAAATGCAAATCAAAACAACCCTGAGATTCCATCTCACACCAGTCAGGATGGCTAAGATCAAAAACACAGGAGACAGCAGTTGTTGGCGAGGATGTGGAGAAAGAGGAACACTCCTCCACTGCTGGTGGAATTGCAAGCTGGTACAACCACTCTGGAAAGCAGTCTGGTGGTTCCTCAGAAAACTGGGCATGACACTCCCGGAGGATCCGGCTATACCACTCCTGGGCATATACCCAGAGGCTCTACCTGCATGCATTAAGGACACATGCACCGCTATGTTCATAGCAGCCTTATTTATAATAGCTAGAAGCTGGAAAGAACCCAGATGTCCCTCAATGGAGGAATGGATTCAGAAGATGTGGTATATCTACACAATGGAATACTACTCTGCAATTAAAAACAATGAATTCACAAAATTCCTACGCAAATGGTCAGAACTTGAAAATATCATCCTTAGTGAGGTAACCCAATCACAAAAGAACACACATGGTATGCAGTCACTGATAAGGGGATATTAACCCAGAATCTCGGAATACCCTAGACTCAACTCACATATCAATAGATTTCTAAGAAGATGGAAGGAGAGACCCCTGGTCCTGGAAAGACTGGATGTAGGGGAACGCCAGGACAGAGAAACGAGAGGGGGTTGAATGGAGAAAAGAGGGAGGGAAGGGGGCTTATGGGACTTTCGGGGAGGGAGGACACGGGAAAGAAGAAATGATTTGGAATGTAAATAAAAAAAAACTTAGAAAATAAAAAAAAGTTATAGACCAAAAAAAAATTAATTATTCAAGTTGGCATACAAAGTAATGAATTTCTTTACCGAATTTTCATGCATATGTGTCATTAATAAATAATGTGTTTATCCAAGAAGGAATATAATCTGGGCTACATGTCTGTCATGAAGAAGATTTGTCATCTACTTCCTGCATGTCTGGCTAATTGTATTTTCTCAGCTCTCCTCAATTATATAGACCAGATGCTTTATGACTAGAAAAAGACATAGGGGAAGAAAGGGCATCTAAGACGAATTGTCTGTGCCAAAGACTTGTAAGCTGGGAGAAGGGTAACAATGAAGGAGTGTCTTCAAAGCTGTCCTCCCTCAGGGAGTCATCTTCAGTCCAGGTCTGTGATGGTTTGTGTGGCTCGGGGCTGAACCCAAGGCCTCATACATATTAGTCAAGCCCACCACTCTACCACTAAGCCCACCCCCAGCTCCTAGTCCAGAGTGCCTGGTACAACCACCAGCAATTCTTTGTAATGGGAGCTAGAGAGTTTTGAGTACTTTCATGTTTTCCCTTTCTTGCTGCCTCTTTTTCTTTTTGGAATAAGCAACAGAAGGGGGGAAAAAACCACCAATACTAACTTTCTAGTTCCTTTATGGAAAAGTTTGTCAGCTGGAGAATGTGGAAGTGAAAAATTCCTGTTTTCTATGCTCATTTATAAGATGAACTTTTAATCACACAAGTAATAAATGAATACATTCCCCTTGCAAAGAACAGCAATGGCACTTGGAGCTGAAGTGCTGGCGCCGTCTGTAATTAATGTGTGTGGGTTGCCCCACTGGGTCTGTGTTCAGGAAACATGGAAGTGTTAGTTGTAACTGAAGTCAAAGGACTCTCATCTGGGTGCCCTTGAGAGAAAAGGGGAAGATGCTACTGGAATCACCTTCCTCTTAGATGCCACAATCCTATCATCTCCTAATATTGCCAACTGTCCCCTTCTCCCTATGCCTTAAGTGATTTTGGTGTATTCTTCACTGGGTTACTGACTGGCCATGTCTCCAGTGTGAATTGTTTCTGTGGAATCTGGTAGTTAAGACAAGGGCATGCAAATGGCATCTACTGCTAAGTGGGCTGGAGTAGCTTAGCCCGCTGACCACTCTGAGGGTTTGGCTTTGTTTTTTTGCGAACAATGCTTTCAAAGCTGGTCTGTGCAGAAGCCAACGGAGTCATCAAGAAGCCGGTGTCTAAGACAACTTGCCAAGCAGCAAGCGCAGCTACACTAGAGAATGGCAAGGGGCGTGTGATGGGAGCACACGGAATTCTGGGACCTTGGCACCAGAGAACCTTCAGGGAAGATTCCCCTGGAGTAGGTCAGGCCTAATCTTCAACACAAGGACTGAGAGAAACTGAGCAGGGAAAAATTAGGGGACATGTCAGTGAGCAGAGGTGGGAAATGGGGTAAAGGCAGTTTTCCAGGCAGAAAAATATTATGTCCTAAGATTCCCTGTGTTAAAAAGAATAGTGTGCAATGTAAGAATTTTTTAAAAATACAGTTTAATAAGGAAAATACAGTTGAGAGAGAGAATCTGCAGGAGGCATAAGTAGAGATGAGGCATGAGAATGGCAAGGAGCACAAAGTGCCACATGAAGGTTTCCCCACACACCCCCGGTCAGTGGGGAGCCAGTATGCCCTAGAGATGTTAAGTACTTATGGTGTTAGCTGTGTGGGAAGGATAACTCTGCCAAGTCCATCTTCCACCGACTCTGTTCTCCTTGATCTCCAGTGATAGATGCTATCCGAGGCAGTCTTCCGTCTCCTAAGAGAAAACTCTTCCTTCCATAGATCCAAGTGGGGATTGGAAACTGGCTCTGGAGTATTATGGGCTTCTCCAAAGAGAGTGAGGAGTAAAATTAGTAGGCTTCACAGCAGGGACAGGATGGGGACAGTGCCAAGCCAGAGCGTCACAACTGGGGCCAAGATGCTGGTCAATATGGAAGCCTTGCTCACTCGCAGACAAGGCTGACCTTGCCAGAGGAATGGGCGGATGAGTGTCTGGGAAGAAGACCCTTAGAGGACCAATGTCTCTTTTCTACCATCACATGTAGTACTAGCTCATGATACCCAAGCCTTCTCGATTGTGAATTACTGCCAAGCTGTGGGAATAAAGAAAAGAGAGGGACATAGAGATAGTCTAAATCTTCACTCTACATGTGGCCAAATCAGAAGTGAGGGAATTAGTTTGAAGTGCCAAGACTGGCTTTTCTACCATAGAGTAGGCATAAAGGACTGCTTGAGAAGTAAACTAAGTTTCATTATGGAAAAATAAAGATGCTTGGAAACACTAGAATATGAATGTACCAAGCCAGAGAATGACCAGGTAGGCAGGCTCCCACAGTGGGCAGTGTTGGAACCTCATGGCTTTTTCCATGAAGTCTGTCCCAGCTTCAGGTCACACAACCATTCCAACCACATCACTGGTGCATAACTGGATTTGAGAAAGGCACATTTGGATTGTAAATATTTAGTGGAAGATAGAGGGTCATTTCTAAGCCTATGCTTGTGCTCACCTTACACCTACCGGTATCTCTCATATGTGTAGACATTATTGCTTGATAGCTCAGGAATGGAAGTAAGGGAGCTTGAGCATACGTGGTCTAGTGTTTCAAACATGAGTCTTTGCACAGATTCTTACTGTTCTGAAGATAAGGCTTCATCGAGCATTCAGCACCATGCCTGAGAGAATTACGGTGAATGAATTAATTACTTAATGAGTATCTGTCATTTCCTCCTGCTTCACTTACAGGCTCATATCATCATTGTCCCATAGCAATTATCATGCTGCCTTGTAATTATCTGTAGAACTGTTGTGTCTGGTGAATTGGAGAACAGAGACTGTTGTCTTCTATGTGCTTGTGGCTCCAAATATAGGCAAATAGAAAACATGGAAAGTGAATTTTGAACTGACCAGTCCCTGTTTACTAAGCAAGCTGTAGAAACTTGAGGAAGTAGAGCAGCTGCCTGTCTTGTGCCTACCACAGCATGCTACATGTCCCTAGGGCCATGTCACCAGCCTGCCTAAACTCCTGGGCATCCTCAATGGAATATCTGAAATATTGAACTGAATACTTACCATCATTTTAAAGTATTTTGGTGTTTTCATTCTCTCTCAACTTATTTCTCGAAATTTTGGTTGGTGGGGCCAGGAATTTAGATCAGTGGGTAGAATACTTGCCTAGCATGCAGGAAGTCCTAGGTTGGAGTCTCAAATCCCATAAACTGGGTGTGGTGGTACATGAATAGAGTCTCAGAACTGAAGAAGCAGAAGCAAGAGGATCAGAGGTTCAAAGTCCTCTTTAGCTGCATAGGAAGCTAAAGCGCAGCCTGGACAAATGAGACCCTGTCTCAAACCATCATCATCATTATCACCATCATCATCATCTTCACCATCACCATCACCACCACCAACAACAACATATTTTATGTTGGTGATTAACACTGAACTTTACATTAGAAGATGCACAGTTCATATAAAGCGGTTGAGAGGAAAAAAAAAATGGTCTGCCTTCTCACCAGGAAGCAAGAAGAGACTTTCTCACCTGACAGAAGGTCAATACAGACTTTAAAAGAGCTAGAGCATTCCGCGCATCACGGGAAGGCCTTGGCTACACCCAGAACATCAAACAGAAGCAGCAGAAGTAGCAAAGTGGTACCGAAAATGACAAGAACTCAACCTCTGCCCTCCGTTAGGGCTTTTGTTGAGGGCGGTCATTGAGAGGACCTAATTCCAACATCTGAGAAACATTTCCAGGAACTACAATGGTTAGCAGCAGAACCAGACAATAGACTGATGGCCTGCCAGCTCAGTTTTTCTACTGAGGTTGTTACAAATGACTGTAACTTTAATGGCTTAAAACAAGATATATTTATTGTGTCACAGTTCAAGGAGTCAGGAGTCCTAAAATCAAGCTGGCAGTTCCATCATTCCTCCAGGAGGCTCTAATGGAGATGCTGCATCCATACTTTTGCAGTTTCTATGGGCTGCTCACATTTTTTGGCTAGGGGCCAATTCCTGCTTCACTCTCACATCTACTTTCCCCATTACATCTTTGATATGATGTATTTCTCCTGCCTTCATTTAACAAGGATCCTTATTGGGACAAGCTGAATGATCAAGAATACCCTTCTATCACTAACATAATCATGACAGGAAGTCCCCTTTGTCTTATATGGCAGAATATCCACAATTCCCAGGGATTGAAGGCAGACATCTTTGAATGCTTATTATTTAGTCTGACCCTGGGTGAGAAATTCGAGGTCTGGATCAAGTAGAAAATGGGCAACCATTGTACTTTCCTTTCCCTTCTCCCTTGAACACCTTGCTCTATGTAAAGTCAGAGGATTTCAGAACATAACTGAAAAAGGACACGCAGGGGCATATCATAGGCTAGGAAATGTACTAGGCTAACCAGAGAAATGTTAGAGAAGTGCATGCTGGGTGCTGTCACCTGTTCCACCGGGCTCTGTCAGTGTATCAGAGAGCAAGCAGTAGAGGTGAGGATTCAACCTGCCTTAGCCCAAGAGAGTTGCTCTAGGTGAATGATGGCTGTGGTGGTTTGTATATGCTTAGCCCAGGGAGTAGCATTATTATAAGGTATGGCCCTGTTGAGGTAGGTGTGGCCCTGTTGGAGTACATATGTCACTGTGGGTGTGGGCTTTAAGATCCTCATCCTAGCTCTCTGGAAGTCAGTCTTCTACCAGTAGCCTTCAGATGAAGATGTAGACCTCTCAGCTCTTCCTGCACCATGCCTGCCTGGATGTTGCCATGTTCCCACCTTGATGATACTGGAATGAACCTCTGAAGCTGTAAGCCAGCCCCAATTAAATGTTGTCCTTTATAAGACTTGCCTTGGTCATGATGTCTCTTTACAGCAGTAAAGCCCTAAGACAATGGTGATGCAAGCCACTGTGCATAGCTCCCTGCCACTGGAGGAGCTAAAAGGAGTTCTGATCTCTCTTTTTAGTTTGGCTGCCTGAAGCCTAAAAGTCCATATACATAATTTAGAGAGGTCTTTGTGTAGTGTATTTACATTATGTATACTCCTAACAGTTTAATCAGTTGGCACTGGTCATAGTTATCAAATTGGCTATCATGATATCACATGCTTGTGTTCAATTAATGCTTATTTTATTTAATAATGGCCCTAAAGTGCAATGTAATATAAAGGAGTCACCAGGGTATAGGACAAGGATAGATAGACTGTCCCTGACACTGTAGGACAGACTGGAAAGACATCATAGTTTGGCGCTATCTCGGGTATTCAGCTTGCACTGTGAGTCATGGAGTATCCTCTGAGGACAAGGAAGGAGTGCCACATGGTTGTACCTGGTTAAAATAAACAAGGTATAAAGGTGATTTGGCTATGATAGCTTCCATCCCATTGGGCAAGTGACAGGTGATTTAGTTAATCTGGCTGGCTAGGCAGATGTTCCCTCCTTCCCTTGCCAGATCATGTGTGTCCTTCCTGACAAGCTGCACAGGCGCTTAGAGAGGACAACTTTTCCCAGTAGAAGATTGATCCTGGGTCAAGGATCTATGAGAGGCTCAATCCCTTGCTAGAACCTCCAACCAAAATTTGGAAGTCTGTTTGTAGGAGAATGTAGGGTAGTCAAGTTTTCAGGATTCCAGATACATCAAATCTTGTGCTACATCCAGCAGTCTTTCTTTGAGAAAGTAAAATAAATATACTCAAAATGTTCTTAGCATGAACATGTTCCTGACACAGTCTTCATATTATTTTTAAAAACTACTTTTCCAGTACTGACTAATGTCATATGAGAGATAACCAGACACAGTCAGGAACCACATAGAAAGAGCAGATACCAGGGAAAGGCATTACTATTGATATTCTCATGTGCAAACTAAACAGCTATGCTTACTGTGTAACATAAATAAAACATAGGCTTAATCATTTTAATAGGGGTCTGGGATCTATATATTAAGAGGTAACAGCAGAATTGAAACAGAGCTAAATAGGAATCTTATTATTTAAAAAAATGTAACAATCCCAGCACTTGGGAGGCTGGTACAACCTTGAACTATGAGCTCAAGGCCATCCTGGGCTACACTGTGAAACTCTGTCTCAAAATATTGCAATAGCCAGGCTATGGGTATAGTCATAGTATAGCTATAGGTATGTCTGATGTATGCTTAGCAGGCTTGAGACAATTGAGTTTAATCCTTACATCTTTCAAAAGTTCAGCAAATCAGTTAGTTAATAGCCAAGCCTAAGATTTTAATATTAAGTTACATGTGGCTGAAGGGAAAATTGAAAAACTGGAAGATGAGAGAAAGTAAACTATTAGAATGTAACACAGAAAATCAATAATGGAAAATACAAAGAAAATTAAGAGATCTGGATGGACCCAAGGAGAATATCTAAAAGATCGTTTGAAATATCAGAAGAAAGGGAGCCTGGGGCAGAAGCAATAGCCAAGGATTCGGTGGCATATGATCCAGTCTCCATCTGAGTCACCATCAGTTCTGGTCTCGGGTCATTTCAGGAATCAGCCAGCCAGAGCACCTAGAGGTCCTCTAGGTGGCAATGTTGCCTAGTCCAGGTGCAATCAGAGTTTGGCAGAACTGAATAAAACAAAAAACAAAAAATGCCCAAATGCTCTTTGTGGATGAAAGACAACTCCGTTAGCCTTGAGAGGAAACAAGAGGTCCAGCCTGACAGTGATAGAGGAAGAGAGACGGAGACCTAGAATGACCCTTAAACACAGAAACAGGTTCCGTGTGACTGGAACACAGATGCATGACCAGGTGATCACAAGACTGCAAGAAGCAGGTGGCACCAGGATATCAAGAACCTCTGAGCCACAGGGACATTAAAGCCTCATTCTTGGGGCTGTGGAGGCTGTTGTTGAGTTATAAGCAGAGTGGGGGATGTGACTGGACATATACTTTGGAAGAACTGCAGGGGTAGAGCCGGAGAACTGACCGGAGAAGGGAACGTGGTGACTGGGCATGCTGTGGAGTCGTTGTAAGCCACTTTGCTGGAAGCTGAAGGCAACCTGTGCTAAGTAAGCCAGGTACAGACCAAACAGCAATGCTTGATACGGGCATTCTTATAGGTGTGCTTAAGTTTGATTCATTGGTCCAAATTGGGAAGTATAGAGTTTATGGTTATCAAAAACAGTATGCTTTTGTATTTTCTCAATTTCTTTTTATATGTGTTTATCTTTTAAACTTACCAATAATTGATATAGATGACTTTAGGAATAAGGGAAAATCAACTTAGACAATGTTTCAACTTAGACAAAAAAAATCACAAGAGAACATCAGGAATGAGTTCATCAAATTAAAATTATTTAATTCACAAGCTCCAGAGCCTGTCAGTGACACTGGCACAAACATCTCAGTGTGAGGGGAGGTCAGCTGTACTCTTTCCTGATGAGCTCCCGACTCTCAATGATATCAGAAGACTTGCTAAAAATGGGAGGGGTGGCATCTAGGATAAGAGATTATCTGAAAAAATCCAGGGCAATTAGGGAAAAAATACTCTTCTACACAACACAGGAGCAAAATGGGCTAATCAATAGTTTATTGGCAGTGAAACACTCATATATTAAATCTGTGATGCCATAGATAAATAAATGGGGCTAAATGCTTTTGTAAAAAAAAAAACATGAAAAGGCTCAAATAAATGAAATATTCAGCTTAAATAGAACTCTACCATGACAACTAAAGGAAAGACCAGTTAACCAGTTCAAAAGCAAAAGCATGAATTGGTTCAGACATGTTTCTTTGCTGTAAAAAGGATAGGATGACCACAAGCAAGAACAGATACATGAGGGTGCAAACATGGACAACCACGATCCAGAAGTGAGGAGGACCCTTGGTGGTTACCCAGAGGGACATTTAATTTAGACCCCTGGAACTGAGTGTGCTTACACTGTAGGGCATTCATCTCTAGTACTTAGGAAACCAGCATATTGACTCTAAAATCAGCAAGGGCCAAGAACAGTCTAGACATGTGAATTAGAAGAGCAAGAGATGAAGACCTAAGTTCCCAAACACCGAGTCCTAAGAGGCTGTAGGAGCTAAAAATATGTGGTATTTCTGCACGGTTGAAGTCTAAGAGAGGGTGTCCCTTGGTGTTGGTACTGGACACACCCAGACACTAAGTTCTCAGCACAAAGGAGATTTCTTACCTCAGAGGGGCAGGTGGGGTGTGGGGGTGGGGAGAGGCAACCTATGGATCGCAGATAGCAAGCAGGAGTTTTTTTTTTTTCCAGGAGTGGGTTTGTAAGGAGAAAAGGGGGGAGTCTGTGCTAGGGTGAGATGCTAAGTCCTGATTAGCCAGGTTAGCTGCTGTAACCAAATAATAAATTTTGATTGTTGGACCTTGGTGTTCAGTCTCAGGAATAAGTCAGTGGTCAAATAAGGGAACGAACCTTGGGGATAACTTTAGAAATATAATTGAATGGCTTTTAACAAGGGAGAGAGAAGGGGAAAGAGCAAAGCCTGTCCAGCTGTGTTTGTCGTGCTCCGACCTATAGTGCCCTTCAAAATCGATGAACCAATGTGAAAGAATGAGGTTCGGAGACAGAACCACACATGAACAGAGACTCAAGATGCAAAATGATTCGGCACCTTGCAGAGAACAGAGGAGAACCTTTGATAAGTAGTTCTGAACCAACTGGATATCTCCTGGTAAGAAAAGTGCCTGGAGCCTTATCTGGCATCAGCAGCAGTGATGAGTTCCAGATTCGTGGCAGATCTACATGAGAATCAAAGAGCAGAGCTTGGAAAGATGGGCTCAGAATGTATTCATAGGATCAGCAACTGCCTCACCAAGGAGAGGCAAAGGGTACTCGCCATACAAAGGAACACAGATAATGCACACTTGTCTAAAGCAAGCACTCCTGTTCAGCAAAAGCTACGATTAACAGATGAAAAGATAGTGAAGACTCACATCTAAGTTCAAAAAGAGTCCTGCAGAGTGCACAGAGCTCAGATGGACAGATGAACACATGAGGAAAAGATTTTAGATGCTTCTCCAAAGAGCACACCTGAATGCTTCACAAATATGCAGGAAGGCACTCGCTTTTTAGACCTGAGAGTTGAATAACCAATTCAAGGTCAGAAGGAGAGTATGTGGTGGAGCCCAGACAAGAACCAGTGTGTTTCTTAAGGGTTTGTTAGTCCAATCACATTAGTAATTGCATGCCTTCTGTCTTCCTGTCTCACCTGGCCTGCCCTTTTCTTTCTGCATTACCAGGAGCGGTTCTACCAGGTTTCAAAGACCAGCTCAGTTTGCATCACTGTGAAGTCTGTCTGCTCTAACACTTTGTTGGCCTCTCACCCATGTCCAGGGCTTCCAATAGGGATCCCAAACAGAGCCTGCTTGTACTGACACAGCAGGTACTGTAAATGATGGAAACGGCAAAGACTGGGGGAGCACACGTGGGGCATGCCTGGTCTACAGGGTAGAATAACTTGTCAGATTCACCTGATCTGCCACTGATGATATAATATCAAAAAGACAAAGTATGACTTGTGTGTAGAGTCTTCTTTGAAAAGGTGGGGTGTTGTTGTTGTTTTTAAATTGGGGGGGTGGTGGTGGTTTGACTATGCTTGACCCAGGGAGTGGCACAATTAGGAGATATAGCCTTGTTGGAGTAGGTGTGGCCTTGTTGGAAGAACTGTGCCATTGTGGATGTGGCCTTTAAGAGCCTTGACCTAGCTCCCTGGAAGCCAGTCTGCTAGCAGCCTTCCGATGAAGATGTAGACCTCTCAGCTCCTCCCGCCCCACGGCTGCCTGGACGCTGCCATGCTCCTGCCTTAATGATAATGGACTGAACCTCTGATCCTGTAAGCCAGTCCCAATTAAATGTCCTTATAAGAGTTGCCTTGCTTGTGGTGTCTCTTCACAGCAGTAAAATCCTACCTAAGACAGAAAGTAAATGAAAAAAGAAAATGTTACAGACAGAATATCTGAGAGCCAGTCTGGATCAGGCAGACTCAAAGTCCACATTAAAAACTCACCAACCTCTTGGGATGAGAAGTTGCCTCTCTTTTCAAGAGGTATTTTCAGACATGGTGGGAAAGGGCCCCTTAGTAAAGTCTCAAGCTTACATTCTTACCTCCAGTGTCCCTGAGACCTGGAAGGAAGAGATAAAAGGTATAAGACAGTTCCCCCAAAGCTCCAACTCCTCAACCCTCAAGGCCCTGCAATGTACTAGGAGACTACACCTCTGGAGTGGGTCATTTCAGAGGAAATGAGGTAGAGGGGCCTTTGACATAAATCCATGTCTGCCACACCGGGGCAGTATAACTACACCCTGCCACCATTCTTCCAGCCACCGGGGCTTCCACATCCCCAGCCCCAAATCCCTGGAGAGAAGCCCTGCTTGATGAACAGAACAGGCAGATGGGCAGGCTTGCAAAGGGCTAAGCATGTATTTGGGACACTGTGTTCTCTTGTCTAGGACAAAAATTGAAGTTGAAAATAGCTCAATCCATGTGGTGAGAAGGGCTCAGGAGGGGGATTAGGCAGGGGAGCACATTACCAAGGATAATATTGGTGGTTTTCCTCCAGGGAGTCCCACATAGGCAGCTCTCCATTATAAGCAATACGGGTAAACATCTTGTCTGTCTCCGACTCTGCTTCCGTTCAGAGACAATCTAAGTGGAATCTTCTTTTATTAGCAACAAAAATCCAATTTCTTTTTTCCATTCAATTCAAGAGAGAACTGAGTGAATAGAACAGAGCTGACAAAAGGCCATTTCCAGAAAAGTGTTGTTGACAGATAGGAGAGATGTTGGAATGTATTTCACACGGCACTAAAGCAATGCTGAGAACTGGGTTCTCACAACAGGGTCAGAAGAACCTGTTAGGCCAATGTAAAACAGTGGTAAACTTGGAACTAGCTTGCCTTGTTGATAAACTTACTATGAAAAAGAAGAGAAAATAGCACTCACCTGAGAAAGAATACCCACTAACAACTAATGAGCAATCAAGCAAAGCATTGAATGACCAGTGATCTTTTGTTAATATTTACTGATGTATGATGTGGTCAACCTGAGTTTTATGTTGAGATCAGCCTGTGAGGGCAAGATTTATGTGAGAGGAACAATGCCTGAAGAGAGAGGGTAAAGAAAGAAGCAGCGAAAGAGGCAGCGGTGGCTTGAAGAGTCAAGTGGCTGCTCTCCCCAGGCCTTCAGTGGGGACAAAGGAGACAGGAGCCTTGATAGAAGTAGAAGGAGGTGTTGAAGTGAGAGATTCAGACTACTGGATCTCCCGAGGATGTTTGTAAGGTATGAGTGAGAAGGAAAAACAGGAAGAGATTAAAGGAGTGTAATGGATGGGGCTGTGGCTTGACTGGCTTCTCTCTGTCCCCTGGCCTCTGGTTCCTTTCTTGATAGTATGAGAACCCTGGTTGTAATATGACTAGCCATGCTCACTGGCTATGCTCCCAGCCATTCTTTCAGATAGATATGGGTGCCTTGTACCCAGAAGTAGAAATTTTAAGTGGATTACTGAGGGAAATTATTGACTCTCATAGGAGAAAGTCATTTGGCCCTCTTTCTGTGAAAACAGCAAACTGTTAAAAACAATTTCCACATATTATCTAAGCATATAATTATCTTACTAATGAAGGAGCCGGTAAGATGATGAAGTCGGCCCAGCTAAAAACAGGCTGGGTATGGCAGTCACCCCTGTGACCTTAGCATCCGGAAGGCTGAGGCACAGGAATAACCACGAGTTCGTGGCCATTCTGGGCTACACAGTATCTGGCTAGACATGGATGTATAGCATGTATCCATCTTAAAAACAAAACAAATAAACTAAACCACACAAAAGCAAAAATCAAAAGCCAATGCAGAAGCCACAGCAAAACAAACCCTGGAGCAGTAATGCCCAGTTATACTCAAAAGTGGCTTTTGCTCCTCAAGGCAACAAAATCATGTCTTCCTGGGAAAGGGGTGCTGTTTCGTACAGGTTTCCCAAATTAAGATGTGACTTTAGAGTTGAAGCTCTAATCAACAGTAACTAAAGAACAAGCCATTTCAAGAGCAAGATGATCCTGGTTGAATCTGGTAAGTCTGTTGTCTGCATCCTACATTTGCTCTTTCCCCAAGCTTTGGTTGTTTTTCTTGAGCCTACCTTTCTTCTTCTAGATGACAGGAACAGGATGCATTGGTCAGAGCTGCAGCCATTGTGAGGATGGAATCTATGAACAAGGAGGACAGGTCAGAAAGGGAGGAGGAACCAGGCCTAATGATTACATAACCACCAAAACAGCTCCGTGCCACTCACTTCTCAGCTCTTCCTATGAAATACATGGGGAAGCAATTGTCTCAAGCTTAAGCCACTGACATTTTGGATTTCTGTTGTGTGAAGTCACATCTTATTTTCTGAAGAGGTAAGAGAAAATAAAAGACTAAGTATTTAAATAATTCAGGAAATTGTTTACAGAGACTTGGGCAGGAAAGTCTTAATAAGACCTAACAAAGAAAGCATGGGTTAACCAGGTTTCTGTGTCACAGACAAGTCAGACCTTTTCTCCATACTAGTTGGTAGTTACAATTTCACTACAGGCTTGAAAGGAGCTGAAGGGGTTTGCAGAGCCATAGGAGGAACAACAATATGAGTCACCCAGTACTCCCAGAGCTCCCAGGGACAAAAACCATCAACTAAAGAATACACATGGAGTTACCCATGGCTCCAGATGCATAGGCAGCAGAGGATGGTCTTGTTAGACACCAAAGGGAGGAGAGGTCCTTGGTCCTGGAAAGACTTGATGCCGTAGTGTAGAGGAATACCAGGACAGGGAAGCGGGGGAGGGTTGATTGGGGAAGGGGTTATGATTGGGGAAGGCTTATGGGATTTTCGGGGGAGGGGGAACCAGAAAAGGGGACAACATTTGAAATGTAAATAAAGAATATATCTAATTAAAAAAAAAGGAAAGAGAAATGAGCCCAAAGGATGTAGGGGTGAAGTGGGGTGTGAGCTAATAAATGGAATACATATACGCATGTCCCAGCTTTAATTTGGGCTCCTAATTGGCCCCCTTTTTTTCTCTCCTCTGAGGGCAGAGTTTCTTCTTTCTTAGTTTAAAAAAATCAGATTGAACTAGGGAAAGTTATAAGAGAAAAAGGATTGAGCATGGATGTTATAACCTTATATAACAGGTATTTTTATAACACAATTTAAACCTAATACGGCTTTCCTTTAGTTGCTAAATTTGTTTCCGAGAGCACAGTGCTTTGGAATCACACACTGGGCAGGATTGTTCCTGACTGCTCAGTCTACCCTGGGGCTTTCTCTCCACTTAGAGGTTGGCTATGTCTGTGTTTTTGCAGTCAGTGCTAATAAAGCAACCCATGTCTTTTTTTGGGTAGACAGTGGGAAGAACCCTTTGTCTCCCTTTGAGTTTGAGGTCACAATCAAATAATAATAAAAAAACCAAAGAAGGCCTGAGGCATATCCACCAGCCACCCACTTCACCACCCCCACTCCCCCCCCCCCCCCCGCTGTTTCATTGAGGCAGATGAGTGATCTAGGTAGAGAAGAGAAGTTAATCTTAACTGGCGGTAAGAGGAAGAAAACATTCTTTCTATGGAAAGTAGAATACTCTGATACTAAAAGAAGCTAATTAGGTCGGCATGGAGAAGACTTGGACATGGACAAAGGGGGCACAGAACCGAGATTCTCCTAGACTGGGACAGAGACTGCAGACCTAATGAACATGATCTGAATTTAACAAACAAATCAAATAGAAACTATACCCCAATTTGTGTGATGCAGGAAACTTTTGCATACTTCACTTGATAAAACAGCCCACCTCCATCTTGGGCTTGAACACTATCTTACAGTAAAGTCAAATTAGGTCAATTTCTGCATATGATTAAATCTCAGTTTCCCAAGGATTTGGCTATGCCCCACCTGTAACCTTAATTACAAATGATTCTGTACTGCCTGTATAACAAAAGTTGTTATGACCACTTTGCAAAAATGTCTTTGTTTCAGAAGATTGTTATGCCCAACTTGTTATTTTTTTTCTTTCGTAATCATGTCTATTGCTTTGCAAATTCCTCATTTACAACTCCCCTACTCCTGAATCTTACCCTTTTTGAATTCTGATCTCTTGATCCCTGCCTTCAGGGAGAGACAGCCCATGTACACAAATTAAAAAGGTTTGCTTTAATTAATTTGGCCATGATGATTTGGGTTGGTGATTTTTCTCCCATCATATGTGGGATTAAAACACTCTCCCTGCTTTTGTCTAGAGCTGTTGATATGATAGAGAAGAAGCCATTAACTTGCCCTTGAGCTATAAATGTTCATAGTCCAGCCATCCTCACAGTGTTTGTAGAATTTGTCACACTCAGAGACAAGCAAATAAAGGACTCCCTTCCCTGTAACATCCAAGAGGTCCTGGCCTCTGATCAGCTACATGGCTGGAAACAGTACCCCAGACTTCTGAAAGGGCCCATTTGCCCTGAGAATGACCAAGCTAAGAGCTGGGAGTGGATGTGAGGGTTCACCCTACCTCCTCAGCAGGGGAGTGGCTTAAATGAAAGTGATAGAGAAAAATCAGAATGCAGCAACAGTAGACCATGAAGCCCACAAAGGTTACTTGTTAGATGACAATAACACACTTTTAAGAGAATTCTTCTACAAACTCTAGATTGCCTATGTGCACTTGTGCAAATGTGTGCAGAGGCCAGAGGTTGGCATCGGGTATCTTCCTCAAACACTCTTTACCCTATTTTTCTATTTTAGTATGGTATGTATGTGTTTGCATGTTTCTAAGCATACATATAGGTGCAAGGCACATGGATGCACATGTGGAGGCTCCAGTTTGCAAATATTGTTGGAAATTATCCTCCATCGCTCTTCTGCCTGATTCACGCAAAGCCAGAGTGCACTGATATGGCTGGTCTCTCTAACAAACTTACTTCGGAGATGCACTGCCTTCCACTCTGGAATCACAGGCCCACTACCATCCATACGAGTTCTGAGGGTCTTCATGCCAGTCCTCATGTGTGAGCAGCAAGCATGTTAACCATGGAGCCATGCCCCTAGTCCGTCCACCTGATACATGGGTCCTAGGGGATCAAACCCAGGTCTTTATGTTTGCACAGAAAGCACTTCACTGACTGAGATAACTCTTGTGCCCCACAAACCCTAATTTCTGAACACACATAGTCACCACTAAGATAAAACCAAAAACTTCAGAAGTTTAACACTACTGAAAAATGCTGAAAAGAAAAAAAAGCTATTTGGGAGTTGTTATCTGCTCCTCCTTGGCCTACATTGCCAACTGTGCAGAGGTGGGGAGGAAAGGAAGGAGAAAGAGTGTTGATCAGACTCACCGGAGAGGGAGGGTATGGCCAAAAGCAGGGACGTGGGTGAGTAGGGAGGAGGGTGTGAGGGCCCTGGCATTTACAGAGTGCAGAGGAGTGGGGAAAAGTTGGAACATTACCCATGAATTATGACTTCTATCTTTCCAAAACTTTAGAAGTTTGAGTAAAACTGAAATACCTATTCATCCAGGAGTCATTCTAACACTGGATTGTGCCTGTGTGAGTCTATCAGTGTGGTGATTTGAATGAGGATTCAAAGATTTGAATGTTTGGTCCCCAGTGGGTGGAGCTGTTTGGAAAGGATTAGGAGAGGTGTGGGATCACTGGAGGAGGTGTGTCATGGGAGGTTGGGGGGGGAGCTCTGAGATTTCAAAAGCCCACACCATTCCCAGTTAGCTCTCTCTATCTGCCTCCTACTTATGAATCAGCTGTAAGCTCTTAGCTACTGTTCCAGCACCAGGGCTGTCTGCCTGCGACCATGCCCCTTACTATGATGGTCATGGACCCAACTTCTGAAACTGCAAGCCCCAATAAACTTTTTCTTCCATAAGTCACCTTCACCATGGTATCTCTTCACAGCAACTGAAAATTAAATACATGGTTGACATAAACGCGGTAACAAGGCCTCCTATCTGTGAAGAGGTTAAATTATAGAAAATGCAGTCACTTTGATTATTTCAAACATTTTCTTTATGACCCAAAGCCAATGATGTGCCAAGTTCTTCATAATCTATGTCTTACAAAATAATATCTCCTACCTTTATAATCCATTTGCAATTAAGCCATTTATGCAAGGCCATTATTCAAAAATATAATTGAGGGCTTGAGAGGTGACTCAGCTGTTAAAATCTAGGCTGACAACCAAAAAGAATGTAATTGAGAACATAAAACTCTACTGTAAGGGATTCATTCACTGCAAAAGAGTTTTTAAGGGGACACAAACCAATATACTGCAAATGTGCAAATGGACCAGACCTCCACATGTATACACATGCAGCATTTCAAACGGCTACACTTGATATGCACATTAAAATCACCACTTTCAATATGTAAAAACAATCTTTTAGCCTATCTTCTGGACACTGTTTTAGCTAGATTTCTCCTTGTGTCCAGCATAGCATCATAGAAAGAGGAAAGAGTTGTTCAGTTTATAAAGGTTTTAGTCCATCGTGGATGAATGTGTGCTAGAACAGTTGCACCTTAGTGGACAGGAAGCAGAGAAGGGATGCTGGACCAGACACAACCTTCAAAGTCACAGCCTGGCATCCGTTTCCTCCATCTAGGCCCTATCTCCCTAACTAGTGTTGCAAGTTTGAGGCCAAGCATAATGCGCAAGCCTGTTGGGAATATCACACATTCAAACTGTAACACTACTCAATGCAGCACAGAATTCATTGAAATGGTTCCATAAGACACAAATTTTCAAGCATGTCAAGTGGGAGTGTAAATAAAATCATTCCCACGTTTTCCCTATTGTATCAACAGCACTGGGGGAAAGATATAATTCATAAGGTAGATACTGAGAGAGAAACTATCTATGCAAAAGAAATGAAAGTTTTATTTTGTAGATATTTCAAAATGAATAGTACATAGAAAAGCTGTATGGAAAAATACAACATTTCAACCCAAGAAATTTTTAATTAGAGGGGATAGTAGAACTCAGGCAACATGATGGGGAGAGGGGATTATTGGGATTAAAGGTTTAAACTGGGTTAGAATTGGGAGAGGAAACAGTACAGGGTGAGTTAGCCAAAACTAAGAATATATAAAGAATCCTTGTAGAAATCCACTAATATCAATAACTGACATGAGTCATCTATATCAAACGTTCTGGTCCAAGGCCCAGGGAACATTATGAAAGAGCCGGAAGAAATAGTCTAAGAGACTGGTAGGGAGGGGGGCTGTCAAAAGTGGACTCTGGACATGGCGTGGCTGTTACACACAACAAATCACAGCAGCTGTGGTCACCTATATGGTCAAGCCTGCCAAAATTCCAGCATAGGTATAGAGTGGCCCCAAGGCCCCAGGCTTTCAAGATAAGCTATCAGCAGATGGGGCAAGGAGAGTTATTTTTCTTTGAGGTTGTAGTAGGTTGACCATGCCCCAGTGGGTGGCCCCACAATCATGTGCATATAGACAGCACCACCTAGACAAAGGGAGGCTGTAAAGTTGGGAGGAATATTGGGTGGGGCACTAGTGGAAGTTGGAAGGAGGTAGTGGGAGATGGGTACAATCTGAATATATCGTAGGAATATGTGAAATCTTCAAAGTAAAACCTCTTATTAAAATATCCAAATATTTACTTGGATTGTCAGGAGTTGAACCAGGTGATTTGAGGACAGAAAATCAGGGAAGGCTAGTAAATTTCTATTCTGTGTCTTTTCATTTCTCGACAGCATCTGTTATCTGTTGTTTTTCTACAGGGCTGGCACTTTAAAGAATGTGGGACATGATGTGGGAGAAAGAGAGAGAGGAGAGAGAGAACATTCATCTAAAGTGTACAATGTCCTAGGCAAATGGTCAGAACTTGAAAATATCATCCTTAGTGAGGTAACCCAATCACAAAAGAACACACATGGTATGCAGTCACTGATAAGGGGATATTAACCCAGAATCTCGGAATTCCCTAGACACAATTCGCATATCAATAGATTTCTAAGAAAATGGAAGGAGAGACCCCTGGTCCTGGAAAGACTGGATGTAGGGGAACGCCAGGACAAAGAAACGAGAGGGGGTTGAATGGAGAAAAGAGGGAGGGAAGGGGGCTTATGGGACTTTCGGGGAGGGAAGAAACGGGAAAGGGGAAATGATTTGGAATGTAAATAAAAAAAAACTTAGAAAATAAAAAAAAAAAGTGTACAATGTGATTGATTTTTTTTTTAGTCTATTCAGAGCTGTGCAAACCATCAGTTTTGAAGATTTTCAAAATCTTCCTCCTCCAAAACAAAAACAAAACAAAAAGAACAAAATCCATTGGCAGTCATGCCTCTGATCTCCAAGTTCTCGTCCTAGATTCAAGCAGCTGTTTAACTACATTCTGTCTCAGTAGAGATGCCCCTTTTGAGTATTCATAATGGAATAATATAAAATATAACTTGTCTTTAACTTTGTTCTTTTACTCAGCATAATGTTTTCTTTTTTTTTCTTTTTTTGGTTTTTTGAGACAGGGTTTCTCTGTATAGCCCTGGCTGTCCTGAACTCACTCTGTAGACCAGGCTGGCCTCGAACACAGAGATCTGCCTGCCTCTGCCTCCAAGTGCTGGGATTAAAGGCATGTGCCACCACTGCCCGAGCATAATGTTTTCAAGACTTAATCATATCCTAAATATTTTATTCCTTTGGAACAAGGTCATATTTCATTTTATGGACATATCATGTTTCATTTGTCCCTGTGTCAGCTGTGGGCACTTGAGCTGTTTCTCCCTTTGGATAAGAATAATGCTTTGGATATAATAATAATGCTTTATATATGAAGAATGCTTTAATGAACGTTTGTGTATAAGATTTGGGGGAAAGGCTGTTAGCTGTGACTATAAAGTGTATTCTACCCAAGCTCAAGGCATAAGTTTTGATCCCCATGATGTAAAATGACAGCTAAGGCTTGTAATCCCATCACTTGGGGTTGGAGACAGAGACAAGCAGATACAAGACAATCCAGCCAATTGATAAGACCCAGGCTCAATGAAAATCCCTGTCTCAAAAAATAAGTTGGAGAGAAATGAAGTAAGATACCTGATATCTACCTCTGGCCTCCACAGGCACATGCATAGGCATGTAGACAGACAGACACTAAAGATTTTGTGTTGAAAAAGGCTCATTTTAATTTCACGTTATATACTTAGAAATGACTTACTGGATCATATGGAAACTATATACTGAAGCTTTTCAGAAACTGCTAGTTTTCTAACGTGACTACTAAGTTTTCATTCCCAGTTATAATGTATGAGCATTCCAATTTACTTACACTCTGGCTATCATTGTCTACTTTATTATAGCTCACTGGGCTGGATAAATGAGACTTTGTGGCTAACTTTGGTTTTTAGTTGCAATTATCTAATAATTAATATTGTCTATTTTTATGTTTTATTGCTATAGCACCTATACACATTTCTTTCACAGAATGTCTATTCAAAATCATTGACTATGTTTAAAAGAGGTATTTTATTACTAGGTGGTATATATTTTCTATATAACCTAAACTGATGGAGGCCATTTGTCAGTCTCTCTGTCTCTGTGTCTGTCTCTGTTTCTGTCTGTCTCTCTGTCTCTGGGTGTATGTGTGTCCATCCCACAAGCTATATTATTTGTAATATTTTATTTCATTGAGTGAAAATAGGTGGGAACAGTGCTCACTAGGATGCAAAACAACAATAACTGATGACACCAAATCACTTTCCTACCACTTGTCCTTTAGGGGTCACATCTAAGAAGGCTTAGCTTGATAAGGATCAGGAATATTGGTGGTTTTCTCTTAAGGCTTTCTTATTGTTCATTTATTTTATTGGTTTTAACTATTCACTTGGATCTATAATTCATAAGGATTCAATCTTGTACATAAAGGAGGAAAGGCAACCATCCTTGTAGTATGGTATGTGGCTATCACTGCTACTAACACTTTGGTGAAAAAACTATTCATTCCATATCACAAACCTTCTTGCTGCCTCTCTCAGAAATCAGGCCACACCCTCTGACGCTGACAGGTTCTTGTGGTGAAGGTTGGAACACAGACCAGAGCTAGGGGCTAGCCCAGCTCCACCCTCTCAGAGCTACAGGCTAAATCTGAGATACTATTCTATCTATACCTGGATCCTTAGCAAACTGACAAGACCAGACTAAATTACATAATGGGGAACTTCCTGCCATCCCCTGAAAACCTGGAAAAGTTATCCCTTTGTCGAGTGGTTTGATTAGGGATTGCTCCCATAGACTCCTGGGTACATAGGGAGTGGCACTACTGGGAGGTGAGGCCTTGTTAGAGGAAGTGTGCCACTCTGGAGGCAAACTTTGAGATCACATCAAGCTTTGAGATCTCATTTGCTCAGGCTAGGCCTAGTAGGGCAGACTCTCCCTGATGCCTCCATAACAAGACATAGAACTCTCACCTACTTCTCTAGCTCCATGTCTGCCTGCATACTGCCTCTGTTTCCTGCCATGATGATAATGGAATAAAGCTCTGAACTGTAACCCAGTGCCAATTAAATACTTTCATTTATAAGAGTTACCAAGGTCATAGTGTCTCTTCACAGCAATAAAACCTTAACTTAGACAAATCAGTACCAGGGAGTGGAGTATTGCTGTGATAGGCCTGACCATGTTTTTGTTTGGAGGAATGTGGATTTTGTGACTTTAGATTAGAAAAGCTAATCTTTAAGTTGGGCTTAATGAGCCATCCTAATAGAAACATGGAAGACAATGATGCTGACAGTGACTTGAACTCAGATCAAGGTGTTTCAGAGAAGAATGCTAATATGTAGCCTAGATACAGTTTTTGTGATATCTTGGCAAAAAAAAAAATGTGGCTGTTTTTTGCCCTTGTCTGAAAAGTATGCCTGCGGCTACATTGAAGAGTTTTGGATTCACTGTATTGGCAGAGGAAAATTCAAAACAACCTAGTTTTGACTCTGTCTTGTGGTTATTAGTGTTCACTGTTATGAATATCTATAATAAAAATGAGCAAACTAAGCAAGGAAAAAGTACAACTTGAACAGAAAAGGGGTACCAGGAAGTGGAATGGAGCTAAGTCCTGTGTCCAAGGAGATAAAAAGATTAAAGATATTAAATGGGAAAAAGGAAGTGGTGAGCTGGGGGAAGGCTCCACCTAGCTAAGCTTCCAATCTGTGAAAAAAGAATTAAAGAAAAGCTTAGGGCTAGGATGTGATGGTGCATACCTTTAATTCCAGCACTCAGAAGGCAGAGGCTGGCACATATCGGAGTTTGAGGACAGTTTGGTCTACAGAGCAAGTTCCAGGACATCCAAGCTTAGGCAGTGAAGGAAATGATAAAAAAACAGAAAGCTAGTGAGTAGGGGCAGGGGGAGGATGAGGGGTATGTTCCAGCCCCAGCAATCAGCAGAACTTGGCAGCTTTGACCACATGGTTCTGACTTTAGAGTCAAGGATAGGAGAAAGAGGTTATGGAATCTCCCTTCATGACTAAGGAAAGCTGCTGAGGTCAGACAAGTATCAAGGGTGTCCCAGCATGGAGGCCCAGAGAGGCCACTGTGTGAAGCTGTGAAGGTGAAGTATAGATTTTGCCTTGGAGACCCCATAATGTTGGAGATGCCAGAGTCATGGGATACCTGCCAAGAGAAGCTACTAATAGGGAGTGGAAATAGCCCAAGAGAGAGAAGTGTGTTGCCGTCAACAAAGCTGAAAGGAGTTAGCAATCTGAAGAGCATTTTGACATCAGACATGAAGATGCAGAGTTTGGAGTTTACCCAGCATGTTTTCAGTCTTTCTTTGGCCCAGTATTTCCTCACTGAGCTCCCTTTACTCCCTTTTGGAATGGTAAGGAATGTTCTGTGCCATCATATGCTGGAAGTATAAGATCTGCTTTTCTATTTTGATTTTATAGGGGATTACAGTTAAGAGATTGACATAAATCTCCAAAGAGATTTTGGATTTTTTTTTAGACTATGGAGACTATATCTCCATATATGGAGACTATATGCATTAAAATATAGCTACAGCCTATTGGGACTAGGGAGTGGAATATTGTAGCTTGAACAGAAATGGACTTCATAGACTTATGTGTTTGAATGTATGGCCCATAGGGCGTGGCATTATTAGGAGGTATGGCCTTGTTGGAAGAAGTGTGTCACTCTGGAGGCAGAATTTGAGGTCTCACATTTTCACTAGCCTTAATGTGGCAGTCTCTCCCTGATACCAGCAGATCAAGATGTAGAACTCTCAGCTCCTTCTCCAGCATTATATCTGCCTGTATACACTTGCCATCTTTTCCACCATGATGATAACGGACTAAACCTCTGAATCGTAAATGAGCCCCAACTAAATATTTTCCTTTATAAGAGTTGTCAAGGTCATGGAGTCTCTTCACAGCAATAAAAACCAAACTAAGACAGGGGGATTTCTCTCAAGGTTCTCTCTCTTTCCTCTTTCTCCTTGTCAATGATGACCATTTCTCTTACTCTTTCACTTAGAGTGATTTCTCCTATTGAAGAACCTGTCTATGTCTTTGAAGGGAAGCCATTCTCTCTCCTTTCAAGGCTGTCATGCTGTGTTCTGGATATATTCATAGAATTCTCATTCATCCTCTCTTTCCCTCTGCTTTCCTACTTTAAGGCTTGATTATGCCCACCCCACTATGGCCATAAAGCTTGCTCTCTCCTAATAAAACTCATCCTAAAGAGTAATTATGTTAGCTTCCTTCTCTGCAAACCTGCTCTTGCATATAATTTAAACTACCCCACTGAATTGTCTTGTCATCCTCCTGGTAAACCATTAGACCATGAATAAGAACATTTCTTACTATAGCATCAGAGTTTGTTGGTCTATGTTGGCTCGTCACATGCAGTATCTCAGTCTTGATCCCTGCAGCTTTAACGCATGCTTTAAAATCAACAGTGAATGCTTCAGATGTATCCCCCTCCCCATTAATACTTTTTCCTCATTTGGAAAGTCTTTAGACATTATTTCTTCAAATGTGATTTTTCTGCTTTTTTGCCTCATCTAATTCTGTATTCCAGTCACATATCTGTTGGTATATTTAATGACATACATCCCACATTTCCCAGAGAATCTGTTTTCACCTTTGTTCTCTTTTCTCTGTTTTCCATATGGCAAGAGCTCATTGGCCTGCCTTCATGCTTGCAGCTACTTCTTTAATTTTAAACCTTTTATTGTTGAGGCCCTTTAGTGAGATTTTTCATTTTGGCCATTACAGTTTGCAACTCCAGATATTACTTTATAAACATACATACACACATATATGTATGAATGTAAATGTGTAAAAATTTGTTTTTATCGATAGTCCTATTTGCCCTTACAATACTTTCCATTATTGTTGTTGTTTTTGTTGTTGTGTTTTTTTTTCAAGACAGGGTTTTTCTGTGTAACCCTGACTTGATAATTCCTGTCCTGGAGCTTGCTCTGTAAACCAGGCTGGCTTTGAACTCAGAGATTTGCCTGCCTCTGCCTCCTGAATGCTGGGGTCAAAGGTGTGCACCACCATCACCCTGCTTTTCTTTTTAAAGCATGCTTTCCAACTGGGCACAGTAATGCATGCCTATAATTCCAAGCATTTGCACAGAGGCAAGATCATTGTGACATTAAGGCCACCACCATGATCTACATAATGAATGCCAGGCTGATTAAATATGCAAAGCAAACCTTATCTTGAAAAAAATAGTATTGTTTCTTTCAGTTCATTGAACATATTTATGAACATATTATGAACATATTTGATCTTTGCTAAGTCTAATGTTTAGGTTTTTCACAGGCAGTAACTGTTACGTACCTCTAAAACATGTGTATGGTGGTATGCACTCACTGAGAAGTGGATATTAGCCCAGAAGCTTAGAATACCTAAGATACAATTCACAAACCAAATGAAGCTCAAGAAGAAGGAAGACTAAAGTATGGATACTTTGGTTCTTCTTAGAAGGGGGAACAAAATACCCATGGGAGGAGATACAGGAACAAAGTGTGGAGCAGAGACTGAGGGAAAGACCATCCAGAGACTGCCCCACCTGGGGTTCCATCCCATATACAGTCACCAAACCCAGACACTATTGTGGATGCCAACAAACACTTGCTGACAGGAGCCTGATATAGCTGTCTCCTGAGAGGCTCTATCAGTACCTGACAAATACAGAGGTGGGTGCTCACAGCCAACCATTGGACTGAGCACAAGGTCCCCAATGGAGGAGCTAGAAAAAGGACCCAAGGAGCTGAAGGGGTTTGCAGTCCCATAGGAGGAACAACAGTATGAGCCACCCAGTACCCCCAGAGCTCCCAGGGACTAAACTACCAACCAAAGAGTACACATGGAGGGACCCATGGCTCCAGCTGCATATGTAGCAGAGGATGGCCTTGTTGGACTTCAAAGGGAGGAGAGGCCTTTGGTCCTGAGAAGGCTAGATGCCCCAGTATAGGGGAATGCCAGGACAGGGAAGCAGGAGTGGGTGGGTTGGTGAGCAGGGGGAGGGAGGGAATGGGATAGGGTGTTTTTGGAGGGGAACCCAGGAAAGGGGATAACATTTGAAATGTAAATAAAGAAAATATCTAATAAATAAATAAATAAATATCATGTGTATGGGCCACATTTTCTTGTTTCCTTTCAAAGCTTTTGATGTTTTATGGAAAATTAGACTTCTACTAGTATACTTTAGTGATGCTACATAATGTTTTTTTCCAATCCATCTATTGCTTGTTGTTTCCTTGTTTATTCAGTGACTTGGCTAGACTATCTCAGGAAAGTCTTTGTTCCAGTGTTAAACTCTTTGTCCCAGTGTTAAGCTTTTAAAGTTACCTTTCAGGGGACCTTCTCAGCCACACCAATCCTGTGTCTTCCACCACAGCATTGGGGGTGGTGAGAGACAGGGAGCAAGTCACATCCCAAGTACCACACTCTCACTACTAGAGATTTGATATTCTTGATTAATTACTTGTTTGCTGTATGTCTTCTATGTCCTCTTCAGTCTCCAGAGTTTTCAAGTGTTTTTTTTCTTTTTAAATAATTTTGCTGTTAATGATCATTTACCGGGGAACAGGTTGAAGGAATTTCTTTACCACCATTCCAGAATTGGACCTCTGGAATTTGTATTTGGTGTTTAGCATAGAGGAAAGAACAGTTCAAGCCAGTTGGAAGTTGGAGAAAAGAAATAACTTGGAAGCAAAAAGAACCCACTGGTCATGGTTACTTACCTCCAAGGGATTTTGTGGTCCAGTGCACTCTGGAGTTCGACCACTTCTTGGCTGAACCAGCAGTGGCAAAGCTGTGAGCAGTGATGGGTGACAGATGAGTACCATTGTGACAAGTGACATCAGGGCCTGTTTGTTCTGACCACAGAGAGCTGGCAAAAGCAGGTTGGGGTGGTAACCAAAGACAAAAATGTGGACTCCAGAAGGAATGTACAACTATGTTCAGCAGGGTGGTGACCAGAGACAGAAAGTGAAGGAGGCTCCAGTGGGGTGGTGCAGTGGCCAGACTAGTAGTGGGCTCCAGAGAGAAGGCAAAAAGGAGGTGGGGTAGGTGTCTCCCCAGGTTTACAAGTAGAGTAGCGGGAGGTGGACTGGGAACATCTAAGGCTGACATTTTGTGAAATATTTACTTGCCTACTCGAAGACTCTGTAAAGCAGTAGTCTCAAATAGCCATATTCCATAATCCCTACAAGAAGATGGAAAGTCTGTCACTAATTCAAAGGTGAAAATAAAGAGAATGAAAAACAGTCAAACTCTAGTCAGCTTTTTGTTGTATTGTATTGTATTGTATTGTATGTATGTATGCATGTATGTATGCATGTATGCATGTATGTATGTATGTATTGGTTCAGTTGATTTTTGTTTTATTTGTTTATTTATTTATTGGTTTCTCCAGACACAGTTTCTCTGTGTAGCCTTGGCTGTCCCAGAATTAGCTCTGTAGACCAGGCAGGCCTTGAACTCATAGAGATCTGTTTGCCTCTGCCTTCTGGGTACTCGGATTAAAGGCATGCCTCACCACCACTCAGCACTATTGTCTAAATATGGAAGTTAATTCTGTAAAAGAAACCTGACAACCAAATATTAGCTCAGGTTAATTATTTTAACAAGTAGAAAAAAATAAGATATTGTTTAAACATATTTGGGTATATTTAAATGTTGTTATGTTGATGAATGGTAAGCACAGTACAACTGAGTTATTTTAAATGTAGAACCACACAGCAGAGGATCTGGAAAAACAAATAGCAAAAACATCTGCCAGAGTATTTTACAGTTGACAACCACACAGTATAAATTATTCCAGTCTACAAAGAAAGTAGCACTTGTATATTCATTTTCAGATAAGGAATCTGAGACAAGAAGTAAAATCATTTCTGGGAAGGGTCAACTTAAGACACAAATCTAGATGAGCTTTTCTGGGAAAGGTAGTTATGACAGTGTCCTTTTTCCTGATAAGTGGAAAATGGCTAACAACTGGAACCATTGAATGGTGAGACAGTGAGGCTTCCTTTAATAATCTGTTGTCTGCTTTTCTGTGGTTTTCCTTTTCTAAAATTACTGATTTTTTGTCTTTGTGGATGAATTTTGCCTACATGTGTGTATGTGTGTACTGTACACATGTCTGGTATCTACAGAGGCCAGAAGGTGTCAGATCCCCTAAAACTGGAATTACATGAGGTTGTGAGCCATCATGTGGGTGGTATGAAAGAAGCCTTGGTCTTCTGTGAAAGCAACAAGTGCTCTTACCCATGGTGTCAACTCTCCTGCCCCAGTTTTCTGTGTTTTTGTGATTTTCTACAATGAGCACTTACTATGTGATAAAGTCAAATTTATTTTTAAACAGTCTTAGAACAATCAAACACATTCCACATGGCCAGCCCATGCTACACAGTGTGTATCAGGTCAGTCTGAGTTAAACAGTGAGAACCTACCTCAAAAAAGAGAGAAGAAAAGTAAGGAACAGGGAGGAAGTAAAGGAGGAAAGAAAAAAGGAAGGAAGACGGACATAGACTTATGTCTTTTAAAATAAAACTCTCAGTGTAAAACAAATGTTTTCAATGTAAGTTTGTTATTATTTGCTTGTCTTGTGAAAAAAACCTGAACTCTACACTTGATACCAAAAGTATAGAAAATCAAATAATTCCTAAGTTACCCTTAAAAAAAACCAAAAAACCAAACCAAACCAAAACAAACAACAACAAAACAAAACAAACAAACAAACAAACAAAAACGCAGGGTGAGTGAAAACATCAGGATGTTTAACCTAGAGGGAAGTTAAGAAGACTGAAATCAGTTCACCCAGTAGGCATTTTCTGTAACAAGATTGGGAGGCGAGCTTGGAAAGTGCCAAAGGATACAATGTGTGTGGAGGGAACCTGGCACTGGAGTGTGTGGCACTTCTTGTCTTCTGCATACCATCTGCTGACTACAGCATGCTGAGTCAGCACCCTCAGTCTTACTCTATGTACCATGGATAGCCATGACTGAAAGAGGTATGCAGCCATTAACTGAATTTTTGTTTTCTCTCTTACTGTGGAAAATTTCCTCTTAGTTATGATCTTTGAAATAGGATCAATTTCCAGTTTAATCAGATATAAATCATCCTAGGTGACTTTCTAGTTTTAGATGGACTCTTCGTAACACCGATTTTTAATTTGACTTTCATAAAGAAATAAGGGGGAAAGGGAATGAATTAACTGATCATACATGGGTGAACAAACAAATGAGCACAGAGGCAGCAATGACAGGTAATCTAGGAAATACAGAAGGAGCAATGAGGAAGCTGGAAGTGCATGCAGGAGCAGTACTATTGCAGTTTTCCCTTATTACCAAGGAGACAGCATGGACTGCATTAACCAGGCCAACAGATGATGTTTTTACATTCCACCTTCACTGACCCATTTACAGGGACAGGACTTGCAATGGAAAGCATCAAGAAGAATTAAGGGTCTCTGAATGTTAAGGAACCCATGAAAAAGAAGGAAAGGTTGATCTGAAGGGAGAGACTGGTGTGAGGGTACCGGTGTGTTCCAGTTATTTTTGCACATAGTATATGTGTATGCAGAAAAAAAATGAAAAAGACCTTACACAGCATGACAACTCTCACATGTGATTTTATAAGGGTTCAGATGATCACATTTTAACAGAGTAACTCATGAGAAAAGGTGTTTGACACCTATAGTTGTCACAAGATACCACCTTATACTCCCCAAATTCTAAGATAAAAGCCACTTATACCAGCACGTTAGAAAAGATGTAGTATAGCGCAATGGGAACCCTAAAATGGCTTACATAAACTTGGAAGACTTGTTTTGTAGTCCTTTAAAATTCAGTATACTTCTATCTCATGACTCCATTCTTTCTTGAGCAGGTAGCAAGAGAAATAAAAGATTACATCCATTACAAGACTTAACTAGGATATTATAGGACCCTTATTCATGAGAGTCAATGACTGGAATAATTGAAACATTTCACCAAGGTGGGTGAATAAACGAGCTGTAGTATAGTCTAACAATGAACTATTATACAACAATAAAAACAGATCAAATAACTAATATACATATGTAAACCTAAAATATATACTGATGTGTAAGTCCACATCCTAGTTTCTATGGTTACAGACATCAGTATGCAGTTATGATCAGAGAATACTTATGTGCTGGTATATTCACATTATGCCATATATTTACTAACCATACTACTAACTTCTGTTTCTCTAAAACTAACTTTGAATAACATTAAGTAGGTACTCTTTTTCATAAATATTGGATGCTAAGGTTAATAAACAAGCCTCAGAGTCTCAGGGGTTAACAATGACAAGTTAGTAAAAATGTGAAGGTGCCTTGGTGGCTTCACACTAGACCCATCCCTGCTCCTGCCTGGGTAAAATTCTCTTTCACTGACAACCCTGGGAAGCTGGAGCTATCTCCATTTTAAAACAAGAAAAACTAAAGAGAAATAAAAGGAATTCTGGGTAAGATAACAGATTAGAACTGTCTCTGTTTGACTTGGTACAGGAAAAGTCAGAATAAGGAAAAAGTGTGCTAGAGAGAAAGAGAAGAGCAAATGAGGTGGGATGTGGGGAAAGAGGAACATTATACATTACTGGCAGGAGTATAAACTTTGCAGCCATTATGAAAATCACTGTGAAGGGCCCGAAAAAAACATATTATCTACCTATACTACTTCTGGATATGTACTGGAAGGAATGAGTCAACATACCACTATCAACAGATACTATCACAGGCTTATTTAACCCTTAGCATCCAACATTTACAAGTAAGAGTACCTACTTAATGTTGTTCAAAGTTAGTTTTGGAGAAACAGAAATTAGGAGAAATATAAATATATGGCATAATGTGAACACACCAAACATATCAGTAATCTCTGACCATAATTACTGCCATGATGTTCACAATAGCCAGAAAGTGGAACCATCCTAGATGACTACCAATACGTAATTTTATAAAATATGGAACATTTAAAAACAATGTAATTTATTCATCAATAAAGCAAAAATGAACTAGGTGTGGGGGTGGATGCCTATAATTCCAACAGTTAGAGGATCAGTAATTGATAATCATCCTAAACTATATAACAAGGTTGAGGCCAACTTGCAAAATATAAGAACATGGCTTACCAAGAAAAATGAAATCATATTTTCAAGAAAACTGATAGAACTGGAAATCATTTTGTTAACAAAATAAGCCAGACATAGACAAATACTGCATGTTTCTCTCATGTTCATAATCCAGACTTAAATTTGTATACATGTTGTGAGAGTGGAAAGAGGGCCATGACAGGGGAGGAAGACATCTTAAGGGAGGTAGGAGAGAGAAAGAGAAGACAGTGGAATATGACAGCAAGAGAGACAAAGGGGACAAAGGACAGTGGGTAAGGACAGATTAGAACAAAATATATACATTCATATATACATGTACATGTATATATATATATATATACATGTTTATATTATATTATATAAAATTATATAATGAAACCCTTGCAGGCTAACTTAACAATTAATTTTAAAAAGTCCCAGGGAAGAGAATACAAATTGTTTGTACAGTGTTAAAAGGTCTGCCCTGAAAACATACAGAATGAACAGTTTATATTTAGGAGTATATGTTACAATAACAATTAGTAAAAAAAAAAAAAAAAGCTTGTGTGCTCCCTGCTCCCAAGAGCTGGGCAGTTCTGTGGTCACATACAACTCTGCTGTGTGACATCTGCCCTGCAGAGGGACCGGCCCTGGGAGAGAGCACACCCGCATCGGGAGGGAGCACACCAGCCTCCCCATGGCGACCAATGCTCCAGGGATCTACTTCACTGAGCATCCAGGTACCCAGGGACTTCCCAATATAACATCGCTTGGGACACAGCCTGTTGGGCTTCCATCTGCGCCCAAGAGAAGGGCAGCTCTGTGGTCGTCTGGGCCCAGCTCTGCTGTGAGCCATCTGCCCTGCAGAGTGATCTGTGCCGAGAGGGTGCAGTGTGCACTCCACCATCTTTGCTTAGGCAACAGGGCAATTGGGACCTCCAGGTGCAGGGACAATCAAGCATAATATCGCTTGGGACTCAGCCAGCTTGTGTACTCCCTGCTCCCAAGAGCTGGGCAGTTCTGTGGTCACTTATGCGTCAGCTCTGCTGTGGGACATCTGCCCTGCAGAGGGACCCACACTGGGAAAGAGCACACCTGCACAGGGAGGGAGCGCACCAGCCTCCCCTTGGTGACCTCTGCTCTGGGGATTGACTATGCTGAGCCTTCAGACGTGCAGAGATTCCCCAATATAACATCGCTTGGGGCAAGGCAAATCAGGGCTCCAAAGTCACTTAGGAGCAGGGCAGCCCCCTAGCAATCTGTGCAAGGGGAATGCCGGTAATCCGCGGGGGCGGGGGGGTTGGCAGAAATAGCCTTGCAGGCTCAAAGGAGGTCCAACCAACAGCCAGTGACAGCAGGACCAACTAACACCAGAGGTAACCAGATGCCAAGAGGCAAACGTAGGAACGTTACTAACAGAAATCAAAGTAATATGGCACCATCCGAACCCAACTCTCCAACAGCAGCAAGTCCTGGATACCCTATCACACCAGAAAGGCAAGATCTGGATTTAAAATCACTTCTTATGATGCTATTAGAGGATTTCAAGAAGGACACAAATAAATCTCATAAAGATATACAGGGGTGTGTATGCGGCTCCCAAGTGCTGGGCTGATCTGCATTAACCAGCGCGCCAGCTCTGCTGTGGGACTTCTGCCTGGCAGAGGGACCCCGTACTGGGCGGGAGCCTACCAGCTTTCCTTCCGCGACCTCTGTTCCCGCAGACTGCACTGAAGAGACAGGTACCCAGGCTCTTCCCCCAATATAACATCACTTGGGACACGGCCTGTTGGGGCTTCCGTCTGCGCCCAAGAATGGGTCAGCGCTGTGATCATCTGGGTGCCAGATCTGCAGGCCATCGCGTCTGCAGGGTGAGCAGCGCCATGGAGAGTGTGCAGAGTGCACTCTGCCATCTTTGCTCCAGTGGCCAGGAAGTTGGGACAGCCAGGCTCTGAGACAGACAGGCATAATATCACTTGGGTCTTGGGTGGGTTGTGTGCACGTGGCTCCCAAGAGCTGGGCAGATCTGCAGCAACCACCGTGCTAGCTCTGCTGTGGGACTTCTGCCTGGCAGAGGGACGCCCCCACCCCCACCCTGGAGAGATCACACACCCCTGCACAGGGCAGGAGCCTACCAGCGTCCCTTTGGTGACCTCTGCTCCAGGAATCCACTAGGCTGAGCCTTTGGATGTGCAAGGACTCCCCAATATAAGATCACTTGTGGCAAGGCACATCAGGGCTCCAAAGTCACTCAGGAGCAGGCAGGCCCCAGAAATCGGTGCCAGGGGAATCCTGGTAATCCGGGGGGGGGGGCAGAAATAGTTTGCAGGCTCACAGGAGGTCCAACCAACAGCCAGTGGCAGCAGGACCAACTAACATCAGAGGTATCCAGATGGCAAAAGGCAAACGTAGGAATGTTACTAACAGAAATCAAAGTAATATGGGACCATCCGAACCCAACTCTCCAACAGCAGCAAGTCCTGGATACCCCACCACACCCGAAAGACAAGATCTGGATTTAAAATCACTTCTCATGATGCTATTAGAGGATCACAAGAAGGACACAAATAAATCTCATAAAGAATTACAGGAGACTGTGAGTCAACGGTTAGAAGCCCTTACAAAGGAAACACAAAAATCGTTCAGAGAAATGCGGGAGAACATGGATCAAAAGATGGAGGCGCACAAGGAGACAACACAAAAATCGCTTAACGAGATGAATCAACGGGTAGATGCACTCACAAAGGAATCACAAAAATTGCATAAAGAAATGCAGAAGAATATTGGTCAACAGACGAATGCCCATAAGGAGGCAACACAACAATTGCTAAAAGAAATGAATCAACGGTTAGATGCCCTTACAAAGGAAACACGAGAACTGCTTAAAGAAATGCGGGAGACAATGGATCAACAGATGGATTCCCATGAGGAGGAAACACAAAAATCGCTCAGAGAAATGCAGGAGAACGTGGGTCATCAGGAAGAAATCCTGAAAGAGGTAATGCGAAAATACCTTAAGGAAATACAGGAAAATACAAACAAACAAGTGAAAGATGTCAGCAAATCCATCCAGGAACTAAAAAAGGAAGTAGAAACAACAAAGAAATCACAAAGGGAGACAACTTTGGAGAGAGAAAACCTTGGGAAGAAATCAGGAGTCCTAGATGCAAACATCAACAATAGAATACAAGAGATGGAAGAAAGAATCTCAGGTGCTGAAGATTCCATAGAAAGCATCGACTCAACAGTCAAAGACAATGCAAAATGCAAAAAACGTGTAACCCAAAACATCCAGGAAATCCAGGACACAAAGAGAAGACCAAACCTAAGGATTATAGGAATAGAAGAGAGTGAAGATTTGCAACTTAAAGGGCCAGTAAACATCTTCAACAAAATTATGGAGGAAAACTTCCCTAACCTAAAGAGAGAGATGCCGATGAACGTACAAGAAGCCTACAGAACTCCAAACAGACTGGACTAGAACAGAAATACCTCCCATCACATAATAATCAAAACACCGAATGTTCTAAACAAAGAAAGAATACTAAAAGCAGTAAGAGAAAAGGGGCAAGTAACATACAAAGGAAGACCTATCCGAATCACATCAGACTTCTCACCAGAGACTATGAAAGCCAGAAGATCCTGGGCAGATCTCATGCAGACACTAAGACAGCACAAATGCCAGCCTAGACTACTATACCCCGCAAAACTCTCTATCACCATAGATGGAGAGACCAAGATATTCCATGATAAAACCAAATTTTCACAATATCTTTCCACAAATTGAGCCCTGCAACGGATAATAGGTGGAAACCTCCAATACAGGGAGAGAAACAACACCCTGGAAAAAATGAGATAATAACCTTCTTGAATCAAACCCAAAAGTAGATAACCACTCAAACATAAAGATAGCGTCAAGAATGGCAGATAGCAATAATCACTATGCCTTAATCTCTCTTAATATCAATGGTCTCAATTCCCCAATTAAAAGACATAGACTAGCAGACTGGATACGTAAACAGGACCCAGCATTTTGCTGCATGCAGGAAACGCACCTCAGTGTCAAAGACAAACACTACCTCAGAGTAAAAGGCTGGAAAACAATTTTACAAGCAAATGGCCTCAAGAAACGAGGTGGAGTAGCCATCCTAATATCAGATAAAATTGATTTTCAACCTAAAGTCATCAAAAAAGACACAGAAGGACACTACATACTGATCAAGGGAAAAATCCACCATCAAGAACTCTCAATTATGAATATCTATGCTCCAAATGCAAGGGCACCTTCATTCGTAAAAGAAACTTTACTAAAACTCAAAGCACACATCGCACCGCACACAATAATAGTGGGTGACTTCAACACCCCGCTCTCTGAAATGGATCGTTCAGGAAAGCAGAAACTAAACAGGGACACAGTGAATCTAATTGAAGCCGTGGACCAAATGGAACTAACAGATATATATAGAACATTTCATCCTAGAGCTAAAGAATACACCTTCTTCTCAGCTCCTCATGGTACCAAAATTGACCATATAATTGGTCACAAATCAGACCTCAACAGATATAAGAAGATAGAAATAATCCCATGCCTCCTATCAGATCACTATGGAATAAGGGTGGTCTTCAATGGCAACAAAAACAAAAGAAAACCCACGTACACATGGAGGCTGAACAATGCTCTACTCAATGATAACTTGGTCAAGGTGGAAATAAAGAAAGAAATCCAAGACTTTTTGAAAGTTAATGAAAATGAAGGCACAACATACCCTAATTTATGGGACACAATGAAAGCAGTGCTAAGAGGAAAATTCAAAGCCCTGAGTGCCGCCAAAAAGAAATGGGAGACAGCATACACTAACAGCTTAATGGCACACCTGAAAGCCCTGGAACAAAAAGAAGCAAATACACCCAAGAGGAGTAGAAGGCAGGAAATCATCAAACTCAGGACTGAAATCAATCAAGTAGAAACAAATAAAACCATACAAAGAATCAACAAAACGAGGAGTTGGTTCTTTGAGAAAATCAACAAGATAGATAAGCCCTTAGCCAGACTAACCAGAAAGCACAGAGATAGTATCCAAATTAATAAAATCAGAAACGAAAAGGGAGAGATAACAACAGAAACTGAGGAAATTCAAAAAATCATCAGATCCTACTACAAAAACCTTTATTCAACACAACTAGAAAATCTTGAGGAAATGGACAATTTCCTTGACAGATACCAAGTACCAAAATTAAATCAGGATCAAATAGACCATCTAAACCGTCCTATAACCCCGGAAGAAATAGAAGTTGTCATTGGAAGTCTTCCAACCAAAAAAAGCACAGGTCCAGATGGTTTTAGTGCAGAATTCTATCAGACCTTCAAAGAAGACCTAACACCAATACTCTTCAAACTGTTCCACAAAATAGAAACAGAAGGAACACTACCCAACTCGTTCTATGAAGCCACAATTACACTAATACCAAAAGCACACAAAGATCCGACAAAGAAAGAGAATCTCAGGCCAATCTCTCTTATGAATATCGATGCAAAAATACTCAATAAAATTCTTGCCAACCGAATCCAAGAACACATCAAAACGATCATCCACCACGATCAAGTAGGCTTCATCCCAGGGATGCAGGGATGGTTCAATATAAGGAAATCCATCAATGTAATCCACTACATAAACAATCTCAAAGAAAAAAACCACATGATCATCTCATTAGATGCTGAGAAAGCATTTGACAAAATTCAGCATCCTTTCATGCTAAAGGTCTTGGAAAGATCAGGAATTCAAGGCCCATATCTAAACATAGTAAAAGCAATTTACAGCAAACTGGTAGCCAGCATCAATCTAAATGGAGAGAAACTTGAAGCAATCCCACTAAAATCAGGGACTAGACAAGGCTGCCCTCTCTCTCCATATCTTTTCAATATAGTACTTGAAGTTCTAGCTAGAGCAATTAGACAACAAAAAGAGGTCAAAGGGATACAAATTGGAAAGGAAGAAGTCAAACTATCACTATTTGCAGACGATATGATAGTATACTTAAGTGACCCAAAGAACTCCACCAGAGAACTCCTACAGCTGATAAACGACTTCAGCAAAGTGGCCGGATATAAAATCAACTCAAGCAAGTCAGAAGCCTTCCTATACTCAAAGGATAAGCAGGCTGAGAAAGAAGTAAGAGAAATAATACCCTTCACAATAGCCACAAACCATATTAAGTATCTTGGCGTGACTCTAACCAAACAAGTGAAAGATCTGTATGAGAAGAACTTCAAGTCTCTGAAGAAAGAAATTGAAGAAGACCTCAGAAGATGGAAAAATCTGCCATGCTCATGGATTGGCAGGATTAATATAGTAAAAATGAGCATCTTACCAAAAGTAATACACAGATTCAATGCAATCCCCATCAAAATCCCAACTCAATTCTTCATAGAGTTAGAAAGAGCAATTCAAAAATTCATCTGGAATAACAGAAAACCCAGAATAGCTAAAACTATTCTCAAGAGTAAAAGAACCTCTGGGGGAATCAGTATCCCGGACCTCAAGCTGTACTACAGAGCAATAGTGTTAAAAACTGCATGGTATTGGTACAGTAACAGACATGTAGATCAATGGAACAGAATTGAAGACCCAGAAATGAATCCACACTCCTATGGGCACTTGATCTTTGACAATGGAGCTAAAACCATCCAGTGGAAAAAAGATAGCCTTTTCAACAAATGGTGCTGGCTCAGCTGGAGGTCAACATGCAGAAGAATGCAAATTGACCCATCCTTATCTCCTTGCACTAAGCTCAATTCTAAGTGGATCAAGGATCTCCACATAAAACCAGACACACTGAAACTAATAGAAGGGAAACTAGGGAAGAACCTTGAACATATGGGCACAGGGGAGAATTTCCTCAACAGAACTCCAATAGCTTATGCTCTAAGATCAAGAAGAGACAAATGGGACCTCATTAAATTACAAAGTTTTTGCAAGGCAAAAGACACTGTCAAAAAGACAAAGCGGCAACCAACTAACTGGGAAATGATCTTTACCAACCTTACATCCGACAGAGGGCTAATATCCAATATATACAAAGAACTCAAGAAGTTAAACTCCAGAGAGGCAAGTATCCCTATTAAAAAATGGGGTACAGAGCTACACAAAGAGTTCTCACCTGAAGAATATCTAATGGCTGAGAAGCACCTAAAGAGATGTTCATCATCCTTAGTCATTAGGGAAATGCAAATCAAAACAACCCTGAGATTCCATCTCACACCAGTCAGGATGGCTAAGATCAAAAACACAGGAGACAGCAGTTGTTGGCGAGGATGTGGAGAAAGAGGAACACTCCTCCACTGCTGGTGGAATTGCAGGCTGGTACAACCACTCTGGAAAGCAATCTGGCGGTTCCTCAGAAAACTGGGCATGACACTCCCGGAGGATCCGGCTATACCACTCCTGGGCATATACCCAGAGGCTTTACCTGCATGCAATAAGGACACATGCTCCACTATGTTCATAGCAGCCTTATTTATAATAGCCAGAAGCTGGAAAGAACCCAGATGTCCCTCAACGGAGGAATGGATTCAGAAGATGTGGTATATCTACACAATGGAATACTACTCTGCAATTAAAAACAATGAATTCACGAAATTCCTAGGCAAATGGTCAGATCTTGAAAATATCATCCTTAGTGAGGTAACCCAATCACAAAAGAACACACATGGTATGCAGTCACTGATAAGGGGATATTGACCCAGAATCTCGGAATACCCTAGACACAATCCGCATATCAATAGATTTCTAAAAAGATGGTAGGAGAGACCCCTGGTCCTGGAAAGACTGGATGTAGGGGAACACCAGGACAGAGTAACGAGAGGGGGTTGAATGGAGAAAAGAGAGAGGGAAGGGGGCTTATGGGACTTTCGGGGAGGGAGGAAACGGGAAAGGGGAAGTGATTTGGAATGTAAATTAAAAAATAAAAGAAAAAAAAAAGAAGATGGAAGGAGAGACCCCTGGTCCTGGAAAGACTTGATGTAGGGGAACGCCAGGACAGAGAAACGAGAGGGGGTTTCACGGAGAAAAGAGGGAGGGAAGGGGGCTTATGGGAATTTCGGGAAGGGAGGAAACGGGAAAGGGGAAATGATTTGGAATGTAAATTAAAAAAATAAAATAAATAATAATAATAAAAGATATACAGGAAAACATGAATCAATGGGTAGAAGCCCTTACAAAGGAAACACAAAAATCGCTTAGAGAAATGCAGGAGAATATGGGTCAACTCATGGAGGCACATAAGGAGGCAACACAAAAATCGCTTAAAGAAATGAATCAATGGGTAGAAGCCGTTACAAAGGAAACACAAGAATCGCTTAAAGAAATACAGGAACATATGGATCAACAGATGGAAGTCCATGAGGAGGAAACACAAAAATCACTTAGAGAAATACAAGAGAACTTGGGTCAACAGGCAAAAATCCTGAAAGAGGAAATGCAAAAATATCTTAAAGAAATACAGGAAAATGCAAACAAACAAGTGAAGGATCTCAGCAAATCCATCCAGGATCTAAAAAAGGAAGTAGAAACAACTAAGAAATCACAAAGGGAGACAACTTTGGAGAGAGAAAACCTTGGGAAGAAATCAGGAGTCATAGATGCAAACATCAACAATAGAATACAAGAGATGGAAGAAAGAATATCAGGTGCTGAAGATACCATAGAAAGCATCGACTCAACAGTCAAAGCAAATGCAAAATGCAAAAAGCATGTAACCCAAAACATCCAGGAAATCCAGGACACAATGAGAAGACCAAACCTAAGGATTATAGGAATAGAAGAGAGTGAAGATTTGCAACTTAAAGGGCCAGTAAATATCTTCAACAAAATTGTAGAAGAAAACTTCCCTAACCTTAAGAGAGAGATGCCGATGAACGTACAAGAAGCCTATACAGAACTCCAAACAGACTGGACTAGAACAGAAATACCTCCCATCACATAATAATCAAAACACCAAATGTACTAAACAAAGAAAGAATATTAAAAGGAGTAAGAGAAAAAGGCTAAGTAACATATAAAGGAAGACCTATTCGAATCACATCAGACTTCTCACCAGAGACTATGAAAGCCAGAAGATCCTGGGCAGATCTCATGCAGACTCTAAGAGAACAAAATGACAGCCTAGACTACTATACCCAGCAAAACTCTCAATAACCATAGATGGAGAGACCAAGATATTCCATGATAAAACCAAATTTTCACAATATCTTTCCACAAACCCAGCCCTGTAAAGGATAATAGGTGGAAACCGCCAATACAAGGAGAGAAACTACACCCTGGAAAAAATGAGATAGTAACCTTCTTGCATAACCACTCAAGCATAAAGATAGCGTCAAGAATAGCAGGTGGCAATAATCACTATTCCTTAATCTCTCTTAATATCAATGGTCTCAATTCCCCAATAAAAAGACATAGACTAACAGCCTGGATACGTAAACAGGACCCAGCATTTTGCTGCGTGCAGGAAATGCACCTCAGTGTCAAAGACAAACACTACCTCAGAGTAAAAGGCTGGAAAACAATTTTACAAGCAAATGGTCCCAGGAAACAAACCAGAGTAGCCATCCTAATATCAGATAAAATTGACTTTCAACCTAAAGTCATCAAAAAAGACAAAGAAGGACACTATATATTGGTCAAAGGAAAAATCCACCAAGAAGAACTCTCAATTCTGAATATCTATGCTCCAAATGCAAGGGCACTCTCATTCGTAAAAGAAACTTTACTAAAGCTCAAAGCACACATCGCACCTCACAGAATAATTGTGAGTTACATCAACACCCGGCTCTCTGAAATGGATCCTTCAGGAAAACAGAAACTAAACAGGGACACAGTGAAACTAATTGAAGCCTTGGACCAAATGGAACTAACAGATATATATATATGTAGAAAATTTCATCCCAAAGCAAAAGAATATACCTTCTTTCAGCACCTCATTGGTACCTTCTCCAAAATCGACCATATAATTGGTCACAAAACAGACCTCAACAGATATAAGAAGATCAAACTAATCCCATGCCTCCTATCAGATCACTATGGAATAAGGGTGGTCTTCAATAGCAACAAAAACAACAGAAAGCCCACATATACATGGAAGCTGAACAATGCTCAGCTTGTTCAAGATACCTTGATCAAGGAGGAAATAAAGAAAGAAATCAAAGACTTTTTAAAATTTAATGAAAATGAAGGCACAACATACCTTAATTTATGGGACACAATGAAAGCGGTGCTAAGAGGAAAATTCATAGCCCTGAGTGCTTCCAAAAAGAAACGGCAGAGAGCATACACTAGCGGCTTAATGGCACACCTGAAAGCCCTGGAACAAAAAGAAGCAAATACACCCAAGAGGAGTAGAAGGCAGGAAATCGTCAAACTCAGGGCTGAAATCAATCAAGTAAAAACAAATAAAACCATACAAAGAATCAACAAAACTAGGAGTTGGTTCATTTAGAAAATTAAACAAGATAGATAAGCCCTTAGCCAGACTAGCCAGAGGGCACAGAGACAGTATACAAATTAACAAAATCAGAAACAAAAAGGGAGAAATAACAACAGAAACTGAGGAAATTCAAAACATCATCAGATCCTACTACAAAAGCCTGTATTCAACACAACTAGAAAATCTGGAGGAAATGGACAATTTCCTAGACAGATACCAAATACCAGAATTAAATCAGGATCAAATAGACAATCTAAACCGTCCTATAACCCCTGGAGAAATAGAAGTGGTCATTGGAAGTCTTCCAACCAAAAAAAGCACAGGTCCAGACGGTTTTAGTGCAGAATTCTATCAGACCTTCAAAGAAGACCTAACACTAATACTCTTCAAACTATTTCACAAAATAGAAACAGAAGGAACACTACCAAACTCATTCTATGAAGCCACAATTACGCTGATACCAAAATCAAACAAAGATTCAACAAAGAAAGAGAATCTCAGACCAGTTTCTCTTATGAATATCGATGCAAAAATACTCAATAAAATTCTTGCCAACCGAATCCAAGTACACATCAAAACGATCATTGACCACGATCAAGTAGGCTTCATCCCAGGGATGCAGGGATGGCTCAATATAAGGAAGTCCATCAATGTAATCCACTATATAAACATTCTCAAAGAAAAAAACCACATGGTCATTTCATTAGATGCTGAGAAAGCATTTGACAAAATTCAGCATCCTTTCATATTAAAGGTCTTGGAAAGATCAGGAATTCGAGGCCCATATCTAAACATAGTAAAAAGCAATTTACAGCAAACCGGTAGCCAACATCAATCTAAATGGAGAGAAACTTGAAGCAATCCCACTAAAATCAGGGACTAGACTAAGGCTGCCCTATCTCTCCATATCTTTTCAATATAGTACTTGAAGTTCTAGCTAGAGCAATTAGACAGCAAAAGGAGGTCAAAGGGATACAAATTGGAAAGTAAGAAGTCAAACTATCACTATTTGCAGACGAAATGATAGTATACTTAAGCGACCCAAAGAACTCCACCAGAGAACTCCTACAGCTGATAAGCAAATTCATCAAAGTGGCTGGATATAAAACCAACTCAAGCAAGTCTGTAGCCTTCCTATACTGAAAGGATAAGCAGGCTGAGAAAGAAATAAGAGATATGATACCCTTCACGATAGCCACAAACAATATAAAGTATCTTGGTGTCACTCTAACCAAACAAGTGAAAGATCTGTATGACAAGGACTTCATCTCTGAAGAAAGAAATCGAAGAAGACCTCAGAAGATGGAAAGATCTTCCATGGTCATGGATTGGCAGAATTAATATAGTAAAAATGACCATCTTGTCAAAAGCAATATACAGATTCAATGCAATCCCCATTAAAATCCCAACTCAATTCTTCATAGAGTTAGAAAGAGCAATTCAAAAATTCATCTGGAATAACAGAAAATCCAGGATAGCTAAAACTATTCTCAAGAGTAAAATAACTTTGGGGGAATCAGTATCCAGAACCTCAAGCTCTATTACAGAGCAATAGTGTTAAAAATTGCATGGTATTGGTACAGTGACAGGCATGTAGATCAATGGAACAGAATTGAAGACCCAGAAATGAATCCACACTCCTATGGGCACTTGATCTTTGACAAAGGAGCTAAAACCATCCAGTGGAAAAAAAGATAGCCTTTTCAACAAATGGTGCTGTTTCAACTGGAGGTCAATATGCAGAAGAATGCAAATTGATCCATTTTTATCTCCTTGCACTAAGCTCAATTCCAAGTGGATCAAGGACCTCCACATAAAACCAGACACACTGAAACTAATAGAAAACAAACTAGGGAAGCCTTGAACATATGGGCACAGGGGAGAATTTCCTGAACAGAACTCCAATAGCTTATGCTCTAAGATCAAGAATTGACAAATGGGACCTCATAAAATTACGAAGTTTCTGTAAGGCAAAGGACACTGTCAAAAAGACAAAGCAACAATCAACAAATTGGGAAATGATCTTTACCAACCTTACATCCAACAGAGGGTTAATATCCAATATATCCAAAAACTCAAGAAGTTAGAATCCAGAGAGCCAAATAACCCTATTGAAAAATGGGGTACAGAGGTAAACAAAGAATTTTCACCTGAAGAATATCGAATGGCTGAGAAGCACCTAAAGAAATGTTCAACATCCTTAGTCATTAGGGAAATGCAAATCAAAACAACCCAGAGATTCCACCTCACACCAGTCAGAATGGCTAAGATCAAAAACACAGGAGACAGCAGTTGTTGGCGAGGATGTGGAGAAAGAGGAACACTCCTCCACTGCTGGTGGGATTGCAAGCTGGTACAACCACTCTGGAAAGCAGTCTGGCGGTTCCTCAGAAAGCTGGGCATGAGACTCCTGGAGGATCCTGTTATACCACTCCTGGGCATATACCCAGAGGCTTTACCTGCATGCAATAAGGACACATGCTCCACTATGTTCATAGCAGCCTTATTTATAATAGCCAGAAGCTGGAAAGAACCCAGATGTCCCTCAATGGAGGAATGGATTCAGAAGATGTGGTATATCTACACAATGGAATACTACTCTGCAATTAAAGACAATGAATTCAAGAAATTCCTAGGCAAAGGGTCAGAACTGGAAAATATCATCCTTAGTCAGGTAACCCAATCACAAAGAACACACATGGTATGCAGTCACTGATTAGGGGAAATTAACCCAGAATCTCAGAATACCCAAGACACAATTCACATATCAATAAATTTCCAAGAAGATGGAAGGAGAGACCCCTGGTCCTGGAAAGACTGGATGTATGGGAATACCAGTACAGAGAAGCGAGAGGGGGTTGAATGGGGAACAGAGGGAGGGAAGGGCGCTTATTGGACTTTCGGGGAGGGAGGAAACGGGAAAGGGGAAATCATTTGGAATGTAAATAAAAAAAACTTAGAAAAAAAAAGAAATATTAAGTAGCAAGAAACTGAATAATAAGTTCTTAGGAACTGATGTCCATGGCTATCATGTATATAAAACTGTATACATTAAATGCATGCAGCCTTTGGATAAAAATTAAACCTCAATAAAATCACTTATAAGAACTCGTTTAAAATGAGTAAGTAGTGCTTCATGTCAAATAAAATACTATTGGCTGCTAATGTAAAGTTAGACAAAAAAAAACAATTAGTTAAAAAAAAAGGTCATGAGTTTAAAGGAGTGTGAGAAGGGGTATTTGGTAGGGCTTGGACAGAAGACAGGGAAGTAAGAAATATTATAATCTCAAAAATAAAAATATATAAATGAAACTGTCAATCTAGATATAATTTCTCTGAAAAAAATATGCTAAGTGAAAGAAATCACAAAACTAACATATGTGTATATATATGCATATATATATACATATCCCTATTCTGTATGTTCTAGAAGTTTTTCATAAGAGTATAGATAGATCTACATGTATTTATTTTTAACACATGTGATATTTAAATGTAAGATCTAAAGACTAGGCAGATAGCTTGGTGGTGACACACTTGCCCAAGTATGTGCTGGTATGAGGGCTTTGTGCATACTCTTCTTTCTTCCAGGGATGATATTTCTGGATCCTTTTCTGCTTGACAAACCTCTTTTCATCTTTTAAAACTCTGCTCAAGCATCAATCTAATGAATTGCTTTTCAAGGCCTTCTTTGACCCTGCAGCATACCAACAAAAAGTATTTTCTAGATTCTGGCTTGAACATGTACTTGTTTCAATTTCAATAATTACAGAAAAGTAATTATTCTTTAACACAATTTTCCTCCCAAATGCATTAAGTTCCCTGAAGGTAGATCTTCTCTCTTAGCCACTTTTATCCTTAACTGCTATCCTTAGTGCCAAGACTACAGATTATTGTCTATATACATTTCACAAAATGAAATGAAGAACTGGCAGCTGAATACTTGGACACTGCAATATATTATTGGGTGACAGACACCTCTGGTTATGACCTATACAGCCACAGTTTGGTGTATATTCTCAGGTCCACTCCACCTATTTGCAGGTGGCACCACTACCCTATGTATTGTACTAACTGCTGGGCTACCTCAGTTTTTGCTTCTTCCTGTGTGGATTTCTGCACTTGCTTCCAAAGAACTCACTTAACAGTCATTCCTTGGACCTTCCTGATAGTGAGGGAATCATTCTGGATGCAGGGAAAGGTTTGGCAGTTTGGCGATAAAGCATGTAGGCTTTGAAACATAGATATGTTTGGTGTGTGATGTTCAATGAATTACCTAGCCTTATGTGCGTATAGGGAATGTAGTATCTAGGCTCATCTTAAAGATGACACTGTTTAGGTCTTGGCACAAAATCAACTTTACTCTAAATGATTCAAGTGGGTTACTTACAGAGGTTTGAGTAATAGCGTGTGTGTGGGGTGGGGGGATAAGGTTGGTGGGGCACCCAGAAACTAATAGGACTAGGGAATTCCATGCCACACCTCAGACAGAGTAAAAGGACAAAGGGAAGAGTGTTACATTATTCCAGTGAGTTGTGGAAACTTAGAAGGGGATATAGCTAAGGCTGGGACTGCAGTGCCCAGCTGGAGGGGAAAGAGGAAGAAATATCCCCTCATCACCCCACTCTGACTAGCTGCTGGTGTTATCCACTGATTGAACCAAAAATGGCATTGGGACACAACTGAGGCCTGGGGGTGTACCCTGTAGAGTTGGATCCCTGGAAAACAGACCGGGCAGAGACAATGAGAGAGGGGGTTATGATGCCACAGACTAGCTGACTCCAGGATTAAATAAAAACATGTAAGCAGCACTTCTCCCAGAGCCCGCCACATAGCAAGTGCTCAAGAAACAGCTGTGGTTACTGCTATGACAACTGCCAGGCCAAGGAAGGCACTTCCTAGTTCTATCTGATGTCATCTGAGCACCCTTAATCAGCAGACACCTAGACATGCTGCAGACAGCATGGCCTGCATTCTCTGGTCTGCTTAGTCTCACAGCTGTTTTTCTTCACATCAAGGCCTTAATTATCCTGTCTCTGCTCTTCTCAAGCTAAAATGATTGATATAACTTTTGTTTTTTTGGGATAGTCATTTAATGAGTTAATGAATATAAATTTATCAGTGGAAGAAATGTAGGGAAGTCTATAGCCAAAGACTCTCCAAACTTTTTGCCATGAAAATTTTGTACTTTTTATTTTCAGGGTTAAGGCATTAAAACAGACTCCTCCCCATTAAGGTTATTACAGTCTATAAAACTCACCTGTATTTGCATTTGTAAAGGTGAAGCTTCACTTTAACCAAATAGTATTCCTAAGAAACCATCCATCTAAAACCTAGCTTTAAAGGAGACTTGATATGGACTAAAAATGTTTAACAGAGAATGGACAAAGATCAAAAATCACTTCAACAATTATGTAGTCTATTCATACAATGGGATGGCTAGTCATCAAATAAGGGACAGCCTATGAAAACATGCGACATAAAATAGTCTTTTTAAAAAAGCAATATGAGTATCTTCTTAAAAAAAAAAAAAACCTGGTAACACTGCTCTGTTTATGTGTGGAAGGGTTAACTAGACTGGAACATGAAGTCATTTTCTGATACACCGTGAAAGGTATTCTTTCATGGATATTGACTGCTAGATTTCACATTATAAATGTAAAGCCTTTTAATTTTATTGGATATAAATTATAACTGGACTTAAATAATTAAAAAGCTATTCATTTATTGGCTCCTAAAGTTAAGTACAACCTCCCACAGAAGGCATACAGTGAATGCTACTATTTTTAAAAACCCACACAGGCATCTCAGAAAGCAGGTATAAAGCTTTAATTCACTGTGGGCATTTCTCTAACCATAGACAGCATTCAAACCAATTATCACACCACTGTTCCTCTTTAACTAGCTCAGGACATATTGCATGTAACATAAAGCACTGACTAAATAAAAATACAGAAATTGAATACATTTAAGAAAGTTTAAATAAAACGAGGTTAAGAAAGACTAAATTTCATGAAAATTTACATAAGTCGACTTCTAAACATTATGTCATGATTATGACAAGTCACAATAAAATCACAACTGCTTTTAAATAACAGTACCTAAAAAACTTTTGAATATCCAGGTATTTTCATTTTTTCCACATTGCGTTTTCATTTCTATATAAGTAGGCTGGCTTTCAGACTGTAGATAAAACTTCTTGGGTAATAAGGATTACTGTCTTTTCACAAATACAGAAAGCAAAATTTATATTCTCTATATTATACTGAGATGAGACATTAGTCAGCACGATACACAGAACTCTCCTATGGTGGTATTCAAAAGCAATTCCAAACAGTACTAAAAATGGGGTTTCATACTGTAGTGTCTCTAAAGACATTTAGAAGTGGTATTTCAAAAGTTGACTTCAAAAGACAAAAAGTACTTTAAAAAACAAATTCTATGCAAAAAACAAATTCTATGCTGTTCTGAGCTTCAATACTGCTGAGTCTACTTTCATTTGGACCTAATTTTGCAGCCAATACATCGATATATCGATTTAGGATTCACAATCCAGAGTCCTTGAACACACAGTTCAGATCCTACAGAATTCTGAAAGGACTCCTATATTGTCAACTAATTATACAACAGAAACTAATCGTGTTTTGTATTAAGAAATCTATGTGAACTGGAAACAAAATCATAGCTTTTTCTTAGTGAATAACTGATAAAAATATATGCACAGCTGTACACAGATCACCATTACATATAGGAACGAAAGTATCATTTGATGCATATCAAATAAACTCCTAAGAAGCCTACTTGAATATATTTATTTTCATTTACTTTAAGACAGTATTAGAAAGGACTGCATATAATTATGGACACAGCTGCAAATACTTGATGATACTAAGTGTTCTGTATTAGGCATGCACAGGTTACAATGTAAAGTTTCTCATGTATATATCTTAACACATATATTATAAGCTATAGTATGCTTAAAGCATTTAATAATATAAATCCAATTGTTTAAATTGACCTAAGTGGGAACAAACAAATTTCTTGAAACTGTCATAATATTAAAATCTTACTACTTAAGTTGATATTTAAACATATTACATGTTATTCTTAAAACTCAAAAATTCATAAAAATTCCTATTGCAAATAAATAAGTATAATTTCTCAGTAGCAGTTTGCTTACCCACCACACATACAGCTTGTCAAGATTTTGGGGTCTACAGAACAGTGACATGCTAATTAACTATAGGAGATAAGAATTAAACATAGCAGTCTCTTTTCATTCTGGATATATCTTTATTTCAAACTAAAGCTTTTCAAGAATACAAACCAGAAAAACACATTTCCCCTTTAGTTAACATTCACTAGAAGGATAAATTAAAACTAAGAACATTTATTGTCTTTTAGGTGTAGCAAAACAAAATATTTCAGTTACACTGAGGAAATCATGGGTGAAGAAGGAAGAACAGTTTAGAATTTTTTTCCGTTTAGCAAGCATATTTTATCATACAATCACAAAAACTTACAAATTCAGATTTCTTTGTTCATGGTCATTTATGGCTTAAAGTACTGGACCTGAAAAATACTTTAGGCTAAAATAAATGTATGTATATGAATAAATATCTGATCTGTTTATCTAAAAAAATGCAGTAAATAAATATTCTAGTGTAGATTAGAAGCCTTATAATGGAAGAAGTCTGCAGATGGGCATGGTAATGTTTTTTTGTCTTTACTAATACTCTCAGGAAGATCCTTGCTTTTGACCTATTCAAGATGGTATGTGCCTATCTTCATACTCTTAAGTTGGTGAGTCACTGTTACAAGACACCTGGGTAAGGAAACAAGCTGCTTCAAGTGAAGGTACCATGAGGTCCAACAGGACAGAACAGACACTCATGATGCTATCATCTGGGGTACAGTCAATTGGAATACTGGGCTAGCTAGAGTATCAAACATGAAATGTTTAGAATGACCCATTGGAATATTTAATGTATAAATTTCTTTCTAACATTGATCTGCCCTTCAAACTGAAGAACTGCCAAGGTAATATCACTTACTGTTCCTGGTTTTGATATGCCCCTACAACATGAGAATTGAACTGAACTACAATGATTGTAATGTCATCTCTATACATCCGAGCAAGCTCTTCAGGAAGACTAAGCATTTTAGAGAGTCGTTCATGATCAACTGCTCCAAATTCATTATTGCCTACAGCATGGCGAATGAGATGGGTTGCTGCATTCTGATCCTCAAAGACTGATGACATCTTTGCTCTCCTTTCTGTTAAAAGGCCATGCATCTGTCCCAGAGTCACCTTGTACCCACCAACAGCTATTGGCTGTTGGTGATGCATACCAGTTAAGTACTCACCCACAATCCTAACCACATCCTGTCTATGCATAGTCTCCCACAACCCATCAGTTGCTAACACTAGGAATTTATCCTGTGGCCTTAATCGGTGATAAGTAACCTCTGGCTCAGCAGTGAGATAAGGAGGTGTATGATAGTTAGGAGGGATAAACTTGGTGTATTCATTGTCATTCAACTGGTCTGGGCCAGACTCTATCACTCTCTTTTGAAGGTCAATGCTCCATTTGAACTTTACATCTCCAAAAGCCCTAAAGGGCATCAGCAAGCCAAGCAGCCGATCCTGCTTTACCACGCTTTTGGCCTCATTTTTTGGGTGTTCCAGTTTCAGACGCTCTAGTTCTCTTTCATTCTGAGCATTGTGGTCATTAGAGAGTGTGACTGCTGACCAAGAGCCATCTTCTTCTTGCACACCTAGCATGGCTCTACTATCGCCAGTGTTAGCCACATGGAGGTCAACACCATCTACATGGGCCACACAAGCAGTAGCCCCAGAAAATGCTACCCGAAGCACCAGGTAATTGAGAAAAGAATTAGGATCACCGACTTGAGCCTCCAATGAAATGTCATTATCAAGTCTCTTGAAAGCATTAATTAAAGCCTCCTTAACATCAATATCAGCGGATTCTCCAGTATTGAGGTCTATAAGCTCTTGCCAGTAAGTTCTCAAGCTGTTGAAATATAATTTGGATGCCTCCTTACTGAAGTAATCATTGGGGTGCTTGTGCCACTGAAGGATAGGTAGCAGTGCTCGACCACTCTCCACTGCATTTTCAATCTCTAGCAAAGTCTCATGGGGTAACAAGGAAACAGCAATATAATAGAAGAGTCTTTCACTGACCGCCTGGGAACAAGCACAGCCTGCATGACCATCAAAAACCCCCAAAAGCATCCCTCTGGTCTGCAAGCAGGTTGCTGCACTTCTCCGGTCCTCTATGGGTGCATTTGCAGGCAGCTGATTGCTGTCAAATCCAAGAATGGAACTGACATTTTTGCCATCAAATTCTGGTACTTTGAAGCTGTATTCATTAGCTTTAAGGATGCTGTTAACTTGTGGAGGTGTGAGGTAAAATTTCTGCGGTGTAGAAGCATATCTCCTTCCTTGAGTATACTGCCACCAGTTCTCTCTTGGCCTACAAAAGGTAGCATATGCTGGATGGGGTGTGTATCTCAGACGATTCTGAGGAATGTACGGTGGTGAACAGCAGAGATGTTTGTGGTGGCAGTAACACGCAGTGCCATAGATTCTGCTCAGTTCACAGTTACGGACGAGAGGAAAAAACAGTTGAGTTGGTGCTGGCATGGCATCAGAGAAAAGTGGTAGACTGGACGTTCTGACTGGAATTCCTAGAGAGAAATTAAGACAGACACACACAAAGAAAAGTTACACTCTGCATTATCTGAGAAGCTTTGCCTTTTGGAAAATATTTTCTAAGGCATTTACATAAAAATCCCTATGCTAGGTTAATTTCTACAGGGTGTTTTATGGTAATTAAAAATTTCAGCTATTCATGAAGCCAGGAATGAACTACAGTTAAATTTCTGTTTTTTCATTCCTTCATATTTCTACATGCAGTACAAACTGTTCAGCATACACATCTCTCTGGCTGGAGAACAGAGCAGGAAGTTATGTAACACTGTGCCGCAGCAGTTTACCTGCCCAATCACCATTCTTCTTCTCTATGCTTTTCTAAAGGGGCCTTAGGTCTCCCATTTGCAAAGTTACTTCTACCATTTATTAAGACCTGTTCCTTGACCTGTGGTCAATTGTTGGCATTTGACTATACATGGTATCACCAAATCACTGATATATCCTCAACAAAGGCATCTTTATATATTACTGATAAACTATATGAATATACCACTGTATTAATACAAAGTTTATTTTAACTTCTCTAGAACATTTTCCACATAGTAAAATTGAAACAGAAATTCCAGCATTTCTAAACCCCAGTGGATAGATGTTCTTGTAAAGGTTCCCTCTCTATACCACTGTGCCAGCTTAGCAAACTAAAGAAGGATCCGTCTGCTCTTCACCAAATGATCCTGGGAAAACACAATTCACCTCTCTGGTACACTCCCCACTACACTTAAGTGAATACATGGAAGCAGACACTCTAAGGCCTCTTTAGAATTCATGCTTTTTATGTTTGAGGTACTGAGGCTTTGAAATCAAATACTGGGTTTACTGATTCATTGCTGAATTTTGCTGCGCCATTTGTGATAAAAAAAAAAATTCAAGTATTCTTGTAGCTATAAACTTGATTCCTGTTTCAGATGTTAACTAATCTGCTATCATTTCCCATACTTAGATGTCATAAACCAAGCTACAGAAATATTATTTTATCTACTATTTTATTTCCCTTGGGAAATGTTTTCTCTTTTGGTTAAAAATAGGTATCTACTTGTTATAGGAAAATAACAAAGAACCATAAATTAAGCCCAAGGTCTAGATTATAATAGTATAGCATTATAAGTATCCTCAAAACAGTATTACATAATAAGTATTTATCTAGAAAACTTAAGTAAGCACATATCTCTATTTCAAATAATGTATACAAGAAAAAAGAATCTTCAGTAACACATTTTCTCTAGATTCCTAAGAAACTGTCTCATGCATTCATTTAAATTATAAGAAACAGACCTTAGAACTGTTTTAAATAGACAAAAACAAGAAAATGAAACAAATCTTATTATCAACTATTTTTTCAAAAGCTGAAGACTACTAAGGAAAGAATTTTAAGTATCTTAGTATTAGTTATATATTAAATAATTTTCATGTACCTTTTGGTAGGCAATTCAGGAAGTAAAAAGAGAAAATGAAGGAAGAGAGAAAATCAAACACTGAAAAGTCACAGATTTGTGTCTGCATTTGTAGAGAGCACCAAATACACAAGCGAGACAGAATGTCTTTTGTAACTAGTAAAGTACTAGACTACCCAAGAAGAGACTTGTTTCTAAAGGCAAAAGTACAAAATAGAGAGGACTAGAATTTTGGGAATTAATTCCATAAATAAGGCTTCTGAAATGAAAAAAAATTTCTAACAACAAAAATTTATCAGGACTAACCACCTAAATAACAACAATTCAAACTGAATACCTGAAAGTCATCCAAAGGTTGAATACATGTCTGAGCCAGGAGATATGTACAAATATGCCACTTCACATCAGCTTGTAGGTATAAACCCATACCTTTTTCATGCATGTATGCACAAAAAGCTGTTTTTATGTTGCAAATATTATCATTAAAAAATTAAAATATAAGTGCAATTTTAATGGAAGTAAATTTTCTTCAGATCTGTAAATTTGTTTTACTTTTACTTTAAAATTTAATGTAGGGGGGGGGAGAATGGCAAAGGCCTAACCATTTAAAAAACATCTACTCAAGGCATAGCAAGCCTAGGAAACCTTCCCTTTCCTTAAGTTCCTGTGTTCTGATAGTTTTTCTGCTTTTAAAGTCAATTAATAATGAATGAAATCCAGTAACAAAGAGCTTCACGCAGCAGGTGCTCTGAATAAATTCAAACACCCTACACCTTTTTTCTTCACAGCAAAAGTATTTGAGATTAAAAGTCAAAATAGCAGAGTGCGCAAGATATTTTTCAATTATTTTCTTTTCAGTTATTCAGAGCTTAGCATATGGATTGCATTCCAATTCTTCAGCTCTTAACATGCTTTTAAAAGGCATATTCTAGGGAAGCTGAAGTCAAGAAAGCCTGCTCTGTAATTAATAAGCATTCTACCAGGTCAGTACCAATTATATAGTACCTCCATCAGAACAGAGACAGCTACAAGTCAACACACTATTAAATGCTTTGACATGATGTATAATAGATGAAAATTCTTAATATCCTTCTAAACATCCTGTTTTCCAACAAAAACCTGTGCTAAATTAACGAAGTAGAAGCCTCCTGATTTAGGCAATAATAATTTCAAAGTAGTTGCTGGTTAACTTGAGCAATCTCACTTTTTATTTTTATTTTTTAAAGTTCATACACCATCATGGTCCACACTTGGCAACACTGTATGAAGCATCTCACTCAGTCTTGGGCAGATTTGGCTGATATTGCCAATGACTAATAAAAAGATGTGCTGTAACCAGAAACAGAAAGAGCCCCATCCATTCTTTCTGATGTGCTGGGCAAAGCTTGTGTTAAGATATTATTCCACTTCATCAATAAACCCATGGACCAAATCCATTAGAATAATGCTACTGGTTCGCGTACTCTGGAGCTTCTCGGTCTTGTAAAGATTCTAACGCAAATGAAAATAAATGCTACACTAGTCATTACATGTATCAGAACCTCCGTTTATGTAATCTGATAGCATTAAACACCTTGCATAAAGATTTATAATTTTTCAGCATTTTCTGGAAACGTCTGGCCATTTCACAGCTCAAGCTCAGTATCTACAAGAATGAAGAAACCATTATCCTTAAGATGCAAAGCACCAAACCAGCACTTGTTTGATCAGTTTCGTATGTCCCTACCAGAAAATCGCACTTAAACTAGGATATCCAAAAATAAATAAATAAATAAATGAAAAATAAATCTGGTCCAGAGCGCCTTTGTCTCCTTTTCCTTATCTCACCCTTTAATTCCTTGAGGACCCCTAGAGCCATCCATTCATACGCAAAATCAGTCACCATCCTTCCCTGGGTACCCAACACAGGTAGTTATGTGAATACCTACCAATTCGTCTGGGCCCAGGACACACACACATTCTCCTGTCATCACAACACGGAGCCGACAACATCCACAACCCGCGCGGACAGCAGCAGCGACAGCAGCAGCGGCCCATTGAAAGCAAGGCAGAGATGCTCATTAGAGGAGGCAGCGGCGGGGAGGCGGGAGCGGAGGAGGGGCGAGGTCTCGCAGCAGCCCAGTGAATGGGCTGGGAGGGGAGGAGAGAATGGAGGGGGGAGAAAGGGGAGGGGAGAAGAAGAAACCAAACAAACCCACCCTGCCGGCCAGGCGGCAGCATAGCCCCAGGCGGGGGACTCCAGGAGCCCGGACAGGCGCACCGCTGCCGCTCCATGCAGCCAGCGCGCCGAGCCCACAAGCACTCAGCATCTTCAGGCCCGCCCGGCCACGCGCAGCGCCCGCTTCCGCAGACCTCCAGGCACAGCCCGCCGCGGGCAGCCGGCTCGGCCACGCGGGGCAAGCGTGTCAGCGGGGAGCCAAGGCAGACACGCCCAGACACGGCGGGCGCCCCGCGCGCTGACAGCCGGGTGCCGCCCGGGACCCGCGGCAGTTCGTCGCGACCGAGGCTCCGCGCGCACCCGGCCCTCCACCCACGGCCGCTCCCCACGCGCGCCCTCCACTTCACCGCCCTGACGCCCCCTCACGACTCGGCAGCGGCGGACGAGGATACGAACCGGGCACAGTAGAGCACCCGCTGCGGTCTGCCCCGGGTGGCGGCCGCACCCCTCCGTGCGCGTCCTTCCCCTCAGCACCACGCAGCACCCTGGCGCGCGGCAGCTCGGCCCAGGCCAGCCCACTCCGCGCCCCTGACTCGCCCGGCCTCCGCCCCGCCCCCACGGTCGCTTCGGAGCTCTTCGCCTTCCGATTGGCTGCGCAATGGCGAGTGGGCGGGACCCGGAGGGCCAGAGGGGCGGAAGAGGGCGCGCTCCCCGCCAGTTCTGTGACGTCACGGAGGTCAGACAATCCCTTCCATTTGGCGCTGCTAGCCTATTGGTTCCACGCGTGCGCGCGCTCTGTAACCACGCCCTGTTGCTGGTTAAGGTGGGTCTGCGCGCGCCGCAAGGTGGACAGCTCTGGTTGGGTTGCCTTTGGGCTTACAGATAAGGAAGCGCCTGGGCGGGATCCAGCATCTCTGTGCGCGTGGCTCCTCGGGAGCCAGTTGCTCACCGGCGGGCGGGCTTCCGCGAATGCCTGGCATCTCTGGGGAGCCCGCGTGCTGCGCCGGGCTGGCCTGAGGGCCAAGACTCTTCTGCCCCGGGTAGACCGCGGGAACAACACAAGTGAGGCGTGGCGGAGCATCTCGGATGTGTCTCGATTCATTCATTCAAGACCAAGTTGCTGATTTTAGGGTTTTTAGATCGGTGTCCCAGTGCTAGGACGCTGTTGTAAACAAAGGCAAAAGGAAGTTTGATGAAGGAATTCTTGTCTTTGTAGAGAAGGTGTGTGCTCATGTTCTTTGAAGGACTTTGAAATCAGCATTTCCCTCCTTGGCCCCTGACTCATTCAGTGTTATGAATTTTAAAATGCAGCCAGTGAAAGTGGGAAGAGCAATGGACTTGCAGTCAGAAGAACCTTTTGAGTTATTCCCAGTGACAAAAATCCATCTTCCTCCCATGAGACTTAGTTTGCCTATCTGTGGGGGTAAGGTAAGGCTTAGGACTGCCTATGTGCTAAACAACACTCTAGCAGTTCTTTCTGCCCCTTGCCGCCATCCACAATTGTCTCTTTATGGGATAATGCCTTCTTCACTTACCTACATCCACATAGATGCCATCTTCATGGCATGAAGGTTTCTTGGGAGAAGTTGTGCTTCTGCCCAGTGTTAATGAGTTTGCGTTGATTTAGTCCACACACCTTATTAACTAATAAAGTTTACAAAGTAATGTGGACTAGATAGATGAACTTCCAAGTTTACTGTGAAGTCCCGAAGTATTTAAAATTTTATATAATAAAGGTAAAGCTTTATATAACCAAACCTGAAATTAATAATTCCCCAAATCTCTCAAGCTGCCTCTTTTTCTAAACTGGAGAATTTGCTCATCCTCAGGAGAGGCTTATGGGCAGAGATGATGGGTAAGGGGAGGGATAGAGGTACCACAGGTACCTATCCCAACCAAGAATAAGCTAAGATCTCCATCAATCTCTTGCCTTCCCCTCTTGGAGACAGAGATGCATTTATCCTCCCCTAACAACAGATTTAGAAATTTCTATTTAGATATATTCCCATATATCCTGATCCAATGGTTCAGTTTGGTGTGGATTTGTTTTGCACAATACTTATTTGCACAATAAGGCAAGACTGTGTATCCTCAAGTAAAGTTTTAGGGAGAGAAAGTTTATTTCCTATCTTTGCCCATGTGAAAAAAAATGAATGCAGGTCCTAATCAATCAAGCAAAATAGAAAGTCTCATCACAACTCGTATCAACCAAATGAATTTTCTTGAATTCTAGAAAAGGAAACCCGAAACAGTAATTCCATCCCTTCAGCAGTCTTGTGTCTACTGCCAACCTATATCTTTTTCTAGTCTGTTATTGCTTCATTTCAATAAAGTTATTGTATGATTTTTGCAAGTCTTTGTGAGTCCTTATTTTCAGTTCTCTGGATTAAGAGGCCAAGAACCTGGAAACACCTGACTGCTGACTTATTTACAATGTGAATTGTAAATAATGAGATTCCAGAATTCATGCCTCAACAGCAAATGACCTTGAAAGTTGTTACAGTAGTCAAATTTGTTCACAATGCTATCTGTGTCCCATAAAGTTCTCTTTTTAAACTGATTTTCATATCTGCATGGGAAATTCCAACTTGTTTTACTATGTCCAACCTTTTAGTTTTCTACCAGGATGGTATTGATTTTCCCCATCTTATTCTGGCTTCTGGATGACCTGGCTATATTTGAAAATAATGCTGATTCTCAAAAAAAGAAAAAAAAAGTTACTTGCCACGACTAAATATAGTCAAAAGAATTTGTCATCAAGATTGAATGCCAAGATATTTCTGGAATTGGGATAAAGCCTCCTCAGAGTGATGACTTTGAAATAATCTCAGTTAGAGGTGTAAGTTCTATTCTCTAGTTACATTACTGAGTGACATGCATATTGTGACATGCCAGCCTACAGTGATTCTAACTCCTGTGTTCTGGATGAGGTTCACTGCCTTGATTCTCTTCTGGCCTGGTCTTCCTCTCTTTCTGAGTGGAATCCACCCAACTGGACTTACTTCAGTAGTGCTGTTATTATGTGGCCAGGGCCAGGACAGATCCGTGGGTTTTCTGTTGTAACTTGACTGAGCTACCAGAATACCTGTTGGTATTTTAACATTGAAAGGTATTGAGAAGTAACATGAAAACAATGTAGGATTATTGTAGAGAAGGAACAGGCAGAGAGAAAGTAGGATCTTTGAAAAGTTAACTATGTCTGTCCTGCACAAATGTCCTTGAGATACTAACACAGAGATAAGTGACCAGTAACATTTTAAGCTGTTCTCTTGGCATACAGCAGATGATCCAGTAGCCTCAGAGGTCCCAGCCAAGAAGCTTAAAATAGACCTACGTAGGAGTGTAACATGTCAGCCTGATGGTTACTATTTGCATTTTGCCAAAATCGGTTAGAAAGAAGAGAGGCTGGTTCTCTATATTCCTGATTCTCTACAGGAAATCAGCAAGCAATTAGTAACTGAACAATCAGTGCTTGCTTCCTTGGTGTTGAGTCTTGAAATTCATGGTACTTGGAGTATGTCTTAATCACTGTTCTATTGCTCTGAAGAGACACCAGGCCTAAAGCAACTTATATAAAAGAAAGCATTCAGGTGGGGCCCTGGCTTACAGTTTCAGAGGGTTAGTCTATTGTCATGTCAGGAAGGATGGTGGCATGCAGGCTGGCATGGTGCTGGAGAAACTACATCCTGATTCCAGGCACAGAGGCTGGGTGAGCCTGGCTTAGGTTTCCGCAACCTTGAAGCCCACCCCAGGGTATACACCTCCTTTAATAAGAACAGCCCACCTTCTACTCCTCCAAAGCAGCTCACTAACTAGAGACTATGCATGGAAATACATGAGCCTATGGGGTCATTCTCACTCAAAGCACCACATCCTGCTTCCTGGACCCTACAAGCTTATAGCCATATAATGCAAAATGCATTTAGTCCAACTTCAGAAGACCCATAGTCTTTTAAGTATCAACACTGTTTAAAAGTCCAAAATTTCTTCTGTAACTTAAGACAATCTCTTAACTGTAACTCCATATAAAATAAATAATATAAAAGCAGATCACATGCTTCTAACATACAGTGACACAGAATATACATTACCATGCCAAAAGGGAGGAAAGGGCACATAGTGAAGAAATACTAGACCAAAGCAAGACCTAAAACAGCAGGGCAAACTCCAAATTCTGTACCTCCATGTCAAAGTCTCTTCAGATCTACACCTCCTTTCAGCCTTGTTGACTGAAACACACTTCTCTCTTTGGGGCTGGTTCCACACCCTGTTAGCTCCTCTTGACAGTTCTCCTACAGCACTGACCTTTCCAGCACCTTGGGGTCTTCACAATCGAGGCTTCCCCTTCACAGCTTCACACAATGGGCTCTCTGTACCTCAGTGCAGGGACTGACTTGCCAAATGCATGGTCTGTTTGGTTTCCCTTAACCTCAGATGAAGATCCCACAACCCCTTTACTCCTGTATCCTGGACTCTTAAGCCATGCTTTTGTGCTTGCTGCTTGAAATGTGTCTTAGTCACTAGGGCTGAGGCTAGGGCTAGAACCAGTGCCCCTGATTTTATTACATTTTCAGTTGTTGGTGATCTTCTTTTCTAACTAAGCTTTCCTTTAATGCCTTCATAAGTTGGGAGCTTATCTGGGTAGAGTCTTATCCTGAGGTCACCCACTACACTATTGCATTTAGCAGCAGGCTTCCCTTTAAACATTTTATCTCCATGAACACAAGACTTGGCTGCAACATCACCTTTCCTGCTGTTCTTTTTCTACTTGTCCCACTTGCTCCTTTTCGTTGTAGGTCTGCACACGAGTGATTACTAATAACCATATTATACGTACAATACTAGGCTGCCATTTGAAATCTCCTCTGCCAATACCGTTAATCCACAACTCTTCAATTTAGCATCTGACATATATTTTTGGATAGAGGCAAAAAGCAGCCATGTTCATTATGAAAATATCACAAGAATGGTCTCTGGGTCACTTAACTAATATTCTTTGAAACCTCTTGAGCTGGGCCCACGTTGCTCTCAGCACCACTTCCAAGCTCCTAGTGTGATGGCCCAGTAAGCCCTGCTTAAAGTATTCAATGACTTTTCTTGTCCAATGTCTCAATGTATTTCTGTTTCTTCAACAGATAGCAAGATCAACCCTGGCACAGCAATGCACCACTCCCTGGTACCAACTTCTTCTTTAGCCAAGAGCTTAACATCCTGATCCATAGGCAATAGGCACAGAGAGACACTGGGCTTGATGTCTTCTTTCCAAGCTGTTACCAACTGGAGACTAAGAGTGCAAATATATGAGCCTATGGGGACCATTTCTATTCAAACCACCAGAAAGTGATTAACAAATCATGTTCTGGACAAAAACAAGAACAGAGACTGGGGCTTGTCTCATCCAGGCTATTCTGGGTGCTTTTGTGTTTTCTCATTTCATGTTTGAAAACAGAATCTGTTCTCATCACATTTCAAGAGGCAATGCAGTCATCGAGGAGAAAGATAAAGTGAGGGCAGAGGTCTCCTGACTCAAGGGAAGGCAGTTTCTTGGCACTCAGTTGGACTCACTGGGCTGTAACTGCAGTGTAAGTCAAGAAGCATCTCTATGAGGTAGCCTGAGGCCTACAGATAAGCAGTCATTTTTCTAAAAGGAACCTGAGCAGTCACCAGCTTTTCCTTATTGCTGTGTTTAGTGTATGTAACCAGGCAGGAGACCTTTGTCCTGACTTAAGAGAAGCTTTTCTTTTCAAACATCAAAAGACAAAAATGTATAAAGGCTCTACTGGAGCTGGAGAATATCCATCGAGCTTGCTTACATCGGTCTGGGCAGAACATCTCTAATCCTTACATATTGGCCTCTCTATTGAGTTGCATACAGTATGGCAGCTGGCTTCCCAACCAGAGTGAGTGATCTAAGAAAAAGACCCAAACAGAAGGTTTGGCATGGACCTGCAATCTTAGAAGTGACATACAACCAGGGAGATAGTCTGTTCATTACACAAACCAACCTTGGTAATACTTTGGGAGGAATTCCATAAAGATGTGAATTCTAGCCCCAAAGACCATCTAGGGCCTTCTTGAAGGCTACTAGCAGCCATGAATGAGTACTGAGTTGCATCTTGTGCCATGCTGCCTTCATAAGGGCACTGGATTTAAACATGCTTGCGTTTAGCACCTACTGCTGCTTCCAGTTCCTTTATTTTACAGACTAGGAGAATGAACATCTGCAAATGTGATGATCTGTTTTCAGTCTTCCTCCAATACCACTTCCAATCACCAGGGATGCCACAATTTCACCCATAAAACAGTGTACCTCACAACTTTAATCTCTAAGTGAATGCAAGTCTTACCTCTAAGCCAGAACTAAATGGTTGACCTTTCAACATGCCACTAAGGAGTTAAAATAACAAAAAGAACCCATTTCTCTTCTCTTCTCTTCATTAGAAACAATTAATTATAATTTTAGTTCCTTACACTTTTAATGTGATAGATAATGTACAAGGAATTAATAGATTTTAATGGTTCTACTCCTGATAAGAGGAAATTGTCAGTGTATTGAGAATCCCATAAGTACATTTTTGTGGAACATATTTCTACTGCATTGCTAAATGGCAGCCAGATTTTTGTCAGAAAAATAAATTAGAAAATGTTGTTTTCCTGGTTTCAGGGAATTTCTGGGCTCGGTGTTCAGTATTCAGACCACAAATCCATGATTCATCAAAAAATGACCAGGATTAATGAGCACAGAGTGTTTTCATTTGCTGCTGGCTATCACCCTACCTTTTGATGATTCCTACTCTATACTGTGTCTGCAAATTCCATTCTCACTGGAACACGTATAAATTAGTATCATTAACAATGTTGAAGCACAGTTCCAAGCCAGTCTCTTAGCTGAGGTTGTTCTTCAGGACAAGGGTGTTTTCTTCTTACTTCAACTTCAGTTTAAGTCCACAAAGCTATGACTGTGTGCTTGTGGAACCTGGATGTATTTGTAGCTTTCTGTTCATCTCTAGGACTTCTGTGGTCCCCTGTGGCATGCCAGTTGGCAAATGGTGATCAGTTTGGTATAAGGAAAGAATCTTTACATCTGACTTTGCAAGTATACTTGATAAAATTTTAGAATGCTTTATTATTCTGGGCCTCATGTTCTAAAAAGGGAGAAAGAATCACATAATCATTGTCATCTGGGTGGCTGTGGAGATGGCTCCGCAGGGAAAGTCACTTACCACCAAGCCAAAGAACATGAGCTTGATCCCTAGGACCCACAGGATGGAATGTGAGAAAGAGTCCTACAGTTTGTTCTCAGATTACCACCACAGTGCACAGGTACATGCAGGCACTCTAAACAAATTCAGAAAAAATAAGCGCGTGGTGTAGCTGTTGGATAAGCTTGACAGGAGTAGTTATGTAACAATGTACAATAACAAAAGTTAGTCACAAAATGCTCAAGAAAGAAGAAAGACTGTTTCTCCATGACAGGGAAAGGAGAGAAATCAGCAAAACTGTTCAGGATAACAATAGAATTTTGACGAACTTGTGGCAGAATGCCTTTTTAAAATAGTGGACAGTGATTCTAAAACCCTAATTCCATAAGGTAACTGATTCTAAAACTTATTTAGTTGAAGTTATGTTCATTTCATAAGTTTTCTATTGTGTGTTTTCTTTCTTCTGAAGTCATGATAATAACATCTGTGACTGGCTTCTCTAATTACAAAATGAAACCTGACAAACTCATTCCAATGCACTTTTAGGGTTTTTGTTTTGTTTTGTTTTGTTTTAATTTACTGCTCCTTCAAATCTGAAAGATTAGAGCCTTGTTAATGGTGGTTACACCTGAGCTGGAGTTGAAGAGAGATGCACTTGTTTAGAAAGGAACACCTGCTTATTGGACTAATCACATCTGCATTAAGGAAAATTAACTTGCAAAAAAGGAAAAGAGATAAATACTTTCGTACAGCTAGTTTTAAATTTTTTTTTTATTATTTTGTACTTGTCTGGTGAGTATTGGTGGAGGAGAAAAGACCTGTGTCTGCAGAAGTAGAGAATGGGAACTGCAGGAAGCAGTTGCCAGCATAGACACAAGTATGGGACATCTTCCCACCCCAGCCTTACACCATTAAATAAAATCCGAGGAATATATGCCTTCCACTTGCTTCTGTATTTTAGACTTAAAAAGAACTTTTGAATATAGCATCTGCCCTTGCTCCCAGATTTTTTGCAAGGGGAAGGGAGAAAGAATGAGCCATTGGATCTGCATGTCTACACAAGTCATCAGCCGTGCTGAAGGCTGTCTGTGCCCAGTGTCCCTCAGTCACCTCTGGCCACAGCAAAGCTTTCCATACAGTCAAGGATGAACTGCTCTAGAACTGAACTACATCCATGACTTCAGTGAATGTGTCATCTTTGATGAGGGATTGAACAGGAAACACAAAGACTATTGAGGGACTCAATAATATCAAAAGATGTTTAGAACAGCAAGGCATTCCTGTGCCTGAACTCTGAGGGCAGTGATCTAACAGGAACTTATCTGTCCTGAGCGCCTCCAAACACAAGCACTTTCAGACACCATCAAAGATTTCCTTGAAGACTTGCCAGACAACAATTGTAAATAACCGGTTTCATTTCTACCCTGCACTTGGATCCAGTCCCTGTGGAGACTCGAGCAAGAGGGCTCTGAGGTCAGACATACTTCATTCAAGTCCTTGTCCTATTTCATTATACTGTGAAGGCACAACCTTTGCCAAGCCTATTTCCCACACTCCACAACAAAGCTTGTGGGCCTTTGTAGACCCATATAGAATATGCACGCAGTGACTGCAGAAGGCTACTCTTAAGTTTTAATTTCTAATATTGTTTTTCTGGAAAGAATGCCATTTTCCTATGCCATTTTCTGTTGTTGCCCATACATGAGTCTGGAGGGTCTTGATTGAAGATGAATTGGTTCTTCCAGGGCCTCTTGAAACTAAAACATTTATACACAAGCAGAAAGTGTACTAATATTTCTTGGGCATATCATTTCTTTTGATTAACTATTATATATTTAATAAAGCAAACCAAAATTTCTAGTAATATATCTAGACAATGACACAGCATGCTCCGCGTGCTCAGATCTCTCTCCCCAATAACCTTTAGCAATGGAACTTTCAGAAGGAAGTTACTCAGCACTGAGGATGAGTGAGTTTTTCCTGGTTCCTGTTGCACTAAAGAAAAAAGGCAGTAGAAAGCTCTGTGGCCTCAGGAAGGACAGTACTAACCTGATCCCAAACACAGAGCTATGCCATGACACTTGTCTACCCTGACGTGACCAGCTGGGCTGTTGGAGGGGAGAGGAACTAAGAGGCCCTTTTTACTCCCTTTCCTACACTCTAGAGAAGCATATTTTATAATTAAAAGGAGACAGAGGAGTCAAAATGTTACAGCTCTCCTTTGGGAAGCCTGTGTAAAGTTGAGTTGAACTAACTTGGAAGAGCATGACTTTTTTGTCATTAATTCATCCAACCTATAATTATTGGACACCTGGTGTGTGCTTGACATTATTCTGGACACTAAAGATAAAACAGAACATTGACCCTGTTCTCGGGGAACCTGCATCCTGTTGGAGAGAGCCATACAGAACGAGCTTCACAGGAATCCTGCACTGACCCTGTCCTCTTATGGTTCAGAGATGCCCTGAGGCTTGGTCTGGTGCCTTACGCACCCTGAGACCCAGGTTTAGTATTCCCCCAGAGACTTTCAGGATGTGTTTGTGGTACACTGAGTACCAAAGCAATAACTTCCAGCTAAAGTAGAGAGTATTTTGACCTCTCAGAAATTATTGTCATGGCTATGAGGATCTATTTTTGTCCTGCTTTCTCAAGTTCATGTTCTGGGTGGTGGCCAGCAATGATACCACCACCCTGCTGAAGTGTAGTAGAATAAGCTCTGTATTAGCCATGGCGCTGCAGCCTTGACACGCTGAGAAGCAGACTTTGATTTGCGTAAAGTCATTTTGTGCTTTGAGCCTTGGGGCTGCCTCCCTGTGGTGTGGCTCTTTAATGCGTTTAACTTTTAGCACTCCTTCTTAGGTTTCAGTGTAGTTTGGGGGCTCAGGGGGACAGGGGATTGAAACTAGGTCAGTGCCTCAATGCAAATGTTAATAAAGGCTAGAATGCTTAGATGAGACCCAAACCTGGATGATGTTATTGGGTTGGTAAAGCTGTCAGCATACCTTTAGATTTCTGTAGGTTGGCTAGTGGTTTGTAAAGGAGGAAGGCTAGTTTTAACCTTAACCTCACCTTTCCCCGTAGTGAAACCATGAGACTCAAGCTGAGCATGTAAGGGATTGCATTTCAACTGTGGAATGATGTGTCGTGTGAATATTTGCTTTTATATCTGGATCATGTTTAGGCATTGGGAACAGGACCTCCTTCAAGTATGCAGATGACTCATTATCCTGAGAAGGCACCTTTATTTACACTGGGAAGATCCTGCAGATACCTGCCCAACAAAACTCTGCTATCCTTAGTGCTGTGGACTGAAAGGTACTTGATGCTGAGATGCAGTGGGAATGCCCAGCAAAGAAAGAGTTCATTTCTAACCAAAGAATGTCTTTATATCTAACCTGAATCACAAAGCAAGTAGACAAAGTCACCTTGCAGGACAGACACTTCCTAGAGCAGGTTGCTCAGACCCCTTCAAACTGTATGTTGTGAAAATCAAAGGAATAAGAAGACAAAGGTGAATGTTGGAAGGCTCCAAATTAAAAGAGATAACAAAGAGGCGTGATAGGCCGGTGACTGGGGCCTGCATCCAATCATAAAGGAAGCAAGAAAAGAGGGTAAGAGGAGGAAGAAAGAAAGAAATTGTCTACTGAGGACAATTAGGGGACAATGGGGAAATCGGAACATAGTCATTTTATTACACAGTAGTTTTGTATTGGCCTGAATTCCTTGACCATTCATTATGAAGGAGAATGAATGTGTCTGTTCTTTGGAGACACCCATTGAAATATTTCATGGGAAATGCCATGAAGTCAGAAACTTTCAATTGAAAGCAAAAAGTAAGGAAATATTGAGAGAAAAACAAAGGAAGCAAACATGAGATGTTGGCGAATTTAGATGCAACTGTATGGCTCATTTCTTAAATTTAAGTTTTTACTTATTTACTTTATGTCCTACTCACTGCCCCCCTCCCCGTCACCCCAGTCACTCCATCCCACAATCCTTCCCCCTCCCATCTCTTCCTCCTCTTTTCCTCTGAACCAGTGGGGCTCCCCTGGATAACCCCACCCCTGGCACGTCAAGTCTCTTTGAGGCTAGGTGCAAACTCTCCCACTGAGGCCAGACAAGGCAACCTAGGTAGTAGAACATATCTCATGTATAGGCAACAGCTTTTGGGATAACCCCGTTCTAGTTGTCCAAGACCCACATGAAGACCAAGCTGCACATCTGCTACCTATGTGCGGAGAGGCCTAGGTCCAGTCCTTGTATGTTCTTTGGTTGGTGGTTCAGTCTTTGAGAACCCCAAGGGTCCAGGTTAGTTGTCTCTGTTGGTCTTCCTGTGGAATTCCCATCTCCTTCTGGAACTGCAATCCTTCTTCCTATTCTTCTCCAAGCTCCAACCACTGTTTGACTGTGGGTGTCTGTATCTGCCTGAGTCAGCTGCTTGGTGGAGCCTCTCAGAGAACAACATGCTCCTGTCTGGCCTTTTCCCTTGCCACTTTAAATATTCTTTCTTTCTTCTGTAGATTTTGTGTTTTGATTATTATGTACCAGGAGGGTTTTCTTTTCTGGTCCAGTCTAGTTAGTGTTCTCTAAGCTTCTTGTGTATTTATAGGCATCTCTTTCTTTTGGTTGGGAAAATTTTCTTCTATGATTTTGTTGAGAATTTTTTTCTGGGCCTTGGATCTGGGACTTTCCCTCCACCTCTTCCATTCCTATTATTCTTATGTTAGGTCTTTTCTTGGTATCCAAGATTTCCTGAATGTTTCGAGTCAGAATTTTTTTAGCTTTCACATTTTCTTTGCTTGCTGTAGTGGGGTAGCTGTGCTTTGGAGGTGTCATATTGCCCTGGCTCTTGTTGATTGTGTTCTTTAGAAGGCCTTTAGCCATCTGGATGGTTTTGGTTCCTTTTTGTTCTTGTTGTAGTCTGCATTGGGAAGGAGGTGAACCTTGATGGTCCTGGTATGGCAGGTCTCTGATGGATATCCTTGGGCTGTGTGGTTCTGGACCTGCAGTTCTGTCTGGTTCAGGAGGCTTAGGTCTGATGAAGGTGGGCAGAGAGGTGGCAGGAGAATGGAGGTCCCCCTGGGATGATAGGCTGCTCAGGGCAGCTTGGCTTGGCTCAGAGAACTCAGAGAGCAGGGAAGTTGGGTGGGGGGAAGGGAAGTTTACCTGTATGGTTCAGGAGTCTGATGGAGGTGGAGGAGAGGCAGCAAGAGAATGGAGGTCCTTCCAGGATGGCAGGCTGCTCAGGGTATTTTGGCATGGCCTAGAGGGCTCACTCAATTTCTTTTAAATGATGAAAAGAGATGAGAAAAATCCATTTGAAGGAAAGTATTGTAGACTCCAGAATATTAACCAAAAAACTGAGAAAATCCAGACAGTTTATGGGTAAGCCTCAGAACAGTGAAGCCCAAGAGGACAGAGAGGATTCTGGGAAGGGAACCCTAGGGGCATATTCTCCTGTGTCTTAGGCCTTCACCAGCTGTGGGAAAGTGGGCTGTTGGCCTCAACCCCCTTTATTCATCCCTTTGGGCTGCCTAGCAATGTAGCACAAACAGTGTGGCTTAAAACAACAGGAATGTATTCTCACAGCTCTGGAAGCCAGGTATTAAAAATTGAAGTGCCACGTGCTTCCTCTAAAGCCTGGGTCAGAGGCCGGGGATCCTTCTTTGCCTCCTCCTAGTTTCTGCCAGGTGCCAGCCACCGTGGAGCTTCTGGTTTAAAGCCCCGGTGCTTCCATCTCTGCCTGGCTTGTGTGATGTTCTCCCTCATGCAGGTGTATGCCAGTGTTTCTTCTGTGACAAGCACACCAGGCAGACTGACTTGGAGCCCCACCCGGTGACCTCATCTTAAGCTCAATATGTGCAAAGACCCTACTTCCGAAGAAGGTCATATTCATAATCTTGGGTATTAGGATTTAAACATATCTTTTGGGTGGACATAATTCAGCCCATAAAAATCTCCCTAGTTGTTTTCCCCACACTCAGATAGGCATGGGAGCAGGAAGGGGAACTGTTGAATGAGTCAACACTGAGTTCCCTCAGCTCGGAGTCTGAGGTCCTCGGCAGCCTCCCAGGTTCAAGCATTACTCAGCTTGAGCAAGGAAGCCATCCAAGAAGCTTAAGGAGGAGCATGTCCAGGACTCTATGAATCACACACTTGATCATCTACAGATGTTAACACAAGGAAGCACTCACATATTGTTCACAATCGCCTGTAGCACAAGTAAGCACATACATATTGTTCACAGTCACCTGTAGAACAAGTAAGCAGTCACATATTGTTCACAATCACCTTCTCTGTGTTCATTTTTATTCATCTGGATGACTGTTGATCAAACATTTTCGATTTTTTTTTCCTTTTTGGCTTGATAGCTTGTGTATCGGAAACAGCACCTCATGTATCCCAGGCTGGCCTCAAGCTTGCTGTATAGTGGAAAGTAACAATGAACTTGCAATGTTCCTGGCTCCACCTCCCTCAGTGCTAGGATTACAGGCATGTGCTCCATACCTTGTTTAGTGTGGTGAGGTCCGAACCTAAGGCTTCATTCGTGCAAGGCAAGTACTCTACTGACAAAACTACATCTCAAACCTCAAGGCATCCCTGTGATGAGTTCTCATCCTACTGCCCCCCCAAAAAACTATAAAGATGGGATTTTAACATTTGGGAAATAAAAGGTTTTAAACATTGGAAGGTGGGGTTTGTGTCTGTGGTTCCAGCACTTTGGAAGCCAAGACAAATTCAAGGTCAGTCTGAGTTACATAGTGAGGCCCTCTTTCAAAAAATTTTTTTAAATTCATAAGTGATTTTTTTAAATGTTGTGCAGGCCATCAGCTAGAATGAAACTCCCCTCCCTGTCTCTGTTTTTCAAGCTAAAAAAAAAAGAACAAGATAAGAGAGGACATTTTGTGATGCATGTTGTACTTTCCGACAGTCCTACATCCCTCCTCCTGGCTCAGCCCTGGGTATCCAGAGAAGGAAGGACTTTGAAGTCCTCAGGGGACTTTCAAGCAGAATTGGGGGAAAGGGCACCACAGATGGAGATGAAAATCTGTCTTCACTTTCCTGACGTCCCTGAGCTTCAAAGCCAGAGCCATAAGCCATGGAAAGGCAGAGTTGGTAAAGGACATCATCTCTAATGACATTCTGTGTTCAAAAATGCCTTTGCCTGGCCTGTATTTCTCTCTGTGTAACTTTAGTTGGATACCAGGTGTGTAACCAGAGCCAGGAGTTGTGTGTGTTCTGTATGGCACATGTCACTTGGGAACTGTAAGCCATGGCAAAGTGGAATCATTCCAAAAGTCAAAAGTGCTGTTTCCCCAACTTTCAGTAAGGATTTGGATAAACTGTGATTTTATTACTATGTCCTTGGGGCTAGAGAGATAGCTCAGCAGTTAAGGGTACCTGCTATGCAAACATGAAGACTGGAGCTTGGAACTAGCTCCCATGTAACAGGCTGGGTACTGTGCACATAACTGCAGATCTGTCCGTCAGCAGAGCAAGGGGGAATTGCTAGGGACTTCTGGTTTAATGAGAAATTGAGACCTCCAGGTTTAGAGAGAGACCTTAACTCAAAAGTAATAGGTAGAAGATTATAAAAGAGAACAGCTGACATCCCCTTAAGATTTCTGTGCACCTATCTATGTGTACTACACACACACACACACACACACACACACACACACACACACACATCTTTTTTAGTGTTGAAGGATTGTCCTTATGGAAAACTGTCATTTGCCACCAACACCAGGCAAAAAACACTAGGAACTCATACTGCTGCTGTTAATTCTTTGCCATTCCTTCAGCAGTGGGAGTTATGGGTCTGCAGGCGTTTCTATTATTGCTTCTCACTCACAAGGCCTCTGTTTTAGCTGATGGAAATTGCATTGTGCTGGATAGTAGTCTGAAGGCAACTTTTTTTAGCATTATAGCAGCTGCATGTTTTATGGCTGGCTGTGAGTTTGCAAGCATTTTCAACAGATAATCCCTACACTATAACTTCCCTTTTAAAGTGCATATAACTCTTCCTCAAAATGGTATAGAAATCATGCAAAGGAAGCACAGAAAGTGTGCATCTCAAGCACTCAGCCACCATGATGGTAACAACACACTGCATGACCAAGACCCAATGTGAGGATGGTGTGCAATGTGAGGATGGTGTCATAGTTCCCTCTGGTCATGTGCAAAAGTCAGTCATAGTTCTAATCATATGTTATGTGTCTCTGGGATTCACTGTGTAAAAGAATTGGTTCGAAGATGTGGTCTTCAACTGTGACATATTTTGGAATCTTCTCAAGTCACAGAACTGCAATATTGAAAGAAGAACTTCAACTTTATCGTACCCTTCCATTATGGATACTTGTTCCATCAGTCTCACATCTGTTGTTGGATTTGAATCAGCACTCACTGAGAAACCCCCAATTCTGGCTATCAGCTGTTAGTTCTGAGCTCAGCTTGGGGATTCTGTTGTGGCTCATACCTGGGCTCAGTCGGGTAGCTTCAGGCATCGGGTGGGTCGACCAGAAGCAGGTTGATCTTGGACGGCTTCATCCACATGCCTCGTAGTTTGACCGACAGTGCAGAGCAAGTATCTGCGTCATCTTGTAGGCGATGCCAGGCTTTTCGCTGGCTGCAGGGTTCCAGAAAGTGAAAAGATGGCAACTCTCAATGTGGACACTTTTCCAAGGCTACTGTCTGTGTCATGTTTGCTAAAGCAAAGCATATGAAGAAACTCACATGCCAGGAGATAAAGAGCCGTGATCATCTCTTGGTGAGAGGGATGACAATGAATTAATAAATTGAATAATATATCCCATTTATTTGTATCCTTTCTGTTTGCTTTTAAACAAGGCATGTCCATTGTAGCCTCCGTTGGTTCTGAACTGATTCTCCTACCTCAGTCTCTCAAGTGCTGGGGTTAGAGGCATGTGTCATTATGTCACACTTTTAAAATGTTAGGAATGAGGATCCCATTCTACTAGCTTCATCTAGGAGCTCCCTAGCATTGAGTCTCACCTGAAAAGGAGGAGATGGGAATAGGTTATGTGTAAGACACCTATATATAAAGAACCAAAAGCCTCCTCTGGGATGTGAGAACTTACCCTAAGAATGGAGAGTCAGGAGATTGTCCAAGGATGCAGTCAGTGATAAGACATAGAGTTTTCTCAGTGCAGCACTTCCCTGTCCCACAAAGAGTTCAACCCATGAAGAGGCTACAATATGAAGAGCACAATGGGTTTTCAGGAAAGTATGTAGGGAAGATAGATTTAGAGGGTAAAGGGAATGTTCATTATGCATGTACATAAATTTAAGGCATAATTTAAATTAGGAGTGAAACATTTTGTTGTTATTTATTTATTTATTCATTTATTTATATGCATGTTTTGCCTGTGTGTGTCTATGCACCACTAGCATGAATGATTCCTGCAGAGAATTGAAGAAGGCATCAACTTCCCCAGGAACTGGAGTTACAGACAGTTGTGAGCCACCATGTGAGTGCTGGTAATTGAACCAGGATCCTCTGCAAGAGCAGTCATTGCTCTTAACCGCTAAGCCATCTCCTTAGCCCCTGACAGTGTCTTATAGCTGTTTTTCCTTCGTTGCTGTGTTTGCAGTTTAGCATATGTGAGAACGATTAAATGTTAATGTTGCTCTCTCCACATGAAAGAAGCCAGTGTGTCCTGTGGACAAATGGATCCTTTAGAACACTTTGCCTCCAATTTGAAATAAATTCAGTTAATTCATCCTGGCTTAGTGAAAAAAAAATAGACTTTATTGGGGGAAAAGAAAACCGTATTAGGAAGATCACACAGGAAGGGAATGGGCTATTACTTCCTGTGGTCCCACAGAAACCAAGGCAGTTTTGCAGGATACATAGCGTGGGTCCATATTGCAGTACAAGCCTGGGATCCCTTCTTGTCTACATCCCCAGAGAAAGTAGAATGGAACAGCTACCTTAGCAGCAGAGCAAATGCAGGGATCTTAGTCCAGAAAGCCTGGGTTTGAGGCCCACTTGTTTATGGATGCTGCTGGAAACCTGGATGCTTAACTTCTGCCGGCCTTGGAGGCTGTAGGATGGTGCGGTCTCCTTGCAGCAGGCAATCCTGGACTTGGGTGTAGTTTTTTTTTTTTCTGCTGAGAGGTTTCTAGTACCATTTGCTCTTTTTTTTTCTTCTTCTTTTTTTTTGGGGGTGGACTTTTAGGGTCGTTTTCAGACTGTGTATCACACTGTGCTGAGCTACAGTTGAGAATCATTAAGACTTGATATGTGACTTTAGAAGAGTCGCATCTCCTCGCTGGTCCTAGTGGCAGGTTCTATTCCTTACTCTACAAGTTCTTAGGGAACCAAGTAAGCATGGGCAATAGCCAAGCAGTTAAAATTGGAGGCAATGTGGCCAACAGTGCTTTAAGCACTCCACTTTTCCTGTTAAAAGGTACATCACAGCCAATGAATGTTGGTGATTTGCCCAAACTGTACCAACCAAACTACATCTTTGTATCCAATATAAATTCAGGTCATTCTTTCAGGCCTTTGAGTCCTAGAATGGAGAATAATGAAAAATTAATGCTTGCGATCCTATCCAGTGAGCTAGAAATTTTTTTAACATTTCATGTCATCAGAAAGGTGGAATATAGCCCTTTAATATGAGGAAGAAAGTTTAGCCAAACATTCAAAGCAAAATCCAAGGAAAAGACATCAAGGATAGATAGGGTGATCCTGCTGGTCAAAATACCAGCAAGTCAAACTCTTTTTTTTTATTTATTTATTTTATTTTATTTTTTAATTTACATTCCAAATCACTTCCCCTTTCCCGTTTCCTCTCTCCCCGAAAGTCCCATAAGCCCCCTTCCCTCCCTCTTTTCTCCATTCAACCCCCTCTCATTTCTCTGTCCTGGCGTTCCCCTACATCCAGTCTTTCCAGGACCAGGGGTCTCTCCTACCATCTTTTTAGAAATCTATTGATATGCGGATTGTGTCTAGGGTATTCCGAGATTCTGGGTCAATATCCCCTTATCAGTGACTGCATACCATGTGTGTTCTTTTGTGATTGGGTTACCTCACTAAGGATGATATTTTCAAGATCTGACCATTTGCCTAGGAATTTTGTGAATTCATTGTTTTTAATTGCAGAGTAGTATTCCATTGTGTAGATATACCACATCTTCTGAATCCATTCCTCCGTTGAGGGACATCTGGGTTCTTTCCAGCTTCTGGTTACTATAAATAAGGCTGCTATGAACATAGTGGAGCATGTGTCCTTATTGCATGCAGGTAAAGTCTCTGGGTATATGCCCAGGAGTGGTATAGCCGGATCCTCCGGGAGTGTCATGCCCAGTTTTCTGAGGAACCGCCAGACTGCTTTCCAGAGTGGTTGTACCAGCTTGCAATTCCACCAGCAGTGGAGGAGTGTTCCTCTTTCTCCACATCCTCGCCAACAACTGCTGTCTCCTGTGTTTTTGATCTTAGCCATTCTGACTGGTGTGAGATAGAATCTCAAGGTTGTTTTGATTTGCATTTCCCTAATGACTAAGGATGATGAACATCTCTTTAGGTGCTTCTCAGCCATTAGATATTCTTCAGGTGAGAACTCTTTGTTTAGCTCTGTACCCCATTTTTTAATAAGGTTACTTGCCTCTCTGGAGTTTAACTTCTTGAGTTCTTTGTATATATTGGATATTAGCCCTCTGTCGGATGTAAGGTTGGTAAAGATCATTTCCCAGTTAGTTGGTTGCCGCTTTGTCTTTTTGACAGTATCTTTTGCCTTGCAAAAACTTTGTAATTTAATGAGGTCCCATTTGTCTATTCTTGATCTTAGAGCATAAGCTATTGGAGTTCTGTTCAGGAAATTCTCCCCTGTGCCCATATGTTCAAGGTTCTTCCCTAGTTTCCCTTCTATTAGAGAGAATAGCCTTCTGACACTGTGAGTGAGCCCCAATTACATGCATTCAACCCTTTGTCATGCCCAACTTTCAAAAGCTTAGGATAAGGGCCTTCTGAAGGTTAAGATTAAATGTTTTTTTATTCTAAGTTAGTCTGTTGATATAATATATGTGTGTGTATGTGTGTGTGTGTGTGTATGTATATGCAAAAAGTAAATTAAATGCAACGTGGATTATTATCTTTGGGCTCCTTATCTATGTTTTCAGGTTGCTGTTGAGTACATCATTCCCAACATAGAGAATGCCGAAGGAGTTTCTGACTATGTGCAGCTGAGAAACTCTAGAACACAATCTAGATTCTAGCAAAATGTTCCAAAGAAATCTGTGGTTGATATTTTGCTCACCAACATAGTCACACAGTTTACCACAAGCTCTGAGGTGGAAAAACTAAGAACGATAGCAGAATCATTATTCTTCTGCAAAGGAAATAACGTGTAAAATCATGAACAGTAGCAGGAACCAAGGGGCATGAAACATGTTTGGGTAGTTATGATTTGAATCTGAAATGTCCCCATAGACTCATGTTTTGAGTGCATGTGTCCCAGCTTGGTGGTCTCATTTCGGGAAACTGTGAAACTAAGGTTAGGCCTAGCAAATAGAAGTAGATCACTTGAAAGTTGTAGTAGGTTGGCCCCTAATTTCTGCCCCATACTCTGGTCCCTGTTTTGCCTTGATGCAAAGGGCCTCTATCACATGTTCCCACTGCTGTAAGCTCTACCATGTCTTCCTTGCCGTGATGAACTGAGACCCTCCAAAACTTTGAGTCACACTGGTCATGGTGGTTCATGCTTGTAATCTCTGTACTTAGAAGGCAGAGCAAGGATATTAGCATAGGTTCTAGGCCAGCCTGGATCATTTAGCAAGTTTCAGTCCAACCAGGGTTATGTGGTAAAATCTTGACTCAAAAAACAAAGACAAAAACAAAACAAAACAGGCTCTGGAGATGGCTCAGTGGGTAAAGTGCTTGCTGTGTAATCCTGACAAATCTGAATTCAGATCATCAACACTCACATAAAAAAACCTGGTGTGGATGTTTACATCTGTAACACCAGTGCTTGGGGTGAGGAATAGATAAATCCCTGGGGCTCACTGGCTGGCCATTCTAGTCAAAATGGTAAGATTCAGGCTTAGTAAGAGTCATTATCAAAAATTGAGATTATTAGAGGAAGGAGTCCATATTGACCTTTGTTCTCCACAAGTTCACACATGCACGCATACACATGTGCATACACACATAAACATAGACACATCAGACAGAATAAAGTAAATTTAAAAAACCCTGAAACTGTGAGCCAAAATTAATCTTTCCTCAAATTGTTTCTATTGGGTCTTGTCTCTGTCACTGTTTTATTACTTTGAAGAGACACCATGGCCAAGGTGACTCTTATGAAAGAATGCATGTAATTGGGGCTCACTCACAGTGTCAGAAGGCTATTCTCTTGTTATGGCAGGGAGCACGGTGGGAGCATGGCAGAATACATGGTGCTAGAACAGCAGCTGAGAGCTACATCCTGATCCACTGACATCAGAGAGAAGTGGGGGTGGGGAGAATTGGGCCTTGTATGGGCTTTTGAAATCGTAAAGCCCCGCCACACACAGTGGCCCACTACCTCCAGTAAGGCTACACCTCCTAATCCTTCCCACACAGTGCCATTCCCTGATGACTAAGTACTCAAGTATAGACCCTATGGGGGCCATTCCTATTCAAACTGCCACAAGGATTTTGTCATAAGAATGTAAAAGTAACTAATGTCTTACCTTTGAGTCATTCTTACATTTCTTGGAGGAAGGGGGTATGGAAACAATGGAGAAGCCAATCAGATTAGAGGCAAATTAGAGGCATAGTGGCTGTGCCCACCTTTGGTTTAGACTTCTGAGAGGTGTCCACTTCCATCTACAGCTAAGGCTGCAGATAAGCAGCTTGTTCCTGTAGAGAGGTGAACTGCATGAGGAATGCAGGGTAAGATCCAAGCATAATAAGAGTCCTTATCAAAAAAGTAGAGGAAGGCACTTCATTTTGACCTTTGCTCTCTACATGCACAAACAGGAGATAGGCTAAGACAGACCCTCTGGTCTTTCTCCTCCACATTACATGCCAAACCCAAAAGATGATGGCTGCCTTTTGACTTCAGCACCACTTTCTGGGGGTTTCCTGATCTGGTCCCATGCTTACTGATGCTCTTCCATATCATGAAGCCTTTGATCTTTAGCCCAAAAGCCTTTGCCCAGGTTAGTCCCATATCTTAGATGCCTTTTCCTTTCATCTCTATGAGCTTTTTCTGAAACCCATCCTAATATGGCTGTCTACTTTTACACGGTCTCTGATTGATCCCTTTGCCCCCTACCCTCATGGCTCTCTCTGTCCTTCAGTGTGTCCAGGAAGTAGAAGACAGTGCTTGCTTAGCTTAAACTTAGCAGCTCTGTGGAAGTAGACAAGTTATGGGTTCTGGAGTATTGTCCCCAGTCCTCCCCCAAACGACTCTGGCTCTCTACTTAAATACTTTGCCCTACTATTCTGTAATTGCCTGTGTGACTGCATATGTCACATTTGGCTGTTCCCACTTTCTGGCACATGTCTGTGCTGTCCCTAGCAAAGAAAGTGGTCTAGAAGTACCTGCAACTGCTTACTGTGGGAAACAGAGGGAACGCATTCATCCCAGTTGCTTTTCTTCTAAATGTTCCGACCTTGGAAAATTACACAATCTATGACTTTGTCTTCTCACAAACTGGGCTGATCACACCTACTCGTAAAGGTTACTGAGGCAATCTATATTTTGTATATTAAAAAAAAAACCCAACACTATAAATGGTGGTGTGGGGGGGGGCAGAAAATGAGGGAAGATGTGTGTCACGGCAGCGTTGAGTAACAAGTCACATCATAAAGATGATAGTAATAATAGCTAGAACTTTTTCAATAGCAGTCACCTGCTACGAGTTTTATACCATCATTGTCTCCTTAACTTCTCCCAACACTTTGAGGAAAACATTCTTGTAGTTGTCATGCAAATAACAAAAGTGGGACTTAGGAAGCCAAGTGCCAGATCAGGCCACAGCACTGGGAATGAGTGCAAGCCTTAGAGGCTAAAAGTTGTCCTCTGTGCACCCATGACTTGACAGCTGCTCTCCTGGTGTCAGCTGTTCTCATTTGACACTCATTCTTGACAACCTGAAAGACAGCAGGCACAGCGTGCCCTGCAAAGATCAGAGGAGGAAACCAAAGGGGCCTTCACAGATGCGAAGGAGGAGATGGGATTCTTGTTTGAGAAGAACAAACCAGGCCAGCCCAGCGAGCTAATCTGCAGAGAGGTCAGGAGAGAAAGAAAGAGGAGAGGGGGTGGAACTGAGGAGGTATGGCTAAGCAGGTGATGGACAGAGATTGAAATGTGGTGCTGTAATTTGATGAGGTGATGAGCAGTCAAGTCTATTCTGGGCTGCACTTGTGATAGATGTTGATCTGTAAGGAGATATTGCCCTCTCCTTCATGGTCAGCAGAAGGGAGGCCACCAGAGGGTCAATGTATGTGCATATGTGTGCGTGCCTGTGCGTGTGTGCATGTGTGTGTGTGTGTGTGTCTGTATGTGTGCAAACCTCCCTAGGAATCCTTTTGATATCCTTCCTCTGCAAGTTTTTCTTCTGTGATTTCCAATGTCTCACAGACTAGGCAGGGCAGCCAAAAGAGTAAGAAACTGCAGAGTGTGCTGGAACACAATGAGATAATCTCAACTCCAGTTACAGGTCTCTCTCTCTCTTCAGTCCAAAACTCCCCACTTCTTGAGTGCCTAGAGTCAGCAGAGCTTGGCAGGAATCTAGGTTTGCATATGCTGCCTCGTTTCACACATTCAGTTATTCATCTGTATTTGAGCCAGCTTACCCATTTATGAAATGGGAATAGTAGAGGCCTGCCTGGACCACAGAGACAAGCACAAGAACTGCTCCTGGCAACTGTCGTGCTTGCTGATGGAGGTTGTTTCTCCCTTTAGTTCTGTCCAGAGCTCTAACAGCAATGTATCACTCATGTTATCTGTAGGCTTCTTATCTGTATGTCTTTAGATTTTGGTTAACCAGACACTGCACAATGGGACAGATGGACACAATAAGGGAAAACTTCAGACCAAGGACTTTCTTCTATTCTGGAGTGAAGTGACCCCGATCTTTAGGAACTTTTGGAGCCACATTTATTAGGCCTGAACACATCTATTAGGCCTGCTTCTGCTAGGAATATTGTTATATGTGCGTGCCTTCGTAGGCAAAGGTCAACCTCATTTTGTCAGTTCCAGACCACATCTACTGGGGTCTAGTAGAACTGTTCAATCTCAATGTAGCACTCTCTCTCTCTCTCTCCTCTCTCTCTCTCTCTCTCAGTGTACAGGTTATGGGTATAGACTGGCACATGTCAAGTGATTTTATTTTGGGAAATATATATATTGAGAGAGGGGACTTAGCTCCTGCTGGAAGCGAAAGGAAATTCTGGGCATGCTCAGTGGTCGCATCCTGGGAGAAGGAAAATATATTTCTGGTCTCCTAGATGGAACCCCTGTGGTTATCCAGCCAAACATTATCTGTCTGTATTTCCTAGTTACTGTGGTAGGTAAGCCTACTCAATGTCCCAAGAGGCCTTAGTCAGAACCCTCCGCAGGAGATCCTTTCTTTACCAACCCAAGCAAGCAACATCATATGACACATTTCCTAACAGCAGAGAGGACTGACCAAAATCTCTGCCATGAGCCAAGGATGATCTTTATTCTGATTCACAAACCTGCATCTCTTGTAGGATTTGTTTAATCAAATAAATGTCTCCATAAAATGTTCTGAGAGGTAGTGCATTTGAAATGGGCATGGCCCTTTACAGGGGCCTTTTTCATAGTGGAATGTTTATCATGTAACAGTCCCCTTGAAAGTGCTCAGTTAATAAGAATTATAATAGAACCCTTTGATAGAGTCCTCCCTCCCCTCACCCTGTGCACTATCTAGCAGCCCTGCTTGAGAAACTGCATCTTTTTTTGTAAACTTCCTTTAGTTTTATCAGATGGAGATGCCAAACTACTTTGCCAGCTTCCAAGGCAACTAATGGAAAAGGCAGAATTGTTGTTGTTCAGATATATCCCAGGGATAGGGAGGTGTGGGGGAGCCCATAGAGCACAGGAGTCACATGTTGCTGGTGGAATGCATAAGATCATATGTTTGTTTGACCCAAGCAAGAGTCACATGACCTCTGGAGACCAGCTTTCTTCTTTAAGCAATCACTGTATTCTTGGAGCTGCCCCAGCTGCCTGTGCCACAGTTGTGGGAAGACTTGGCAAAAAGTCTGACAGAAGGGTTTGGAAAGGGAGAAAGCCATACAGATGCAAGGGACAGTGATTATACTGTCATGACCACCTGCCCTTACTGAAAGCTAGTGTGGGGAGTTTTGTTTTTTTCAAGTAAAAGTTTTCTGTTTCCAAGTTGAAATGATTAAATTCCTCCAGGTTTATGGGACAAAGTCACCAGCTTTCTCACTGAATATGAAATAGTATCTCTTGTTAACTGACTCAAACAAGTCTGAGTTTTATCTGAGAGCCAGTTTTTACTTAAAGTCTTTTTTAGGCACTCTGTTCCTGGATTTGGAAAACATTGCAGCAAACATCTTTTGTTTTGTGGCTTTGCAGAGCATTTGTGCACCCACGGAGCCAGCCATTTCAGAGCTCTCCTTGCTACACAAAATACCAGACATAAGACCTGCTCTGGCTGAAGATGAAGTCAGGAAAAATGAAGAAGCTTGGGGCATAGAACTACAAGCACCCTCTGAGTTGATCACTACATTCATGATCAAAAGGACTAAAGTTAGAAAGTTAGAAAGAAGTGAAAGTAGGTTAAGTAATAAGTAAGTAAACACAGGTTTACAATGTCTAGCCACTTTGCATAAAGACTCTTTGAGCCACTTTGCATACTGGCTCTTCTGACTTCAAGCCAGCTATCTACCCAACGCATATCATTAATGCTAATAGTAGCACACCTTCATTAGCTGCTACTGTGGGAACAAGGAGCTTGTGTGAGGCATTGGGCATCTCTTCATTTGACCCCTGTATAACTCAGACAGAGGAGAATAACATCTGTGCTCACTGCTCCCCAAAGATAAGGTGGTAGCCTGCAGAATGGAGAATAAGAATTGGTCTGAAGGTGTTGTGGCTGCCCATGTGTACATACAAAATTGCAATTATATATTTATTTTTAAATGAAAGATGAAATCACTTTGCCTCAAACCTCAGGGTGTCCCCATAAAACTGACCCACAAAACTCCTGCTGAGGTCGAGCCTTGACATTGATGGGTTAACAGAGAGACCACAAGGCTTCAAAGCTCTTCCTCATACCAAGCTTTCTTAACAGATGAGTCATAGGAGAAATCTGCTGCTTTAGACCTCAGTGGAAATAACTCATTTCCCCAGTTGCTCAGCAGCAAAACATCAAGGTCAACCACTTTACGGTCTAATGGTGTCGAGCACTTTCTTTTCTGGTCTTAGCATTGCTTTTAACATAATGAAACCAGCTTTTGTTATCCCCTCCGGAGTTTCATTCTAAAGATCCTATATTTAGGCGGTTTCTCCTCTTGCTTAATAGGAGTCAGGATAAGAAACTCACCAGGCCTAGACTGTCAACTGCCAAAAATAAATGTGCTTTTCCTTTTAATCTCCACATTATATTTTGCCAAGCTTCATTACAAAGCCCGACTAACTACTCTACGGTTTTCACACTGTACAAGTTACAGAGCCTGACTTTCAAAACCCCGAACATGTGTTTAGTCATCATTGAAAAAAGAGCAGAGTATATTCTCTTGAACGTCTATCCTGTTTAAAATGTTCATTTCACATTAAACCATGCCATCAATGGATAGTGATATCATGGGAATCAATGGCCCCAAGTGTACCAAGCAGAATACGCACGTTCTGGAACTTTCCCCAGTATGAAATCGCCCAAGCCTCTCAGTGTTACTATTTCCTCCAGATTGAAGCCTCCCTTCCTGGAGGGAACCAGGAGTGACTCAGAGGACTCAGAAAGCTTGGAAAGTTACAAGGCTCCTTCCCAAAAGGATATTGCTGGGGTGGGGTGAGGGTCTGGCAGAGGCAGGTGAGCAGGACTCTCTCTTCAGTGTAGCAGCAACATGATGGGCAGGGGGCTTTCGCAGGGATGCTCTTTTCCTGAGCACATGCCAGGACAAAAGAAACTGATTGGACCAATATAGACTTCAGTAAAATCCTTTCTTTGGTCACTCATTGCCACTATATCTGGAATGAATGAGCATTGCAGGCCTCTCATGAGGAAGTCACACAACAAGGCCCAGTTAGAAACTGATGTATCTGATAAGAATTTTTATAAAAATAAATTTTATGACAAGGCCACAGTGTCTATGGTTGCCAGGAAAGATGGTTAGCATATTTATTTAACTGGGCATCTCTGCTGCTTAGGCTTTATTGACTTGACACAATCCAGGGTCATCTGGGAAGAGGGAACCTCAGTTGAGAAAACGTGTCCATTAAACTGACTTTTAAGCAAGTCTGTGGGACATTGGCTAATGATTGCTGGGGGGTATCTGAGTAAGGGTGACACCATCCCTGGACAGGTGATCCTCAGTTATAGAAAAAGGCAGGTTGAGCAAGTCATGGGGATCAAGCTAACAAGCTCCATTCCTTCATGGCCATTCCTTCATTTACTTTCTGCTTCTAGGCTCCTGCCCTGAATTCTCTCAGTGATGGACTGTGATACAAATAGACCCTTTTTAGTCATCACGTTCTATATCAGTAGAACGCTAAGTAGGACAACATCTAAAGAGAAGACTGCCTCGGGGCATGTAGTGTATAGCTTCAACCTGCTTCTTTTGTGCTTTGCATCTTTCTACCACATCTTCATATTCCTATTTATGTTCAGCATTTCGACACTTAGGGCCTGAATTCCTCTATTTGCTAAGTCCCTGGGATCCAAAGCTGAAACTGTAATGGTCTACATCTTTTGTGAAGCCGTCTATCTAGTGATAGAAATGGGTGCCATGAAAAGATTCATTCCTCCCATAATGGAGAATACTCTTTTATACAGAATGGAGCAAAACTGAGGCTTTATAATGTTAGGGGTGGACATGCTGATGAAGTGACACTGATGACGGATTTCAAATGCTTGCTTGCATTTATCCAGCCAGGGAGAGAATGGGGAAGGGCACAGCAGAGAATGGAGATGGTTGGTGTAAGAGGTACAAATGTCTGAGGACTGAGGTGAGACTAGCATGGTGATAGTGGTAAGGGGGTTAAGAAAAAGACGAAAGGCGAACCAGATGCTGAATGTGAAGTTTGAAGATAGGTTAGGGGGTTTAGAGGGGAAACCAGGAAAGGGTTATTTACATTTGAAATGTAAACAAAGAAAATATCTAATAAAAAATAAAATAAAACAACAAAAAAATGAAGAAGAAGATTTTTAGTTCCAAGATAGGGTTTGTGGATCATCTGGAAGTGGGGACTAGAAGGGTCTCAAGGGAGTTCCTCATCTGCCTAGACACTTGTTGGAATGGCAACTTAGCTAGACAGGAGGAGGCATGGGCTAACTTCAGTGCATGAGGGTTATCCTGAAGTACAAGGAGACAGAATGGTAATGGGCTCATGTATCCTGATGTTGGAGGCTGCTGGTCCAGACCCAGGAGACTCAGTGGTATAGCCAAAGGCCCGAGTACCAAGAGAATGGGTCATGTAAGTTCGGAACTAAGTCAGAGCCAACAGGCAGAAGAGTTGCATCCAATTTGGAGACAATCAAGCAAAAGGAAAGATTCTTCTTATTCAGTCCTTTTGTTCTATTCAGGTCTCCAACTAGCTGATGGAGAGGAGTTGCCTGTACTGGGAAGGACAGCTTGCTTCACCTCAATGGAGTCACATGTTAACCCCACTTGGAAACATTCTCACAGAGTTGTCCCGTTATCTGGACAACTCACTGGCTGACCCAGTCAAACTGACACACTCGATTAACTGTCACAGGACCAGTGAGATAGCTCAGTGGGTAAGATGGTTTGCCATGCCAGCCTGGTGACCTGAATTTGATCTCCACAATTCAGGTAAAGGTGGGAGGAGAGAACAAACCCTATGGATTTGTTCTCTTGCTTCCAAGCATACGTTATGGCATGCATGACCCTCATTATGTATGCATGCACACACACACACACACACACACACACACAAAGAGGGGGGGGATAGAGGGAGGGAGAGAGAAAGGGACACAGACAGATAAACAGTCAGACGGCAGGCAGACAGACACAGAGACAGATACTAAAAATTAGCCATGAAAGCTAAAACCTCCCTTCACCATTTTTTGGTTTCTCCTCCAGAGAAACCTTGTTATTTATCTGCTTCCAGAGAGACCTTCCAAAGAAGCCACTCTGTGTCTTCCACTGTTTTGTGAAGTCCTTCTGAGGCTTCTGCTGCCCCAGGACATAAAGAGGCTGCAGATTTCTTTCAAAGATGCTGTGGGCTCCTACCTCCTTATTTGTCTATTGTCGGGCCTCTGCCTCAAGTACCTTTAGTGTCTCCTTCCTCTCTTCCTTCCTTTCTAGCTAGCTCCCAATTCAACTCCAAGTATCATCTTAGGCCATTCTTTTATTGCAGGAAACCTTTCCAGACAGTGCTTCCCTCTCTGGCCCCAGTTGAAAACAGTGCCCATGGGTTTCAAAGCACCCTCCTGAGCTCTTGGCATTGTAGTAGTAACAGGAAATACACTCCATTGTTAAACAATGTTCTATACACATTACCTAGCATTATCCTTGCAAGAACTGCAGAGGGTAGATATTATGAAGAACCCCATTGCACTGATAAGAAAACTGGTTCAGGGGAGAGAGGTAAAGTCATTTGTCCCAAGTCCGTAATTGGTAAGAAAGTCAGGATTTGCAGCCAAGTAACTGCCCTCCTCATACTATGCTCTTTTCTGGGCTGTGTTTTATTCCCCAAGACCATGTGCACCAGGGCAGTGACAGTGTCCATCATCTTCTGTAGTCACCTCATGGAGCACAAGGCTTGTTGTATAGAAAACAAAAGGTTGAACAAATGCAAACGAACTGGCGGCTGTTGAAGGTAAAGATCACGAGGGAGGGGAGAGAGTAGGGCAGTCGTGGATTATTTCTTTATAAATTTAGGATGAGTAACGAAGCATTAGGTGGTTGCTGGAGAGTTGTACGAGATTAAAGCAAGTGAGTGTGTGTGCTGTGATTCCACCAAGAGATCATGCAAGGAGGAAGGCAGCCCTTGAGAACTGTCTGCATACACTTTCTATTTTGTAGGCTTTCTCGAGCGTGCACCTGCCTGGGCATTCCATTTAGAAATGACTTACTAGCTATTTGTTGATGGCTGTGTGAAAGAACAATAAAAACAATCCCATTGATCCTGTCTGTCGGTTTTACCCACAGTAACAGCTGCTTTTAAGGTCAAGTTTGGAATGTTCCAAATAATGAAGCAAAGCACAAATCATGAGACATTCAAGAGGCTGGAGAAGAGGCAAACTTTTCTGTGCAAGGCCAGAGGCAAGTAAAGGAGCCACGGCTACAGTTCCTGCACCAGTAGTATCTGGATTCCCATTCTTCAAACTCTTAGACCAGGGCTTGAACCCCAGCTTCTGTTGTTTGGCACAGTGAGCTGGGCACCAATATGGAGTCAGGCAGAATAGAAAACAAGTCTTGCACTGATACCTTGGTAAAGCTGTTGTGGTGAATACAAGGTTGGATGTATCAAGAACCCTTGGCAACAAATTGATGCTCAAGAGGAAGGTGACTGTCCAAGAAATAATGATACAACATCAAATTGGCTCATAAAGATGTGCTTTGTGTGTTTGCTTGCTTCGGAGCAACAAGTCACTGGACTACTTCTACCCCACTTAAATGTTTGCAAAGGGGTCTTTGATCAGTTCAAACCTTAGTTTAGAAATCATATATTTGGTTACTGTGACTGGAAGACTTTCAGTGTTCTTTTTGGAATGCTGTGGTATGAATTTGTTGATAAACATCAGTGTTTGCATCTATTACTAAGGCTGGTGAGGACCAGTATTCTCCTAGGCATGTTTTGAGGCCACCAAAAAACATTGCCTTGTGCCTAGCACATGTCATCAAGACATCAAGGTCCAAACTATTTCCATGTCTGCTCTCTATCCAATGCCCAGCAACAGGTGGTAGGAAGCCATGGAGAGGCAGAAGGCTATCTCTGCACTCTGTTCCTGTGTTCTCTGTGATAGCCTTCCCACCACAGCTGAGATCTGGTGACTCTAGGAAGCCATAATGAACAATAGCAATAGCCCAAATAAGTAAGATTCAGGCAATACAGGTGCTGATTACAGCATGGGGCTTCAGTAGCTTTCAGGACTTAGGCATACATGCTTGGAGCCCTAACACTGCATGCTCCATGAACACTCCCCTTCTTTTCTCCTGGCCACACAACCTTCTGGTCTTTGTCCCCTTGCTCCCTCTATGTCCCTAACTAGAGTCAAAGGGGCTCAGATCCTTGTGCACAGTACTTTTCTGTTTTGTTTAGATCTTTCTCTTGGCTAACTTTTCCATTCCCTCCAAGTTTTGAACCCCGTCTTGTTCAAAACTTTCAGCCTCAGAAAACTTAAAATCTCTTTGCTGAGCACCCTATCAGTCTGATCTTGGTTCTGACATCCTCTCTCTCTCTCTCTCTCTCTCTCTCTCTCTCTCTCTCTCTCTCTCTCTCTCTCTCTCTCTCTCTCTCTCTCTCATACACACACACACACACACACACACACACACACACACACACACACTTTTTTTTCAGTATTCAGAATTGAGTGGCAGTCAAACTCTTTCCCATAGAGCTACACCCCTAGTCCACATGCACTCTGGCTCCTGGTAACTGTCATTCCATTTCTTGCTCTAGAATTTTGGCCTTTTTATGTGATTTTTATTTTAAAGCACAACCATGGGCATGCATCTCCATTACTGAAGGTTCTCTTGGGTGGCCAGCCCGGAGGGCAGCATCCGTGACGACAGGACTTGGCTCTTGGCTCCTTTCTTGGCTCACTTTCTTCCTTCCTCTGCATTTACCCTGTGTTCTGCCCACCAGGGACTCCTGGTTGCTTTTTTTGTTTTGTAATATTTCTTGTTTTTCTTCCCTGACAATCTTATTTATCCTTCTCATTTTTTCCATGCAGAGATAATTGCTTTGGTGACTGTCCTGATTTCACATTTATGTCTCTGATGTTAGTATAGTTTACAATTTAATGTTTATACCTCTGCTTCTAGAACCAGCTCAGACATGCCCCTAATGCAAAGACTTTATCCTCTTTAACGTCTATCTAATGCAGAGACCTTCTCAAACTAGGCCCTTGGTACGTTTGAAAGAACAAGTTGAACCCTTAAGAATGAACATACAAGCAAGACGGCCACTTACAGAGTGAATTCGTAAGCCAGACAATCACTATTTGCTTTTTATGAGCAAATTTTAATGGAACACAATTGAATAATGAAAAGTATTCCATTTCACTGGTGAGTGGTATGTCCTTGTAATTCTTGAAGTTGGATCACTGAGGTAGAAGGATCATGAGTTCAAGAACAGCCTGGAATACATCACGAGTTACTTTTTAAAAAAAAAAAGTTACAATTCTTTGGGATTTCTAAAATTGCATTAGGACTAGAGAGTTGGCTCAGCAGTTAAGAACACTTGTTGCTCCTCTAGAGGAACCAAGTTTGATTCCCAGCACCCACACAATAGCTCCCACCCATCTGTAACTTCAGTCTGAGAAAATCTAATACTCTGACCTCCTCAGGCACCAGGCACATTACATGATGCACAGACATACAGACATACATACAGAACACTCATATTCATAAAATAATAAATAAATCTAAAAAAATTAAATAACTACATTAGGAATGAATCTTATATAAAATGTTACAGTTACATGTACTAACAGAGATTTAAGGGTGATAGAAGTCATATAGAGGAGTCAAGAGACAGGAACTGATATCAAAATCATGTTCTTTAAGAAACCAGGCTCCTCACCCTTTGCTTTTTTACTGTCTAACATGGCCTTTATTCCTGTCTGGATGAAGTAGGAAGAGCCAAAAGCAGACATACATGTTCACCCTCAGACCCGATATTTTGGAAGTTTCCCATAATACTTCATTTATATTTCATTGGCCAGAACTTAGCCACACAAGCTCAGCTGGTTGCAGGGCAGTTAGAAAAATATAATCTTCACTTGCATTTCAGAGAGTAGCAAGCACCAGCATGGTGGGTATCTGTTAAGGAATAAGGATTAAGAGAGGAAACAGATTGAAGTAGACAACAGTCTTGGTTCTAATCAGCTCCTGTATTGCCTGAATCTTGCTTATTTAGGCTATTGCTATTGCTCATTGTAGCTGGGTATTATTGTGTAGTTAGTTCACCAAAAGCACGGTGACATTCATATGAGGTAATGTGTATATTTGCTCCTCTGGAATAAAGGGAACACTGAATAAATAATAATTAAGGAACAATTGAAGAAGACTTGGAACAGTGCACATTTCTGATGAAGCTGAGCATATCTCCAATAAAGGTTTATTTTCTCATTCAAAACTTGAATCTCTAGCTAAGATGAAATGCCTGGAGTTGTGTTACCACTGATAGGTTGTTGTTACTGATATTTGAATCTATCATAGTACAAAACAATAAGGCGGCTCAGAAACCAAATTACTAGACCTGCAGTCTTGGGATGGCTTCAGGTTGTAACACTCCCCAACCCCATGAATTTCTCATCTGTAAACTATAAATAGCACTATCTTCTTCCCAAAGATTTTAGGAGGATTAAGAGAAAAAATATTTCACAGTTTTAATATTTCAATCTACCACTGCTCCAAGGCTGTGGGGCTGTAAGCAGAGGCCAAGTCGTTTGATGTGACAGATAAAGTGCAGTAGCAGTTGTGCTGAGGACAGATTTCTAAATATAAGATCCTGGGGCTGGAAAGATAACTCAGCAGTTAAGTGTCCATATCACAGAGGACCAGAGTTCAGTTCCCAGCACCCATGGAAGGTGCCTCACAACCTCCTGTAACTCCAGCTCCAGGGATCTGGTGCCCTCTGCTGGCCACTGTGAGAACCTGCACATCATACAAACAAAATTCATTTAAAAATAACCAGAAACTCACATCTTGATCTCAGAGCTAACCTAACTTCACAGAACAGGCTGTGTGGAGTTAAGAAAGAACACAAGGCACGGGTGCACCCCTGGCTCTAGCATTCTGGGAACAGGAATAGAGGCAATGTGGCAGATGGTGATGTTCATCTACTCTGTTCAGGAACATGAGGGCACACCAGCAGCACCACTTTATATTCAGTTCACGCAGGGATATTCCTTGTTCTAACTCCATATCAATATATTAATTGGTGAGAGACTTCATAACAAAGTACTACACAGTGAGTGGCTCACATCACAGATGTTACATGTGCTCTGACTCATGAGGATTCTGTATCCAGATGTTGTTTATCAGGCTGTCTCCTGAAGGACATGGAGGAAGGATCTGTTCCAAGCCTTTCTCTTTGTCTTGAAGAAGGCTGACTTTGCTTCCTCTCTCTTTACCTCCTCTTTCTTCTGTGGCTGTCTGTCTCTGTGTCCACATTTCCTCTTCTCATAAAGACATCAGTTATATTGAAGAAGACTCCATCCCACAGACTTAACTTGATCACCTTTGTAAGGAATTAATTTCCAAAAACTGTTATGTTTTAAGGTCAGGACTCTGAGGAATCATTTCGTTGGGGGGGTAGTGTCATAATTACATGTACTTGCCAAAGAATCTTCTAGAGATAAATTAGCTTGCCTGGAGATTCTCCTACATGGGATAGCATGTGGGTGTCGGTGGTGGGAGTGCTTCTCACTTTCAGTGGATGCCTTGTGTTGGTGAAATAAAATTAGAAAGAAACCCTCCTACACCAGAATCGTTCTTTTCAAGAGTCAAGGAGAGAGGAAACAGTTTTGTTATTGAATAAGCACTAAAGGAGAGCACATGAACATCCTGAGAAAACTGCTAAAGAGACTGCAAAGACAGAAGGAAATGTTGCTCTTTATAGACAAGTAGAGACACTTCATCCCACATGTGTTCTCAAGATCAACAATGCCTGGTTCCCAAATAAGAAGGCTTCCCAGGACAACATGGCAGGTAGCTTATTGCTAATGCACCTGGTTTTGGGGTTGATTTCTTTCTCTCCTTTTCTGAGATGTTTATAAACCATTGTACTGGCTGGTTTTGTGTGTCAACTTGACACAGGCTGGAGTTATCACAGAGTAAGGAGCTTCAGTTGGGGAAGTGCCTCCATGAGATCTAGCTGTGGGGTATTTTCTCAATTAGTGATAAAGGGGGCAGGGCCCCTTGTGGGTGATGCCATCTCTGGGCTGGTATTCCTGTGTTCTATAAGAGAGTAGGCTAAGCAAGCCAGTAAGAAGCATCCTCCATGGTCTCTGCATTTGCTCCTGCTTCCTGACCTGCTTGAGTTCCAGTCCTGACTTCCTTTGGTGATAAACAGAAATTTGGAACTGTAAGCTGAATAAACCCTTTCCTCCCCAACTTGCTCCTTGGTCATGATGTTTCTGCAGGAATAGAAACCCTGACTAAGACAACCATTTTAAAGGTCCCTCGATGGCTTTTCAACCCATGTGTGTCTTTCTCTAGTATTTGAGAGATGGCATTTTGAAAGAGAGTGGTCAGGGCAGGGTTGGGGGTTGCGCAGGGTGTGCAAACAGAGGTGTTAAAAATCCCTGCTGAGTAAATGTGAGGACCTGAGTCTGAATTCCTAGATATTGTGTTCAAGTTGGGTGTAGTAATGTAAATTTCTGCTATTGCAGGGCTCTTATGATGAAACAGGGTCAGAGACAGGAGGATTCCTAGAAGCTCTTAGGCAAGCTAGCCTTGCCTACACAGAAAAAAAAATCAACAAATACACCTCACCACAAAACTAGGTGGAAGGGGAGAGCCAATATTCAAGGTTCTGAACTGTACACATGTGTGTTAGCATGTACATGCCTGCATTTATACACACATGAATACACATGCATACACAAATGCATGAGTAAGTACACATTCTTGCTCATGCATAAATCACATGTCTAACATTTTAATAATCAAACAAATAAATAGGAAGGTAATGACCAAGAATGACTGTGACCCCCATCAATCAGGTAGCAGGGAAGAATGGAGCCTATACTTCAATTAGAATACTTCTTTAAAATACATTAGAAACATTATTCTTTTGTCGCATTTTTGAGAATACTACATCTTAGTTTTTCCTTTTCAGTTTAGTTTTATTTAGTCTTTATCTCATACTGAAAATTTTATAATAAACTAAATGAACTCCCTTTGTCCTTGCCCTTCACAAAGGTGGCCTTGAGAAAGGGTCTGTGCTCCACATTCTCCAGCAGGAGATGTCCCAATTTCTTCTGAGAGCCTGTTCACAGATATAAATTGAGAGTACCAAGATACAAAAGTCCTTCAACATCCTTAGACTGGAAGTCTCTTCTCCCAGTAGCACTCCAACTGAGAGAAAAACATAATCTGAGTCTATACCAAATAAGAGATAATGATTCAACTGTGTTCTTAGAATCAAGGAACACGTGTACTTTTTGTTCACCTTGGATGAACTGATTTTCCAACTTCAGACTAGGGTTTCCGAATCCGTAGTGAAGTGTGAAGGAGAGCTTATGGCTGATGTGATTAGGAAAACAGGTTAAAATATTAAAAAATACAGAGGGAGCAATCGTATCAAAACTCAGTAGACGACTCATTAAAACGCTGTTTACAGCTTTGTAGCTTCCTTGAAAGACAGGCTTTTCATCAAGTCACCTTCCTGAGTCCTGCAGGACAGCGGGCTTGTAAAGATTTTCAATCTTTCTTGGTAAAAAATTGCTCATATACCCCTTCTCAGCCCATTCTACCCTATCTTTCTCAGCTTTCTCTGGTCCTTCCTGTGTTCTCTGGGTCTCAGGTACATCAGTGGCTGCCATTTTCAGCACAGACTTCTGAGACCTAGGGTGTGGGGTGGGAAATGGTTAGTGCATAGAGTAGTCTTTATTGAAAAGCCAGAGACTCCAGCGTGGCTGTGCAGGAAAATTGAACACCTTCTACGGGGCTGGGATTTTAGTGAGTGGAATTGGATGATCTGACTTAAAACACTCCATAAAAACAAGGCTCTGGTATCCCTAAGCCATGGTAAGCACACACAGAGACTCAGGACCAAAACCAACTCTTTATGGAATGATAATGTCTTAGTTGCTACTTATCCGGTGTTTGATAGCTGTGTTTGTTACATTTGAAGTGCTGAATGACTCATTGTAGAAAGTCTGGACTGTAATCAACAAAGCACGGGACGTTCTCAGCATTTATCTCTGAGATACAGAGTCAAGGCTCACTTCAGGTCTCTGCCATTGTCTGCTACTTTGACCAAAATGCTTCCCACAAACAGCTAAGGAGGATCGACTTGTTCATTCTGGCTTCAGTTTCAGAACATTCAGCCCGTGCATTCCTGCCCCCTGTCCTTGGATAGAACATTGTAACGATGGGGTATGTCATGGAGGCTGTCTTCTACTTCTTCATAGACAAGCAACAGAGAGTGACAGGAGAGGATCTTGAGGGTATGTTATCTCTGTCCCTCCAGCCAGCTCCCACATCCTAAGTTTCCAAAGCCTTTCAAAATAGTACCATAATCTGGAGGCCAGCTTTTCAGTATATAGGCCTCTCAGAAAGACACTTCATACCCAAATGTAACATTCCTCCCCCCACATCCAAAGCATACAACTAATCAGAATCAGTGATCTTTAATGAAGAGAACATGGACGTGATAAGTCATCAGGTATTGAACATCATTCACTCAGCGTTTGCAGGGAAGAGTAGGTTTCTGTATCATGGAAAGCTGATAGACATAGCCTGGCTCTCTGCTGGCCTTCCAGAATTATCTCAATGTGCAGCATGTTGCTTATCTAGGGGGGATATTATCTTGATTTAACTAAAGTAGCCCCCAATGGGGATTGCAGATCATAAAGAGAAGGACAGGACAACATCAAGGAAGAGGCAGAGGTGGACCCTTTCCAGTCCTCAGAATGAGCTGTGTCAGCCATGTTATCAAGACAAATAACATGAAGATGCCCATCACAGTTGGAATAATTGAGAAGACAATTTGAAGTGTGCATTTGCACCCACCAGCATTAGCAATACGTGAAGAGAATACCATGCCTTGTTAGAATACTGAACTAATGATGGTGTGAAGTTACCATGCTAATCCATGCATTGAAAATGAAGCATTCATTATTAGTAATAACATAATTACAATGAGAGCAAAGAGGTCAGGTAACATTAATAAAATGGATTATTTGAAAAGTAGAATGCATTCCACCTTCATCTCATTGTTTTTATTCTGTTTTATACGTATCTTAAAAGCACCCATAGAGAGCTCCACATCTATACAAATAGGCCTGTCCACTGCCACGTTGGCAGATGGCCAAGACAGGTGTCCAGGGTTGTGAAGGACAGAGAGTGGATTGTTCAGCACACCTCTGTATCTATCCACTGGTACTATTGACTCCAATTGCACTAGAAGTCAAATAGATAATGAGACCCTACTAGCAGAGCTAATCAAGCATGGGCTAGATAGAATGATCATTTGATGACCTCATGGGGAGGATTTAAGTAACCTTGGAGCATTAGACTGTATGATTTTATTTTCTTTCTGAGATAGAATCTTACTATGTAACCCAGAGTAGTTTGGAACTTACAGTCTTCCATCCTCAGCCTCCTGAGGACTGATAGTACAACCATGTGCCACCTGTTCATCCTGGGGGACTTCATTTCCATCCCTGGCTTATATGTTTCCCTGGCTCTTGAGTTTCCATGGACTTCAGGTAGCTTTTCCATGGCGCTTACATCATTTCACCTTTCACCTCATTAGCAGGTACATGTGTCTGTCTTCTGGTAGGGCAGAGGGTATCCTGTATTTTTATTTTAATTTTAAAAAGTTTTTTGTGTATGTGTGCATGTATGTGCAGGTGCATATGCATGCACATGTGGATACCAGAAGACAACCTCAGGTGTTAAACTTCGGATCCCCCTGCCTCTACCGACCAAGCACTGAGATTATAGATGTATACCACTATAACTGTTTCGTACAGTGCTGGACTGAGATTATGTCTCCATGCTTGCTAGGTAAGCATCTTACCAACTGTGCTACAAACCCAGTTCACCTTGGTTTATGAGACAGGGTTTCTAACTATAGCCTGGATCTTCCCTAGCAGTGTAGGCCAGAAGGCTAGTGAGCCTCCCATGTCTCTGCTCTCTCTGCACTAACATAACAAGCATGAACCATGACTTTTTAATGTGGATTCTGGGGAATTGAACTCAGGTCCTGTGCTTGCAAGGATATCTGCTTGTCCTTGTATTTCTCTTTGTACTCTGAAATCATCTAGACCTATGCTTTACATATTGGTGACATTCAATAAATGCTCATTATAAGTTATGATGCATTATTGTTTTTAATAAAGCAAAACCATTCTCTGACTGCATGAGAATAACACATCAAACTGCAAAGAAATGAACCCAGGAAGCTGTCAACAGGTCCTTCTTCAGATCGGATTTGGCAGAGCGTAGAACAAGTTCAGTATTGAATGTCTATTACTAAAATGTTATCTTGTGCAAAGATGACAGGCTCCATCATCAATAAGTCCTTGTACCTCAAAGGCTTCTTATAGTGACAATCCATGTCTTTTAATAGAGAAGTTGAACTGTGCTGTGCACTGTGAAGATTATAGTGGAGAAACCAATGTGGTTTCTGCTCTTAAATCACCCAGAGTTGAATTTAGGGTTGGGAGAAGGAAGCAGAAGATTGTGAAATACCAGGTAATGCATCAAGAATCAGTGCAAACAGAATTCTCAAGGAGTCCAGGGGAAAGGGGGGTTTTGAAGGCAGAGGGTTCTGGAGAATAACTTTGAACAGGTTTTGAAGACACTGCCTGCTTTGTTAGCTGGTGAGAATGTCTCACCTGAGAGATCAGAGTTCTCTGTGATCCTTCCCAGATACTCTTTGTCAGGTTCTGGGTAAAATCCAGGCTGTAAAACTTTTTTGTCATTAGAAGAGCCAGCAATAGTCTTTGTGAACTGCTGAAATAAAACCCCAAACCTAATGCCCCCTGCCCATAAATGTAGCATATTGGGGTTGGGATGTCAAAAATTCCTTAGAATAATAGCAACAAATCCTCAGTTTTACAAGCATAGATAGTTGCTTCAGGGAACTTACCATGCCAGATGGTTTGTCTAGGTAGAGCCTGAAAAAAGAACACTAGCATTGGAGCTGTGCAGAGGAGAAATTAGCTGGGCAAGGAAGCTGTAAGTCTCAGTCTTCGTGACAACTGGAGCTGCCAAGTGGCTCAGAAGTGGCCCCACCAAGCTGGTCCTGTAGGTAGGCCTGGGGTGGGTGTTTCTACGGAGGCTGGCTGGCAGGCCTGTCACTGCTAATCTAGGCCTGCTTGTTGACCAGCTCTGCAGCAACTGCAAGGCTTTCAAAGCCACCAGCACAACGGATTTGGTGCTGGCTGTTCACATGGTGTTGCTCACATCCACCTGTGTTGAAAGCACAGAGTTCAGACTCTTAAATGAGAGTTGCTGCAGGGACATTTTGTCATTAACGATGGATTAGGAGAGCAGATTAGTGTGAGTACTACAGAAATGGGGGTGGGGGTAAGGGCCGGGGAGAGCTCAGCAAGCATGGAGACCTGAGTTCAATTCCCAGAACCCACGAAAAACAGAACAAAAATGTAAAAAGTGTGAGGTGGTGGTACAAGCTTGTGACCCCAGTTTTGTGAAGGCAGGTAGAACCCTAGGGTTCACTCGCCAGCCAGTCTCAACTACTCTAGTCTGTTGCAAGATGTTTCCTATCCATTCACATTGAGGCAGGGAGAGACCAGTGATTGGGGGAGAGAGAAGGAGAAGTTAAGAGAAGGGAGCAGCTGGGGAGGTGGAGAGAGAGAGAGAGAGAGAGAGAGAGAGAGAGAGAGAGAGAAGGAGGAGAGGGAGGAGTGGCTTGGTGATCCTGTCAAGTGGTGCAGGAAAGGAAGCACGGATATCTAGATGGCTTCAGACGTATTCCTGGTGTTTTGGAGAGGTTAGAATTATTGGAATAAGACTTTAACATTGTAAATTGGCATTATGAAATTGGGAGTTTCTTATACACAAGTATATTTGGTTAAATATTCAAGTTACTTGGAAGGAGTAGTGAAGAGGCCTGGCGGGGCGGTACTTTCATAATTGTTACCCACTACACTAGTCTAGCATAAGACCCTGCCTAAAAATCAAACAAACAAATATACAGTGAATTGTACACAAGAAAAGACATTTAGGTTGCCTTCTGGCCTATATACTCAGTTACATATGGATGCATGTGTCGCCACATGCACACACAAATATGAACATGCACATGTATGAACATGCACGCAAATACACACTCAAAAAGAAAGGATAAGTAGGACCCAGGCAAGTCATACCACTTCTTGTCTATTATCAGGAAAGATGGCTTCCTGGTTTCCAACTACAGGCCATCATGGCTTGCTCTTTGTCCCTTCTCTTAACAAACATTAAACTGGAAGTATCGATTCCTTTTTGTCGTTGTTCCTCAGTGTTACACCTGCACCTTGATACTAAAGTTGGAATCTAGCATGCCCGCACAGCTTTCCTGAGCACAGGGGAAAATGGAGGACTCCCTTTTCTTAGCAGGGCTCCCTCTTCTCTGTCTGAAGTGGGGAGCCTGACCCCCAATCTTCTACCTGAGGAATGCCACACAGTTCTTGGAAAAATTTAAAGGTTCAACTTCCTCTTCAGATAAGAACCTGCACAGCAAGAGCCTGGTATTCCTGGATTGCCTCTCCATGCAAATAAGGTATTCCCAGAAACTTAAGCATCAGCCAATGAAACGTCACCCTAAGAAGAGCCCCACTCTCCAAGGTTTACATACAGCCCTTGATTCACCCTGAATAAAGTGTATGAGCACAAGCTGTTTCACTGAATATCATCTAAGACAGCTGTAAGTAACATTAAAATCATCAGAGAAGGCCTTCCTCCCATCTGCCCTTGGCATTCCCCAGGTAGACCAGATCTTTTAGACCCTACCCATTCTGGGCTCTGCTTCAGCCTTCCAGCCTGGTGTTTAGCAGTGCCAGGACACCCTAAGGGAGCAAGTGGAATGGGGAACCACACCTCAGCACGTGAATTCAACAAGCTTCTCTTGGCAACCCAAGGTCTGATGCTGTTCTCTTGGTTTGCAGTGTGTAAACAAATAACACATCTCTGGTCGATACTGAGCAACCATTGGTGGAAAGAATACGCCATTTGTGATACATTGTGTCTGGTGGATGCCACAGGTCTCACAAACACAAATACCAGGGGGCATGCTCTTGATAACTGAGGAACTGTACTTTTGTCTTGTTCTGGGCCGTGTAGAGGTAATTGTGCATAAGAGGAAAATCAGTTTGATGGTGGAAGTTCTGACTGGCAATCAGGGAAGAGCTCCAATGACTTTGCTTGAATGGGGTGTGTGCTATCTGAAACTCAGTTAATGTAATCTCCATTGTAGGTAGTTAGTAAAAAGGATCTATCTGTCTATGATGTTTGGGAATCAGGCCTCTGGGAAGAGTCTAGGCTTAGGAAAAAAAATGGACATCGTAAAATTCCCATTGTTGACTATTAGTCACTTTGTAGAAAGAGCTAGATCAGAACACACACACACACACTCCCTTACTGTTTTCAGCCATTGCTTGGAGAATGCTGCCAGCAAGAAAGACATCATGCAAGACACGACACACGTCTTTTCTTTAAAACACACCCTATCTGCTCTATTATGCTATAAGTGATTTAAAAATGGTTCAAGACAGAGCTGAAGTCTTAGTTAAAATTGGAAAGTTTGAGAAATGGTGTAAGAGGACTTATACTAAAGTATTAGACCAGTCACATACAGTGAGTTCTCATAGCAAGTCTTCCATACAATGAACATTCGTTTTATTGGGAACTTTCCTAAGTATCAGGAACATAATGCTGAAAGCAACAGATTCCTGCTTTCACAGAGCTGCTTCCTCAGCCAGGTAGATAAACAAACAAGCAAACAAACAAAAGATAAAGAATGCAGCATATGGGGCTGGAGAGATGGCTTATTGGTTAAGAGTACTGACTGTTCTTCCAGAGGTCCTGAGTTCAATTTCTAGCAACCACATTGTGGCTCACAACCATCTGTAATGGGATCTGATGCCCTCTTCTGGGGTGTCTGAAGACAGCTACAGTGTAGTCACATAATGAAGTAAATAAATAAATCTTTAAAAAAGAAAGAATGCAGCATATTAGGTTAGGTATTTGGAAAAAAGGAAGGAAGAAAAGGTAGAACCTAGTGGAGGGTGTAGAACATCCAACCGATTTTCTGTTTCTAAAGGGCAGCGTTTGCAGAGGAGATACGTTCAGAACCATCTCTTCCCTTAACACTGTACATGGGACTGTCTATCTTTCATGTTTGCCTGAGGGATCATCCAGAAGCCAATCACATCACTCCTGAGATTATAATCATTTGGAGTTCACTAGGTGTTAAACCATTTTTATCATGTAGGTGTATAATGTGTGTGTGTCAGGACTGGGTTAGGGGCTGGGTTTGTTTGCCACAAAGTGTAGGTTGAAGGATGACTTCCTGAAGTTGGTTCTTTCCTGCCATAAATCCCAAGGTTCAAACTCAGGTCACCAGTCTTGTACCATGTTGTGAATTGTTTTGATGGTCAACCTGACACAATGTAAAATCACAAGGAAGGAAAATCTCAGTGTGGCTAGATTAGTTTGAATTGTGGGCATGCTAAATAGGGGTGGAACCATTGTACACGGTGGGTTGGGCACCGGATGAACAGGAGGGAGTGTTCTGAGCCCTAGCAGGCACACATTAACTCTCGAGTCTGTGGTTGTTGAATAACTTGCCTCTTGACTTCCCTGCAGTGATGGACTGTACTGGAATCATGAACCAACTAAACCCTTTCTCCTTTAAGTTGTGTTTGTTAGGGTATTTTACCCCAGCAACAAGAAACAAAACTAAGATGTACTGCAAGCATTTTTGCCTCCTGAACTATATGCCAGCCCTGTTCACTGATTTAAGGGTCATTTCTAACTCCCTTAGCATGCATTTATGGAGTATCCTCTCCCTTCCTCAAGCTTCCCTTCTTCTGTGGTAGACTGCTCCTTCAGTCTTCTTCCTTTTCTCACCTCCCCTCGGGAGTTATATAATTGATTCCAAGGAAGTTGGAGCCACCCCAGCCTTAGCAGCACCCACGTAGCAATCCACATGACCCACATCCAGCCAGTGTGATGGGATTGTGAGAAGAATCCACTGAAAAGTGAACCAGACAGGATTGTTCCCGGGATGCTAGCATTTGGCATGCTAAGCACACACCATGCATGAAGGAGACTCTTTTCAGGGTAGACATCCATGATCATGTGGAAAATCTACCTGAAGACAAGTACAGATTGAAAGGTTGAAGGAAGCATCAGAGTGTGGAGGGAACCAGTGTCTGAGCCCTGAGGACATAGAAGGTGTCTGAGTGTGTTAGAGCATGTGGTTCTCAGTGCAACCTGGCAATACAGCAGCAGCTAGAGACAAATTCTCAGGCCCCACCCCAATCCTGCCTTACTAGAAACTCAGGTGCAAGTTCCAGCCACCTGTGTTCCTATGAACTGAGTGAAAGACTCCGATGCTTGTTAAAGTTCAAAAGCCACAGTCTCTTTTAGTTACCTCAGCCAGGAAGTCTGCTTGTGAGCACAAGGAGGCTAGGCTTTTGTTCTCTGTATACTTTGAACTAGCCAGACTGATGAAGCAATGACAAACACAGCTGTAGTTGTGTCCTTTGTGTCTCCAGGAATCTATTTACAGGGGTGGGGTGGGAGGGATCCAATCTTGCCTCTGAGTGGAAATCTGGAAGAGTCCCATTCTCTTTGCCTTTTTCTTTTCAAGATTTTTTGCTCATCAGGACAAAATATGCATAGCATAAACTGTTATCCTGCTGCTGACATGGGTGTACAGGTCACAAGTGTTAAACACTCACAGTGAGGTACAGTTGGAACTATCTTTTAACCCCAAATAAACTTGGCTCCCATTAAATGGTAATTTCCTGCCTCTCTCCTCCCTGGTGCTTGGAAGTCACCATTCTCTTTTCCTTCTCTGTGCTTTTAACCACCTGAGGCACCCAGGGGTGGTATATATTGCATCGCGTGTCCTTTTGTCAGTGACTGCGCATGAGACGAACTGTCTCCAACATTTGTCCCTGTGTGTCTTATGCACTGTGGTCTCTTGTCTGTTGGAGGCTGAAGGAGTCTGCTATTTGCACTCCACAGTTTGTTTATCCGTCTTCCACCAGCAGATGCTTGGGTGGCTTCAGGTTCTGGGCTGCCAGGAGAATGCACAAACACGTCTGCTTGATCTCTGCATTCTCTCCCAAATGTTCGCACCTCGGACACTTCACCAATCTCCCTCTCCCTCTTCCTCTCAATACCCTGTTATACAACTGAAAACACATGGTACATCCTTGTTATAGTTCTTAATATGTGAGTCATAGCCCTACCCTCAAAGAGAAAGGAAAACCCATAGGTGCTTAGGAAGTACAGGCCTGGCCCCAGAAAGAGCTTTCTGTGTCTTTATCTTATAAAATAGGTGTAGCAACTTTGCCAAATAAGGACTCTTATCTTTTACAGATGAGGAAACTCAGTTTCAGGCAGGACAAATAGCATCTCTGATCCCATAACCCCATATCCCAGATTAGAATCCTAACAGTTATGTGGGTCTGTAGAGCAATTACATAATCCTTTCTACCTGCTCCAATTTCATGTCCAACTAGAGACATGAAACTAGGTTACAGAACACTGATGATAAATCTTAAAAAAATACTTGGTCTCCATGTATGTATGCAGTACCTGTGGAAGCCAGAAGAGGACATCAGATCCCCCTGGAACTGGAGCTATAGATTTATAGAGGTTGTAAGATGTGGGTACTGGGAACTAAACAGAAGTCTTCTGTAAGAGCAGCCAGTGCCCTTAGCCACTACGCCTGCTCTCCAGTCCAATAATCATGCATATTAAAAATGGGAGTACTCATCCACTGGTTGGAGGGCAATTTGTGATGGAGGTTGGACTTTCTCAGGACCTCTAAGAATCAGTGACTTTTAATTCAACAGCAGTTAAGGGAAGACATTCCTAGAGTGAGGACTTCAGTGAAGTGAAGGTGAGGAGGAGGAAGTTAGTATGAGCTATATGAAGGGCAGAGATTGATCCTTCCAAAGTAGAAGGCACCTACTACAGAACATCAAGCCATGAGCAGTTCAGGTGGTTCCATGAACATTAGACCAAAACTGGACACACAAGCCTTTTGAAAGCAACATGGCCTTAACACTTGCATTAGGAAGAGTGCAGTCAAACCTCTGCCTTATCCTAACTGGATCTCTTGGACAAGCCATTAAAACACGTGCCTCCATTGTTTCCTCATCTGTAAAGAGAGGGATTAATATCCACTCTGTAGCGCTGTTGTGAGAAGCTGTGATACTCGATGAATAAAGTGTTTGTCCCAGGCCTGGCTCATGACTGCTCAATCACACTAGCAGCTGTTGTCTCTGTCAGCGACAACATGCTTATACATAGCAGAATATGACAACAAGGAAGCATGGTACTTCCTCATCTCAAGACTACAGACCCAGAGTGCCCTTCAGGGAAACTTCTTGACAACAGAAGTTAGTCTGGGGTATAGAGATGGCATCAGTGGGCAAAGGGGACTTAGAGGGAGCTTTACGGTTACTGGGTGTGACATTGTGAGAAGGGGGCTAGGGATGGTAGACAAAACTGGAATGGAAAGTGAAGAGCTAGGGAAACCAGAGCACAGGAGCAAGGCCCTAAAGAGAGGAACAGACTTGACAACTCCACACACACAGCCAGACAGAGGAGGAGCAGGAGGAGGAGAGCGGATGATGAGGGTGCCCATGGCATCAGCAACCAAAACTAAGGAAGGAGCGCTGACCGTCTGGCGTGAGATGGGGAGACATCACAAGGAGGCTGTCCTTCCAGAAGGTTGACTTTGACATGACAGGACACTGAAAAGAACACAGAGCATTTTCCTTCATGAGCAATTGATACCAGAGCCTATGAGGGGAATTCAGCACACCTGAGAAGCAGAGCACCGGAAGTATAGGGAGGACCTACATAAACGGATTGAAGCACTCTTCATGTTAAACATTCCCATTGCTTAAAGTAAGTAACAGCAGAAAAACAGGTGATTGTGTCTTGCGGGGAAGTACAGAGACCTGGATACGACAGACCTCACATGGCCAGCCTTCATTTACCTAACCCACAGGCTTGCTCTATGAGGCAAAGTGCCAAGTGGCCTGCGCTTCTGGATGAAGGAGGGAGGGGGTGTTAGAGAACATTGCATTTTTCCTGTGCTGAGGAGCACTGGCTTTTGTTTGCATATCCTCCATGTGTGAGCCATATGACGAGACATTAATACAGCACTAATTCTCCTGCTAGGACGCTAGTGCCCAATGAGCACTTGACTGGAAATGCCCTGAACATGTCCTGGTTGCTAGGTTACTCACCAGAACTACTGCATTGTGTATTTCTTCAAGTGTTCCTCTGTGTTTGTGTGTGTGTGTGTGTTTGTGTGGGTGTGTGGTGTTTGTGTGGGTGTGTGGTGTTTGTGTGTGTGTGTGTGTATATATATATATATATATATATATATATATAAACACACCACTACTTTAACCATGGTCCATTATTTTTTAAAATATAAAGTGGAAATCATCTGGTTTAGCTATGGTCATGTGGTTTTGACCTCTTAGTGTGCACATGTGTGCTTGTGTGTGCTTGTGTGTGTGTGTGGTGTGTGTAAGTGCACTTGTGATCAGGCACATGTGCCACAATGTATGTATAAAGATCAAAGGACAACTTGTGGGAACTGATTCTCTTCCCCCTTGCGGATCCCACAGATGAAATTCAAACCACCGGTCTTGGCAGCACCGTTGCCTGCTGAGCCATGTCTACAGCCGGTTTTGGATCAAATTCATTCTCTGTAAAAAGTAACCAATCTAAGAGTTATTCTTAAAGTTAAATTTTCCCTTTGCTTTTGAACCCCGTCTGATTTATTTCTATGTAAATCACCATGTTGATCGTCTCTCTAAGGTCGTAGCACACCAGAATGTAGTCCATTTCTCATCGGAATTAAATGGCATGCATCACTAGTTGAGTTCCTGAAGTGTCTCCTTGCTATTCTGAGTTAAAGTGGATTGTAAATGAAAGTGTTTAAAATTTCTATAAGCAATGCAGTGTCTGCAAAGGTGCCTTCAGGCAGAAGGGGAAGGGGAAGAAGAGACTATATACTTGCTTTTGTTTCAGGAGCACCCTTGCTCCTGAATATTAAAATGCAAATCAGAAATATTCACATCACTAGCTTTTCTGTTTAATGAAAGTTGAATTATCATGAGCTAGCAACCTAGGTGAAATAGGGAACCATGTCCACAGAAGAATGCTTTGAATTTTATTCATAGAATTTGAACAATACATTTGAGATTTATAGATGGTGCCCTTCACATGTGTTCCGATGTGACCCTGTCCATTGTTGGGTACATTGTTCTGCCTCTGCTACATTGTTGGTTATATAAGGAAGAGACCACTCCTGTCCTTGTTTAGATCCCCACTACCCACATAGTGGAAGGAGATAACTTATTGCCCAAAATTAAGCTACCCTCTGACTTTTATTTAATCATTGTAGCCTGAGTAGCCTGTACACACACACACACACACACACACACACACACACACACACACACACACATATGCATGCACACGCATACACACATGCATGTAAATAAAAGAAAAACATGCTAAGAGTAGATATTTAGTCTTCCTATGACAAAAAAGCACAAAAGCAAAACAACCAAACAAACAAAAAATCAAAGCAAACAAACAAAATCAAAAAGACATTACAGCTGACACCACAGAACTACAAAGGGTCTTCTTTTTTTCTCCATGTGTCCAGATAAGTTTTATTTTCCCTAGTATCCTGTTGGAGCCCTTCTCTAAGTCACCATTCCAGCCTTGTCTCTGTGCAGGTGGTCCATCAGCCTCAGCGTCTGACATAAGCATTTATAGTTTACAATTTACAATCAAATGTGCCCGAACTTGGGTCTGTGCTGAGAAGAGCCTCCCCACCTGGAATGGATGCTTGCAGCATTTACATCGAGGAACATGCACACATTCCCCTCAGGGCCTGCCATGCTGCCAGTCTGGGAGAAAGCAGAAAGGTTGTGAGAGAGAGGTCTCCCCAACCTCCCACCCCCTGCCGCTGGTGCCATCTTGGCTGAGCCAACTACAAAGGATCTTAAGAGACTACCATAACAGTTGTATACAAGAAATTGTTTCTCAGATCGGCCCATTCACACGCCACTTCGTCTTTTTTTAAAGTATATAATTATTATATATACATTTTAAAATATGTATATACTGTGGGATTGAGCTAATTAACATATGCCATGTACAGTTCCTGGGTCAATAGCAATGACCACACAACACATATTTTACAATTGAAGTTAGTGAAAGGTGATCATAAGCTACTTCATGTGACTAGACACACAGAATGCTCAGATATATTTCGTGATTGTGTCAATGCAATCATTAGTATCACCCATGAGAATCATCCTCCCAACACTTGTTGTCTCTTGTCCCTTTTAGAAGCTATTTTAATATTTGTGAGGTGGTATCTCACTGAAGTTTAAGTTCTCATCTGTTTGACGATGGGCGACACTGAACATTTTTTCATTGAATTTTTGGTCTTCTTTTGAGACCTTGACCTTCGTCCATTTTCTAGTCAGGCTATTTTCTTACTATTGGGTTGAGTTCTTGTATATTTTGGCTGCTAACCACTTATCTTCTTGTCCCCCAAAAAATAATCTGCGAAAGCAGATGTTTATTACAGGGCGTTCTAGTCTGTTCCATTGGTCAATTAGTCTAGTACCATGCTGTTTTGACCGTTTCTTCTTCTTCTTCTTTTTCTTCTTCTTCTTCTTCTTCTTCTTCTTCTTCTTCTTCTTCTTCTTCTTCTTCTTCTTCTTCTTCTTCTTTTCTCCTTCTCCTCCTCCTCCTCCTCCTCCTCCTCCTCCTCCTCCTCCTCCTTCTTCAGTTTTTCGAGACAGGGTTTCTCTGTGTAGCCCTGGCTGTCCTGGAACTCACTCTGTAGACCAGGCTGGCATCAAACTTAGAAATCCGCCTGCCTCTGCCTCCCAAGTGCTAGGATTAAAGGTGTGTGCCACCACTTCCCGGCCTCCCTAACTGTTTCTTGATTGGGTCAGTAAAGACAGCAGAAGCTAGCCGCAGGGCGAAGATATAGAGGCAGGATTTCCGGGTCCCAGGAGGAAGAGGAGGAGATGAGATAGAGAAAGGGGCTTTTCAACCAGGTTTTGGATAGAGGACCATGGACACAATGTAGGCCTGGGGGCTATTAGAACCCGTAGTAGCCTCTGCCACCACAAGAATTCTGATATAGAATAGCTGATGAGTTAGGGACAATAGATTCCGTGCCCAGCAGTTATGTCGTCTGTTTTTAAAATATTAAGACTATCTAAAATTTTCCATCGCAGCAACTCAACTGGGCAGGAGAAGGTGGGCTGCCCGGGCAGTCTATCAGTGGAATTTGAGTGGTAGGTAGCTCAGGTGTTCTCAGGAGGGATGGTTACTGGGTGGATTAGCCAACCCAGCCAGAGGAGCGGGAGACACTCTCAAGAAACTACTAGGTAGCCATGGAGGTTGAGTAGATGGCTGGAAGTGACTGGTGAGCCCAGAGCCTTTCCGGAACAAGCATGCATTTTAAAATTACACGCAACATACTGTAGCTTTGACGTCAGGCAGTCTAGTCTTACAATTCTAGATATCTTCTTCATTTAAAAAAGGTTTATTTTTATTATTTTTATGTGTAGGTGTGTGTGTGAGTGTGTGTGTGTGTGTGTGTGTGTGTGCGCGCGCGCGCGCGCGCACACGCGCACACATACATAAATGCAGGTGCCCTATGAGGTTATAGGAGCTATCTGTAGCTGGAGCTATAAACAGTTATGAGACTCCTGGCATGGAATCTGAACTCATTGGGAGCTGAACTCTGGCCCACTAGAAGAGCAAGAAGCCTTCACCATCTCTCCATCCCTCATTATCTAATTTGGTTTAATAATATCTTGAAAAATTTCTATCTAGCATCATCAGAGATATTGTTACTCAATTTTTTTTCCAGTATACAATGCTGTTGTTTGGCTTTGGCATTTAGGGAGACTTGGGACTCCTAAAATTGGTACTTCTTCAATTTTTGGGTGAAACCTGGAGAAAATTTTATTTTACTTTTTTAAAAGTGAAATTAAGAGTTGATTACTTAAAAAAGATAAAATCAACTAAACTTTCTCTATAGTAATTAAGAAATCTAAAGAGAAAACTTAAATTTGTAAATTCAAAAATGAAGAAGAGTGCTGGGCAGTGGTGGCACATGCCCTTAGTCCCAGCACTCAGGAAACAGGGCAAGTGTAGCTCTATGAGTTCAAGGCCAGCCTGGTCTACAGACTGAGTTCTAGGACAGTCAGCTACACAGAGGAGCCACAAAGCCCTGTCTCAAAAAACAAAAACAAAACCAGAGAGAGAGAGAGACAGAGACAGAGACAGAGACAGTCAGAGAGAGAGAGATTACAGCTGATATCACAAGACTACAAAGGATCCTAGGACAACCATGGACAGTTGTATACTAAGAAATTGGAAAACCTAGAAGAAAATAATATATCCCTGTTCTTAAACAGTCTGCTAACACTGAATCACAACAAAGTGTATAAGATGTCTGAACAGACCAGTAATGAACAAAGACAATGAAGCAATAATGACTTTCTTAAAACAAACATACAAAAAATATAACTTTAGAATCTGATGACTCCACTGCTGAACTCTACAGACTATTTCACTTACTCTGATATTCCATATTTGCCTTTAAGTGGAATCTCATTTTAGTGAGATCATATTTACTTTTAAAGAAAACAGTATCATTTTATAACTAGAAAGTTTATTTCACCTACTACACACAGGGGGAAACAAGGAAAGTAGGATGCCATTATGGTATATAAAATTACTCCTTGAAGACTTGTGACCTAAAGTATTTTTTATCTTTTATCTTTTAGAAGAACAAAAGCAGGGATAAATCCATTGCTGCTGCTAGTCTGAGGCATTCTCCTGTATCAAACAATGGAAAGAGAATCCAGCTGAGTGCCAGCCATGGATGAGTCGAATAATAAATTCTGAAAGAACTGGTTCATTTATTGATCAGTAATTTTATGCTCTGACCTCGGGAACCAGGTGGTGCAGTTCATACTCAGTATAGTTCTGAACAGTTGGAGGCAAACAGGTTTCACTGTGGTGTCTATAGTGGGCATTTGCTCAGAATGGCTCAAGATTAAAATGTAAACACTGCTGACAGAAGACTATTGAATGAAACAAGATGTCTTGGCATTCATCATCCCAGTTCTTGGATGATGGAGGTAGAAGGATTTCAAGTTTGAAGCTGGCCTGGTCTACATAGTGAAACTCTGTCTCAAGAAATCAAAGTCAACCATCCAAGCATGTTTTCTATGGCCCAAAGGGGGAAGAATCTACCCAGAGTTCTCTCTTTCTTTCCTTTCTCCCTTGACTCTCTCTCTCTCTCTCTCTCTCTCTCTCTCTCTCTCTCTCTCTCTCTCTCTCTCTCTCTGTGTGTGTGTGTGTGTGTGTGTGTGTGTGTGTGAGATGCATGTTTCTGGGGATCTGACACAGGATCTTCCACTGATATTATAGTCCTAGCCCACTGAATTACATCTCCAGCCTTGTTTTTATTTTTTTCCTACTTTTCTTGAGCAGCTGGGATTGTAGATTGTGCTACCTGCCACCACCAAGCTTGTCTAAGAACTTCTTTTTATTCAATTTAAAGCTCTTCCTAATATTGAGCCATCAATTCAGATATAAACCACAGATGAATTCTGCCTAAACAGTGTGTTCTTCTGCTCAGTCAGAAAAAGGAAAAACACTTGGTGGAATGGAGACTGAAGAGGAGAAAGGGTGGCCCAGTTCTGACCCTCAACTAAGGTAAATTCCATTAGGCCACGTTTTTTAAAGGCACATTTTTATTTTCTGAGGTAACATTTTTCTTACCAGATATACCTCAGGGCTATGAATCAGTGGCATATTACAAAAAATAAAAAAAAACTTAGTGGCTTTTTTCCCTTTGGGGCATATTAAAAAATTATGTTCCACTCTTGACTGGTTGATTTTGGGAAATGCTTCAAGGAGAATTCCAGATAAGAACACATTTGCTAGATCAAGCAATCTTTAGTTACATAGGATGCAAACTTACTGGCCTTTATTCTACTTCTTCTTTGAGGGATGAAACATCTTTGTCTGCTGGTACTGCTTAAAAGTTGTCTATTAGATGACGAGTCCAATGACCTGTCCTGTCTGCAGAAAACCAGTTGAGATCTGTGGTTCTGTCTCTGATCAGGTGTGAATACAACCACTTTCCTTTCAATGCTTTGGATAGGAGCTCTCCCCTGCCAAGAGCTGAACGCTTAAATTCTGTGATTCATCAAAGCTATTCTCTATACATAGTGTCAAATAACCTTTCTTTTCAGGAGGTCTAACCCAATAGCCTCCCAGACCTCAGGATGAATTCAAGTGGTGTGTACACTTTGTGAAAGAAGAACAAAGGAGAAACGCATTCAAAGCTGAGCCCCACATTACATAACGCCCTGTGTTAGAAAATCCGTGACCCATAAAACATTTACCTACTTTGTGGGGTTTAAATAAAGCAGAGTGGTGTTCCTTTTTAAAGAACTACTTTATAGTTATCTTTCTGTCAGAATTCCAATTATTCTATGACTCAGTGGGTATGTGTCTAGCTTTAAAAAAAACTCCCTTTTTATTATTTTGGATTAGAATGAAGAAGTTTTCATATGAAGTTTATAAAGAACAAGCTTATATAACAATTCATTGCTGCATCAAATACATACACACTTTATTTCATGTTTAAATTAAAATGTTTTAAATGATAGTTTAAGAATTGACACTTACCCATGGAGGAAGGACCTTTTCTTTGGGTCATCTATCTGAGTGTGCAGTAATGCATTCCTGTCTAGAAACTGACTCAGGTCTGTGACAAGGATGAGGGTTCCCAACTTCACCTTACTTGGGTGTTAGGATAAACCCTACTCAATTAATATACATATCTGTATATTAATTAGATTTAATCTGTAGCAGCACCTGGCTAGCAGCTCACATTGAAGAATTTCACCTTCTGCTGGGCACTCTGAAGATGTCTTTCCCAGAAGCCTTGTACATTGGGTATAGCCTGTGACTTGTTAGGTCTTGTGAAGTATGTTCAGAATGAGATACTTACCTTCCTCTAACCCGGTGAAAGTTCTGTGTGACTTTGTTCACCAAGTGGCACAGGATCCAAACAGTCCCCTAAGGAGAGTCAAAGTCACAAAACAAGTGGCCACATGCCAATCTTATATATGCATGTGACTGTGAACTTGGAAAAAGTAAGAAATAAAATTTCATTATCTTAAGTCAATAAAGTTTGAGTATTTATTTCTAGTTGTTTTAGTAGTGGCTCCCAATGCATTACCCATTGCTTGCTCTTCTAACTTTGCCCCCTCTTTCTTGCTCCCATTGTTTCTCAGTATGTGTGTGTGTGTGTGTGTGTGTGTGTGTGTGTGTGTGTATGTTAGCTGGAGGTTTATACTGAATGTCTCCCCTTATCTCTCCATTCAGTTACATTGATGGATAGTGAGCTCTGGAGGTCCACTAGCCTCCACATTCCTTGGGTTAGACTTGCAGATGTATGCCACTGTGCCTAGCTCTTACATGGATGCTGTGGACCTCAACTCAGGTTCAAATAGCTTTATAATAAGCATTTCACCCATGGAATCACACCCTAGCCTGTAGATCTTTCTTCATGACTGAATTAAGATGTCTGTAGGTAGATGTAGGATTAAAGCCTTTACTGCGTTGAAATGACAATCAGACGATTAATTAGGAGAAAAAGTTTAACCAATTCAACTTTTTCAAAAGCTTACAATTTAAATACTTAAGATAAATTTTGTTGAACAACCGTTTGAGTGGAAAGTAACATAGACCATCTAATTCCCATGTGATTAATTCTCTCTGGGAACTTCAACAAATATGGTTATCTCCATGCTAATAGCCCAGCAGATGTGTACATGACAACTCTTTGCTGATATGCATTAACACCAGTGTACGCAGACTTGCAGATCAATATTTGTCAGAGCACTCATCTGACCCTGAGTGGCTCTATGGCTTCTGGATATTGTAGCCTGCTGTCAAGCTGATGGGAAAGACATCTGAATGGGAAAGGCATCAGGACAACTTATGACTGGCTGAGACTTCCAAAAGAATTCAAGTTTCTAGAGTGCTTTAAAGAGAAAACAGACCTCCCAGCTGAAGTTCCACTCTGACCTTGCCACAGACCTTGCAACTACATTCTTTCAGCTTTGGTGTGGTAGTTAACCCTTTCTCCTCCTTGCTTTTTCCCTGTAGATGGTAGTTCTGGATTCAAGGGAACCCCATTCCAAGGCTACATCAAAAAAATGGACCCTATGCAACTCACTGTGGATTTAACCAGAAAAACTTAATTTTTTTGGGCTTTGCAAATTGTGTTTTGACATAGGGATTTGCTTTCCTTTGAGAGTGGAGAGATGCCCATGAGCCTCACAGGTTTCATACCATAGAGTTAGGTTTCATAAGAGGGCCATATCAACTCCTAGTTTTAGCCTCACAAATGCCCAGTGCTGTCCTTATCTGAATCCACAGCACATCACTTCCTGAGCTCCCACACAGGCCCACTCACATTCTACCATCTTTGCTTGCTGGATGTCTCATACACACCTCCTTGGAGTATTCCTGGAATAAACCAAATCACCCTGCCTACTCTTCCTTCCTAATTGATGACATCACCATCTTCCTAATGATTCAGCACAGCTCTGAACCACGCTGAACTCTTATCTACTTTCCCCAATTCAGTCAGTACTGTTTGTAAGCTGTCCTAATTACCTCTAAATGATCTTCTTCCTCTCCATCCCTACTGCCCCTGGCTTGGTGTGGCATCTGCTCATCAATCTTCATCCACCATTACAAAAGTCCAATCAACCCTCACAGCAATCTGCTGGATGGCTGCCCTGACTGTTCTCTAGAAAATAATAACAGTTGTTACTTGGTTGCAACTTTGCAGCTAACAAACTGCTTTCTTGTACATTCTCATAATTAAATCTCATAATATACTATTTTAAGCCTTCTTTTTTATAGGATATTTTGCTAATTTTTTAGATTTTCCTTTAATGATTTTGATTACACCTTCTACTCCTCCCCCAGGCCCACAGCACACACATCCCACCTCACCCCAGCTGGTAGTTGTTCTCTTGCTCTTTTGAAAAATAGCCTACCAAATCAATTTGTGCCAGGGGCTTTCCTGACTCCCCCTCCTCCACAGATAGGAGCGAGAACTCACAAGTCCCCCCACCCCCCCAGCTCTGGGCTAAAATGTCAGGCTGGCTTAGTCTTGGGCAGAACTTATACAGGCAACCACAGTGTTATGACGTCATAAATATAGATCCCGTCATGTCCAGAAAGCACTGTTTTTGTTCTGGTCTTCCTCAGTTTTTGGCTCTTCTGGTCCATTTGCCCTTCTTCTCTGATGATCCCTGAGATACTGTGGAGGAAGAATGTGATACAGATGTAACATTTGTGGCCGAGCTCTACACTAGCTGACTCTTATTCTCTTGACCAGTTGTGAGTGTCTGCATTAACTACTGTTTCAAATGAGGTCTGAGAGCTAGGCTAGCTTCAAATCCAATTTTGAAGACCCCGTGTGTGCAAATGACACTGAGCCACACCACCATGTATGCATCACCACTGTCTTCAGAAATCCAACGCTTTCAGTCTGGAGACAATTTTATAACCGTGCCATAGAGCTTCTTCCTGGCTTCAGAGTACAGCTTGAGGCAGAGCTTGCACACTAGTGTGAAACCTTGGAACAGTTATGTGAGTGCTCTCTTGGCCTCAGCTTCTTAATCTGCAGAGTAAAGCTAGCAATGCACTGTAAACCCTCCCCACCCCCCCCAAACCCCCCAGCCCCTAGCCCCTGTCCCTTGTGTGCCATCACGGGCCTTAACAAGAGAGTGCACATAATGATATTCTGCACTTTGCCTGTGTTGAAGTGCTCAGTACAGTTGGATGTTGGTAACAATTTAACAGTTTCATTGTGCTGGCTATTTTAAGTCATCTGATAGGATGGAAACTCATTTGAGAAAATGCCTCCATAAGGTTGGGCCAAAAGGCAAGCTTGTAGGGCAGCAGTTTTCAACCTGGGGGTCTCAACCCCTTTGGGGTTGACATAACAGATATCCTGTATATCAGATATTTTCATTATAATTTATAACAGTAGAAAAATTACAATTATGAAGTAGCAACAAAATAATCTTGTAGCTGGGGCCACCACAACCTGAGGAACTGTATTAAAGGGTTGCAGCATGCAGAAGGTTGAGAAGCATTGTGGTGGCACATTTTCTGCTTAGTGATTGATGCGAGAGACTGTGCCATACCTGAGCTGGTGGTCCTGGGTTTTATAAGAGCAGGTTGAGCAGGCCATGAGGAGCAAGTCAGTAAGCAGCACTCCTTTGTAGCCTCTGCATCAGCTCCTCCAGGTTTGAGTTCCTGCCTTGACATTCCTCAATAGACTCAGGATGTGTAAGTTAAATAAGCCCTTTCCGCCTCAAGCTTTTTTTTTTTTTAACTTTTTCCTCCTGCCCCACTCACTCGCTGTAGCAGTCTTCAGACACCTCAGAAGAAGACATCAGATCTCATTACGGATGGTTGCAAGCCAACATGTGGTTGCTGGGATTTGAACTTAGGACCTTTGGAAGAGCAGTTGGTGCTCTTAACCACTAAGCCCTCTCTCTAGCCCTAAGAGGTTCATCTTACACAATGTCCTTCCCCTCTTCTATCCAGAGGTAGACCAGATCACAATTTGTTACTTTCTCTATGAAGGCTTAAAAATATCTGTTGATGAGCAAATCTCCCTCACAGCACTGCAAGTATCTGCCTCTATAGTTAGGTTTGTGGTTAGATAATCCTTAAGATCAGCATGAAATTTCTTCTGGGACTGGTCAATAGGTCTTCAAGAACATTTCTTCTCATAACAGATTTGAATCGTTCTTCCTGCAAACTCTTCTAGTCTGATTCTTCTTATTTATCATGTCTGCACTGCCTCTCCCTGACTTCACATTTGTCCTTGGGGCTCTTTCTTGCTTGGCTTGCCAGCCCTGCTGCCTGACTCCATCTAGGGACAGTTTTCAAACCTCAGCCCCAAGCCAAGATTGTGTCCCCAGGCTATTGCCTTGCCTTCTCTGCCATCAGACCTCACTCTGCTCATAGCTTTTCCGGCGCTGACAATGCCCAAGGACTGATCACCAACGGTTCCCATAAGATGATCACAGCTCATATCATCCTGCTGTCTGTTATTTGTCTTTCTTGTCTGATAGATGAAATTTTCCACGATGTAGAGACCTTGTCCTTGATAGTAGTAGATCCTCCACAGGACCAGGTTTAGAATAAGCTTGTTCTAAGTGATCATTGATTGAATATATTATTCCATCTTAACCTAGTGACACTGGGTCCTCTGGCTCTGTTAGTTCTCAAGGCCACAGGGAGGAATTTCACATCACATGCACTTCATCTCCCATTACACAGCCAGGTTCACATAAATGGAAAGAGCAGATAGGTTGACTATGTATGAGTTTTAGAATTTTCACCAGAATGTGAAAGTATCTTATCATCTCACCTATGAAAGACTTTTTTCTTACCCTTTTCCATTGTATGTCATCTCTACAAACTTGAATGTTATCAACATTCTTTATTCACGTTACTTCATTTATATATTCTCAGAATTAATGCTCTGCATTTTACCAAAGTGGTTTGTTAATATTAATCTCCTACTCTTGTCCATTAGTTCCCTGAAGGAAATCTTTTCTGATTTTCTCTCTGTGTTTGTGTGTGAGTGTGTGAGAGTGTGTTTGTGAGTGTGTGAATGTGTGTGTGTGTGTGCACGACCTTGTTGTGCCACCTATTACAAAGCATATATTATAAAACAGTGATTAAGTTGAAAGATGCATAAGACTATAAGATAATCTCATTTTCTGTTTGATTCCACTGCCCTGGCTCTCACTGAATACATTTCCCTTAATAACTAGTTCTTAATTATATTTGGCTATAAAATAATAGAGATCCTTAAGTGATCTTGTCTCTTTTTACTTCTGAATGTCTGTGGCCTATGGTTCTGAGACCGAATTTAAGACCTTTATGTCTTCTTGTGTCTGATGATCTCAGAATTAGTCAAAAGGATTTTAAAAATGTGATTATTATTTTGCTATGAGAAATATGCACATTGAAATTATTCATTATTAAAATATATAAGATCAAACCACTTCTCACTTCCCTATTACTTAAAGACATACACTTTAGGGAAATATACATTATTTCCTCAATGAGATACTACAGACTGTCTACTACACAAATTATTCTTGATGTTGACGGACACTACTGTTGTTGGGACTAGGAGGAAAGGAAGGAAGGGATACTGTGGTGGGGATGTAAAAAAATAATTAAAGAGCTTAGAGTAGAAAACAAGGAAAAGATACAGCATTGAAAGATAGTTAGAGAAAATGTTTAATATTTGCTAACATGAAGAGATATCTATGCACTGTAGGTATATAGCTGAATGAGAGATGCAGGAAACGAAGGTGCACAGAAATGTTTTACTATAAAAACCAACACACACACTCTCTCTCTCTCTCTCTCTCACACACACACACACACACACACACACACACACATCCGCAGACAGACAAGCTGTGGAATTAGACATTTTAAGAAAGTGATAGAATTCTAGGCACTAGATTTAGATATTATACAACAGCACATAGACAAAACCCCTCCATACACTCCTCATTCCCATAGGAAAATATGTGGCATAAAAATTCATCTAAATCAGTTAATTGGGTAATATTAAGTTAATCTGATATAAAGCCTGTACCACATACTGCTCTCATGCTAGAGATATAATAGTGTGAGCAGACTAAGTAGACATGACCTCTGCACCAACAGAGGTGTCAGTGCTTCCAAGAGGCAGACAGAGCAGGTTTAGGCTGACACGGTGATAAATGTTGTGACCACATAGTAAGGAAGCCATGATGATAGACAAACAGGACCCGTGGCCTGATTCTGAGAGTCAGTGATGGCAGCCTTTGGGGGAAACCCAAGTTCACAGGGAAAAGACAAGTCAAGCAGTTGAAGCTAGACAGTCCCCCCAAAAAAGACCATGATGGTTTGGAAGCTTCCAGAAGGAAGGTCAGCGGGGGGGAAACAGTCAGCACACTGCTGGATGACTACTGATTTTCTGCCTGCAGTGTTTAGAGTTTGTATGAATGAAATAGTGAGGAGAGGAAAGGGTGGAGAGGGAGTATTTGAACTTGATCTTGAATCATCTCTCAGAGGACAACATCAATGGTTCAAGGGTTCAATAAATGGGTTAACATTACTGTCTACTCTGTAGGAAGCAACCATTATTTATTCATTTTAAAAGGGGCGGGAGGGGACTGGAAAGATGGCTCAGTGGTTAAGAGCACTGACTGCTCTTCCAGAGGTCCTGAGTTCAATTCCCAGCAACCACATTATAGCTCACAGCCATCTGTGATGCGATCTGATTCCCTCTTCTGGTGTACCCGAAGACAATGTACTCACATAAAATTAATAAATAAATACAAAAGAAAGAAAGAGTAAAATCTTCACAATTAAAAAGCAACAACAACAAGTAAAAAAAAAAGCCCTAATTACCAGGATCTTGCTATCCTGCTCAATCTGACTTTTAAGTCCCAGACCTACATAGGCTTCATTCTTGTGGGAAAATATGTAAAATAAAAAATATAATATATGTTTCTATATATACTAATTTGTTTAAAATCAGTCTCTGAAGGATATTCAATCATGTGAAATGTGCTTTTTCCTTAGCATTTTAAAAAGCAAGACATATGTATGTATCACATAATCCCATTATGCAAAACAGTATAGATAAGGCATATGTTATACATAATATAAAGAAAACTGTTGTCCCCCTTCGAGCCGCCATTTGCAGCAGAGAACCAGGAAGCTCCACAGCCTTCTGTGCTTAGCCTACAAGTAGAGAATGATCTCCCAGCAGCAATTTCACTTCTGAGTGCGGAGGTGAGATCTCTACCTTTTCTCTGGAGGGGTACAGCTAAGAGCACACAAGGCATATGATCGGTGGAGCAGTTGGGACAAGAGTCTTCCCTTCTGGCCGCCATTTGCAGCAGGGAACCAGACAGCGCCACAGCCTTCTGTGCACAGACCCTGCCAAAAGAGAGTTGGTCTCCCAAGAATACAGACACAGGCTTACAGGTCCATAGGAGGGGTAAGCTCCAGCCAGAGACAAGACCAACTAACACCAGAGATAACCAGATGGCGAAAGGCAAGCACAAGAACCCTACCAACAGAAACCAAGGCTACTTAGCAATATCAGAGCCCAGTTCTCCCACCACAGCAATTCCCGGATACCCTAACACATTGGAAAAGCAAGAGTTGGATTTAAAGTCTCTTCTCATGATGCTGTTAGAGGACATTAAGAAGGACATAAATAACTCCCTTAGAGATATACAGAAGAACATGGGTCAAATGGTAAAAGCCCTTAAAGAGGAAACACAAAAATCCCTGAAAGAATTACAGGAGAACACAAATAAGTGAAGTAACTGAACAAAACGATCCAGAATCTAAAAATGGAAGTAGAAAAAATAAAGAAATCACAAAGTGAGACTTTTTGAAGATAGAAAATCTTGGAAAGAATTCAGGAGTCATAGATGCAAGCATCAACAGCAGAATATAAGAGATGGAAGAATCTCAGGGGCTGAAGATACCATAGAAAACATTGACTCAACAGTTAAAGAAAATGCAAAATACAAAAAACTCCTGAGCCAAAACATCCAAGAAATCCAGGACACAATGAGAAGACCAAACCTAAGGATTATAGGTATAGAAGAGAGTGATTTCCAACTTAAAGGGCCAGTAAATATCTTCAACAAAATTATAGAAGAAAATGTCCCTAACCTAAAGAAAAAGATGTCCATGAACATACAAGAAGCCTACAGAACTCCAAACAGACTGGACCAGAACAGAAAGTCCTCCCGGCACATAATAATCAAAACACCAAATGCACTAAACAAAGAAAGAATATTAAAAGCAGTAAGAGAAAAATGTCAAGCAACCTATAAAGGCAGGCCTACCAGAATTACACCAGACTTCTCTCCAGAGACTATGAAAGCCAGAAGATCCTGGGCAGTTCTCATACAGACCCTAAGAGAACACAAATGCCAGCCCAAACTACTATACCCAACAAATCTCTCAAATATCATATGAGGAGAAACCAAGATATTCCATGATAAAACCAAATTTACGGAGAGAGTGCAGAGTGCACTCCGCCATCTTTGCTCCAGTGTCCAGGTAGTTGGGACCGCCAGGCTCAGAGACAGACAGGCATAATATCGCTTCGGTCTCAGGCAGCTTGTGTGTAACCTGCTCCAAGAGCTGGGCAGATCAGCAGTAACCAGCGCGCCAGCTCTGCTGTGGGACTTCTGCCTTGCAGAGGGATCCCCGCACTGGGTGGGAGCCTACCAGTTTCCCTTTAGCGATCTCTGTTCCTGAATCAACTGCACTGAGGAGACAGGTATCCAGGTTCCTCCCAATATAACATCGCTTGGGACACAGCCTGTCGTGCTTCCATCTGTGCCCAAGAGCAGGACAGCGCTGGGGTCGTCTGGGTGCCAGATCTGTTGTAGGCCATCCCCGCTGCAGGGTGACCTGTGCTGCCGAGAGAGTGCACAGTTCACTCCGCCATCTTTGCTCCAGTGTCCAGGTAGTGGGAACCGCCAGGCTCAGAGACAGACAGGCTTGGGTCTCAGGCAGTTTGTGTGTACCCTGCTCCCAAGAGCTGGGCAGGTCTGCAGTAATCGATGTGCCAGCCATACTGAGGGACTTCTGCCCTGCAGAGGGACGCCCCCTCCCCCCCCCACTCTAGGAGAGATCACACCCCCCTGCACAGGGCAGGAGCCTACCAGCCTCCCTTTGGCGACCTCTACTCCAGGAATCCACTACATTGGGCCTTTGGATGTGCAGGGACTCCCCAATATAACATCACTTGGGGCAAGGCACATCAGGGCTCCAAAGTCACTCAGGAACAGGGCAAGCCCCAGAAATCGATACCAGGAGAATCCCGGTAATCCAGGGGGGCCAGAAATAGCTTTGCAGGCTCACAGGAGGTCCAACCAACAGCCAGTGACAGCAGGACCAACTAACACCAGAGGTAAACAGATGGCAAAAGGCAAACGTGGGAACGTTACTAACTGAACTCAAAGTAATATGGCACCATCCAAAACCAACTTTCCAACAGCAGCAAGTCCTGGATACCCCACCACACCCGAAAGACAAGACCTGGAATTAAAATCACTTCTTAATTTGCTATTAGAGGATCACAAGAAGGACATAAATAAATCTAATAAAGAATTACAGGAGACCATGAATCAATGGTTAGAAACCCTTACAAAAGAAACACAAAAATCGCTTAGATAAATGCAGGAGAACATGGATCAACAGATGGAGGCCCACAAGGAGACAACACAAAAATCGCTTAAAGAAATGAATCAATGGGTAGATGCACTTTCAAAGGAATCACAAAAATTGCATAAAGAAATGCAGAAGAATATGGGTCAACAGATGGATGCCCTTAGGGAGGCAACACAAAAATTGCTTAAAGAAATGAATTAATGGATAGATGCCCTTACAAAGGAAACACGAGAACTGCTTAAAGAAATGCAGGAGATGATGGAACAACAGATGGATTCCCATGAGGAGGAAACACAAAAATCGCTTAGAAAAATACAGGAGAACTTGGGTCAACAGGCAGAAATCCTGAAAGAGGTAATGCAAAAATACCTTAAAGAAATACAGGAAAATACAAACAGACAAGTGAAGGATCTCAGCAAATCCATCCAGGATCTAAAAAAGGAAGTAGAAACAACTAAGAAATCACAAAGGGAGAAAACTTTGGAGATAGAAAACCTTGGGAAGAAATCAGGAGTCCTAGATGCAAACATCAACAATAGAATACAAGAGATGGAAGAAAGAATCTCAGGTGCTGAAGATACCACAGAAAGCATCGACTCAACAGTCAAAGAAAATGCAAAATGCAAAAAACGTGTAACCCAAAACATCCAGGAAATCCAGGATACCCCACCACACCCGAAAGACAAGATCTGGATTTAAAATCACTTCTCATGATGCTATTAGAGGATCACAAGAAGGACAAAAATAAATCTCATAAAGAGTTACAGGAGACCATGAATCAACGGTTAGAAGCCCTTACAAAGGAAACACAAAAATCGCTTAGACAAATGCGGGAGAACATGGATCAAAAGATGGAGGCGCACAAGGAGACAACACAAAAATCGCTTAACGAGATGAATCAACGGGTAGATGCACTCACAAAGGAATCACAAAATTTGCATAAAGAAATGCAGAAGAATATGGGTCAACAGATGGATGCCCATAAGGAGGCAACACAAAAATTGCTTAAAGAAATGAATCAACGGTTAGATGCCCTTACAAAGGAAACACGAGAACTGCTTAAAGAAATGCAGGAGACGATGGATCAACAGATGGATTCCCATGAGGAGGAAACACAAAAATCGCTCAGAGAAATGCAGGAGAACGTGGGTCATCAGGAAGAAATCCTGAAAGAGGTAATGCAAAAATACCTTAAGGAAATACAGGAAAATACAAACAAACAAGTGAAGGATCTCAGCAAATCCATCCAGGAACTAAAAAGGAAGTAGAAACAACTAAGAAATCACAAAGGGAGACAACTTTGGAGATAGAAAACCTTGGGAAGAAATCAGGAGTCATAGATGCAAGCATCAACAATAGAATACAAGACATGGAAGAAAGAATCTCAGGTGCTGAAGATTCCATAGAAAGCATCGACTCAACAGTCAAAGAAAATGCAAAATGCAAAAAACGTGTAACCCAAAACATCCAGGAAATCCAGGACACAATGAGAAGACCAAACCTAAGGATTATAGGTATAGATGAGAGTGAAGATTTGCAACTTAAAGGGCCAGTAAACATCTTCAATAAAATTATGGAGGAAAACTTCCCTAACCTAAAGAGAGAGACTCCAATGAACGTACAAGAAGCCTACAGAACTCCAAACAGACTGGACCAGAACAGAAATACCTCCTGTCACATAATAATCAAAACACCGAATGTTCTCAACAAAGAAAGAATACTAAAAGCAGTAAGAGAAAAGGGCCAAGTGACATACAAAGGAAGACCTATCCGAATCACATCAGACTTCTCACCAGAGACTATGAAAGCCAGAAGATCCTGGGCAGATCTCATGCAGACACTAAGACAGCACAAATGCCAGCCTAGACTACTATACCCAGCAAAACTCTCAATCACCATAGATAGAGAGACCAAGATATTCCATGATAAAACCAAATTTTCACAATATCTTTCCACAAATCCAGCCCTGCAATGGATAATAGGTGGAAACCTCCAATACAGGGAGAGAAACAACACCCAGGAAAAAATGAGATAATATCCTTCTTGAATCAAACCCAAAAGTAGATAAACACTGAAACATAAAGATAGCGTCAAGAATGGCAGATGGCAATAATCACTTTGCCTTAATCTCTCTTAATATCAATGGTCTCAATTCCGCAATTAAAAGACATAGACTAGCAGACTGGATACGTAAACAGGACCCAGCATTTTGCTGCATGCAGGAAACGCACCTCAGTGTCAAAGACAAACACTACCTCAGAGTAAAAGGCTGGAAAACAATTTTACAAGCAAATGGCCCCAAGAAACGAGGTGGAGCAGCCATCCTAATATCAGATAAAATTGATTTTCAACCTAAAGTCATCAAAAAAGACACAGAAGGACACTACATACTGATCAAGGGAAAAATCCACCATCAAGAACTCTCAATTATGAATATCTATGCTCCAAATGCAAGGGCACCCTCATTCGTAAAAGAAACTTTACTAAAGCTCAAAGCACACATCGCACCGCACACAATAATAGTGGGTGATTTCAACACCCCGCTCTCTGAAATGGATCATTCAGGAAAGCAGAAACTAAACAGGGACACAGTGAATCTAATTGAAGCCTTGGACCAACTGGAACCAACAGATATATATAGAACATTTCATCCTAGAGCTAAAGAATACACCTTCTTCTCAGTTCCTCATGGTACCTTCTCCAAAATTGACCATATAATTGGTCACAAATCAGACCTCAACAGATATAAGAAGATAGAAATAATCCCATGCCTCCTATCAGATCACTATGGAATAAGGGTGGTCTTCAATGGCAACAAAAACAAAAGAAAACCCACGTACACATGGAGGCTGAACAATGCTCTACTCAATGATAACTTGGTCAAGGTGGAAATAAAGAAAGAAATCAAAGACTTTTTGAAATTTAATGAAAATGAAGGCACAACATACCCTAATTTATGGGACACAATGAAAGCAGTGCTAAGAGGAAAATTCATAGCCCTGAGTGCCGCCAAAAAGAAACGGGAGACAGCATACACTAACAGCTTAATGGCACACCTGAAAGCCCTGGAACAAAAAGAAGCAAATACACCAAAGAGGAGTAGAAGGCAGGAAATCATCAAACTCAGGGCTGAAATCAATCAAGTAGAAACAAATAAAACCGTACAAAGAATCACCAAAACGAGGAGTTGGTTCTTTGAGAAAATCAACAAGATAGATAAGCCCTTAGCCAGACTAACCAGAGGGCACAGAGATAGTATCCAAATTAATAAAATCAGAAATGAAAAGGGAGAGATAACAACAGAAACTGAGGAAATTCAAAAAATCATCAGATCCTACTACAGAAACCTGTATTCAACACAACTAGAAAATCTTGAGGAAATGGACAATTTCCTTGACAGATACCAAGTACCAAAATTAAATCAGGATCAAATAGACCATCTTAACCATCCTATAACCCCTGAAGAAATAGAAGTTGTCATTGGAAGTCTTCCAACCAAAAAAAGCACAGGTCCAGATGGTTTTATTGCAGAATTCTATCACACCTTCAAAGAAGACCTAACACCAATACTCTTCAAACTGTTCCACAAAATAGAAACAGAAGGAACACTACGCAACTCGTACTATGAAGCCACAATTACACTAAAACCAAAAGCACACAAAGATCCGACAAAGAAAGAGAATCTCAGGCCAATCTCTCTTATGAATATCGATGCAAAAATACTCAATAAATTTCTTGCCAACCGAATCCAAGAACACATCAAAACGATCATTCACCACGATCAAGTAGGCTTCATCCCAGGGATGCAGGGATGGTTCAATATAAGGAAATCCATCAATGTAATCCACTACATAAACAATCTCAAAGAAAAAAACCACATGGTCATCTCATTAGATGCTGAGTAAGCATTTGACAAAATTCAGCATCCTTTCATGCTAAAGGTCTTGGAAAGATCAGGAATTCAAGGCCCATATCTAAACATAGTAAAAGCAATTTACAGCAAACCGGTAGCCAGCATCAATCTAAATGGAGAGAAACTTGAAGCAATCCCACTAAAATCAGGGACTAGACAAGGCTGCCCTCTCTCTCCATATCTTTTCAATATAGTACTTGATGTTCTAGCTAGAGCAATTAGACAACAGAAAGAGGTCAAAGGGATACAAATTGGAAAGGAGGAGTCAAACTATCACTATTTGCAGACGATATGATAGTATACTTAAGCGACCCAAAGAACTCCACCAGAGAACTCCTACAGCTGATAAATGACTTCAGCAAAGTGGCCGGATATAAAATCAACTCAAGCAAGTCAGAAGCCTTCCTATACTCAAAGGATAAGCAGGCTGAGAAAGAAGTAAGAGAAATAATACCCTTCACAATAGCCACAAACCATATTAAGTATCTTGGTGTGACTCTAACCAAACAAGTGAAAGATCTGTATGACAAGAACTTCAAGTCTCTGAAGAGAGAAATTGAAGACCTCAGAAGATGGAAAAATCTGCCATGCTCATGGATTGGCAGGATTAATATAGTAAAAATGAGCATCTTACCAAAAGTAATACACAGATTCAATGCAATCCCCATCAAAATCCCAACTCAATTCTTCATAGAGTTAGAAAGAGCAATTCAAAAATTCATCTGGAATAACAGAAAACCCAGAATAGCTAAAACTATTCTCAAGAGTAAAAGAACCTCTGGGGGAATCAGTATCCCGGACCTCAAGTTGTACTACAGAGCAATAGTGTTAAAAACCGCATGGTATTGGTACAGTGACAAGCATGTAGATCAATGGAACAGAATTGAAGACCCAGAAATGAATCCACACTCCTATGGTCACTTGATCTTTGACAAAGGAGCTAAAACCATCCAGTGGAAAAAGATAGCCTTTTCAACAAATGGTGCTGGCTCAGCTGGAGGTCAACATGCAGAAGAATGCAAATTGACCCATTCCTATCTCCTTGCACTAAGCTCAATACTAAGTGGATCAAAGATCTCCACATAAAACCAGACACACTGAAACTAATAGAAGGGAAACTAGGGAAGAACCTTGAACATATGGGCACAGGGGAGAATTTCCTGAACAGAACTCCAATAGCTTATGCTCTAAGATCAAGAATAGACAAATGGGACCTCATTAAATTACAAAGTTTCTGCAAGGCAAAAGACACTGTCAAAAAGACAAAGCGGCAACCAACTAACTGGGAACTGATCTTTACCAACCTTACATCCGTCAGAGGGCTAATATCCAATATATACAAAGAACTCAAGAAGTTAAACTCCAGAGAGGCAAGTAACCCTATTAAAAAATGGGGTACAGAGCTACACAAAGAGTTCTCACCTGAAGAATATCTAATGGCTGAGAAGCACCTAAAGAGATGTTCATCATCCTTAGTCATTAGGGAAATGCAAATGAAAACAACCTTGAGATTCCATCTCACACCAGTCAGAATGGCTAAGATCAAAAACACAGGAGACAGCAGTTGTTGGCGTGGATGTGGGGAAAGAGGACCACTCCTCCACTGCTGGTGGAATTGCAAGCTGGTACAACCACTCTGGAAAGCAGTCTGGCGGTTCCTCAGAAAACTGGGCATGACACTCCCGGAGGATCCGGCTATACCACTCCTGGGCCTATACCTAGAAGCTTTACCAGCATGCAATAAGGACACATGCTCCATTATGTTCATAGCAGCCTTATTTATAATAGCCAGAAGCGAGAAAGAACCCAGATGTCCCTCAATGGAGGAATGGATTCAGAAGGTGTGGTATATTTACACAATGGAATACTACTCTGCAATTAAAAACAATGAATTCACGAAATTCCTACGCAAATGGTCAGAACTTGAAAATATCATCCTTAGTGAAGTAACCCAATCACAAAAGGACACACATGGTATGCAGTCACTGATAAGGGGATATTAACCCAGAATCTCGGAATACCCTATACAGATTTCGCATATCAATAGATTTCCAAGAAGATGGAAGGGGAGACCCCTGGTCCTGGAAAGAGTGGATGTAGGGGAATGCCAGGACAGAGAAACTAGAGTGGGTTGAATGGGGAAAAGATGGAGGGAAGGGGGCTTATGGGACTTTCGGGGAGGGAGGAAACGGGAAAGGGGAAATGATTTGGATGTAAATAAAAAATAACTTAGAAAATAAAATTTAAAAAAAAAGAAAGAGGGGATAATCATTGTTTACTCCCCACCACTGAATAAATATTCTCAATATAGATTGTGAATTTGTTTGTTAAATCTATTGTTTATTATGGTATTAACAAATATAAAGTGTTAGAATAATGTAAAGATGTAAATTGTTTTAATAAGGAAGGATTAATACTTAGATTATGATTGATGTTTCCAAAATAAGAAAAAACTACAAAGCCTTTGCAAGTTATGAAGGAATAAGTGAAGTATTTAAGGCACTGAGAGTATGAGACTTAAAGGAAATAGATGTGGTATTAAAGTCTCTCTGTCCTCAGCTCAACATTGATGACAAACTGCCTGTAATATAAGTTCAATTCTATCCTATGTCCAGTCTACATTGAGGAGAGTCAAACACAGAGATGAATCTCTCAGTGCTTCCTAGAGAAGTCACAGTCACTCCAAGCAAGGATGTGGAGTTATGCTCACTAAGAGAGATAATAGTACAAAGAAAAATTTGAAGGTAAAGAGATTTTCAGAAGCCCAAGTGATAACTTAGGGATGAATTTTCAATAGGCCTTAACAGAACATAAACTGAACTTGATTTTGCTAAATATGCAATATTAAGCAGGCAAAGGTAAAGTATGATAACTTCTAAAATGCAGTGTGTCTCTTTAGTAATTGAAGGGACACCAGTCCTCAAAATGTATGTTTAATCATATGAATGTTATTTAGAAAACAAATTCTCACTTCTGGTTCTCTTTGTCACATATGGATATATCTCATTGTCCCAGATAAAAGAGAAGACCTTTGCTTATTTCAGCATTGCAGGGTCCATAAACAGCTGAGGGAAACTGAACTATCTTCTTAAATACTGAAGCCAAATCTAAAAGCTGTATTTATCAAACATGGAACACCATCTCTTTCTAGAGTACTTCTCCCAAATAGGTTGTGACCTTCAATACACTAACCATACATACTGCCCAACTTAAAGAGGCTGTAGGATCTTCTGTTATCAAACTCATAGATTTGGAGAATTGTTCAGAAATTCCATGTTGTGTCCTTGGACTTGAACTGGCTTCTCTTACAAAGCCCTAGGTATGTGTTCTGAGTGAAGTAACAAACGGCTGATTCAAGTTATATTCTTTTTTGAAGGGTTCTGAAACATAGTCCAAGTCTTAATAGAATCATATTTCACCTTACTAAACATAACTCGCGTTAATAATGATGCTAAAAATAGTTTCTCAAAATTTAGCTTTTAATACTTTGCACAAGGTTCTAAAAGTAGAGAGACAGCAGCTGATTCTGAGCTTATACTGGTTAGTTCAAAATTCCTCAAGTGTTTTCACCAAACTACTGACCTTTCAACAAGGACCAAAAACAAATCAGTCTTCTGACACCCAAAACAAATACTTCCATTGGTTTTTAGATGATATTTTTGCCTATTCTCTTTCTATAATAAGGGGGGGGGAACTGCCCTCAATTACTATGTTCTGAATAGAAATTATAACAATCCCAACAATCTGACCTTAGTGTATTGTGTAAGCTACCCCTCTCACATAACACTCTCCTACTATGAATGCCATCATCAAATTTCTATCTTGTTTTCAGAATCTTTGTCTTCTGCTCAGTTTTATTTTGGTCCCTTAGAAGGACTCTTCTCTGAGGTACCATAGCTCCTGCCCTTTCTATATCACCTCTTTTGGACAGTTTAAACATTTAGGATAGATCCATTGCACAAGCAACTAAAGTTACAGATATCCTCTCGAAGGTGACTACAGTGCCAACCCACTCATCATTCACCTTGCCATAGCATCAACAGTGCTTGATTCATGGAAATGCAATATTTGTGAGAAGTCTGAAAGAGTGGGAAGGCTAAATACAGGAATGTAAGACACATTGCCATAAAACCATTTCTTAAAATTTAGCATCTGACAATGAGAAATTAACTTAGGAAGGTAGCTCAGGTATTTGTAGTGGCCATGCAAACTAGAGGACTTGAATTCTATATAAAGAACCCTTGAAGAAAATCTAAAATGCTGATTGGAACTTCCTCTGTGAGTTATGTGATTATATGCAGATCCGTTGAGCATGCTGGCTAATGAGTGACTCTGTTTCTATATATCATTACCTGTGGCTTTGGTTTATCTATCCCCTTAATTTGCCTTGGTCTGCCACATCATGTAAACAAAGGATTATATAAAAACTTCTGAATACATGCATGTTCACATGCACGTACGCATGCGCACACATACACACACACACACACACACACACACATACACACCAAGTTCTTGCCACATCAGGAACTTCTCAAAAGTCAGGTGCTTTACTTATTTCCACTGAAACTGGCATGAGATGTGCTCTAAATCACAATTTCAGACTGTGTTCTCTCCTTTTGTTTAAGCTAAAGAAGCTAACAGAATTTATAGAGTAGGAGCAATTTTATTTAAGTCAGGATAGGAATAAAATGTTATATAATGCCACAATGTTTAGTATATTTGAAAACCACTGTCATTATTAAACATTCAAAGGGAGTCAGGCCAAAAAGAATGAAAAAGAAGAGACCATAGACTCTGAAGCAATATAACCCTGGAGAAGTCACTGGAAAACTATTGAGAAACAATATAACAAGTGTTATTATCTGATGCTAGGAGAAGGCCTATGTGCTGTTTTCAATATCTTTATTTATTGATATACTGTGACCCAGGATAATCTCAAAGTCATTGTGCCATGCCTGAAGATATTTGTAAATATTTCATTCTGTCCTGGGTTCTGAGGTTATAAGCATGTGCACTAAGTCTAATTTGTACTGTACTTGTAAATCAGGCCAGGTCTTTGCACATATTAAGCAAAATCTCTACAAATTATCATTCCTATGAATGACTTTTTAAATTAAGAGTACAAAATAAAAGAGGAAAGTATCCACTGTAAAGCAATGAACCTGATAAAAACCACACTGCAAAGTAGATAATAATAAATCCTTATATGGAACATAACAATTAAAATGATAACACACATTTAAATAGAAAAAATATTAATATATGGATTTTTGCCTGCCAAATATTTGGGCACCACATGTATGCAATTCCCACAGAGGCCAGAAGTGGGCACCAGATTCCACCCTAATTCGAGTTAAAGAGGTTTGTTAAATCTCATGCGAGTCCTCTGAGACTGCAAGAAATACTCTTAATGGAGGACACATCTCTCCAGTCCCTACACTTGACTTTTGTCCTTCCAGCTGTGTGTGGCTGTATCACTCTCAATCAAAGAGAGAAAACTCTGGAGACCTGTAGTAACAGGTACATGAGATAGGCATGCTAGCCGTCCTAGACTGCCACAAGGCTCCTGTGAGTTCAGGATCCTGCCAAAGGATCACTGATTGTCACTTCTCATCTAGGATAACAATGCAGATTAGACCCAGTCGATGAAATGTCTGGACAAAGGCAGCTTTGTGGCTCCAGAAGGTCCAAGATAAATAGCAGGTCCTATTCCTTCCAGCAAAGGAAAGAACATCTCTCAGTCTCCATCTGGCCTGCAGCAGCAGGTATAACACACCCAAGTGAGGAATATGCTGTCTCCAGAATCCTAATAGTAGTTCTAAATGTTGTGCTTCGTTCTTGGTGGTGGGCATGCACTAATTTATCTTTCGCCTTGAACTTAATGTCTCTGAATACCCTACACCACTAAACTCCTAAGAATTTCACTTAATTAGAAAGACCCTAAATTTCATTTAGATCTACTTCCCATCCTCTGATGCCCATATGTGTTACCAATGAGTCCAAAGTGGAGGTTACATCCTGTTAACATAATGTGCACTTTAGAGCACTACTAATATATTTCATGGAAGATACAGATGGTCAGGAGCCCTTCTAAGTTATGACCCAGAGCTGGGGAGATAATAAATCCTCGATGTAAAACTGTTAGGGTATACTACTGGCAATGCCAAATAAAGCAAATTGCTTCTGGTGATGTTAATGGACAGGTACTGACAAAGAGGTATTTGCTAGATCAGTAACTTCATGCCATATACCAAGAGATGTGTTCATCTTCTCAAGTAAGGATGCAACTCAGTGACCTATGACCTGCTGCCTCCTCTCTTCACTGTTCTTCACACCGCTGACATCTAAGCTGGAAACTGCTCTGCAGACTTCTGATTTCTTTCTCATATTCAGATGCTTTTTCCTCTGTTCTCAGCTTCTTAAGCTCTCCTTGCAATAAGCAAAGTCAGCAACCTTTGCTCCTGCTTAATGAGAAAACAAAATCTCATCTTGGGCAGTGTGTGTTTTATCTTAAGTACTGGAGATTTTCTTGTCCTTCTGCACCTGGAGACTCTCCAGATCTACATATGACCTCTGCATCTGGGCTATAAATGTGTATGAGCTATCATATTTTTTAAATCCATAGGAATTAGAATGAAATTATAGCACATTACAGACTACAACTGTTGTGTAGCCTATTTGTCACAGCTTTTGCTTTTGATTAAACTGCATAAGCAATCCATGTTTGATAGAGGAAATGCCAAACTACAGATGCAGAAGGGAAAGGCCAAAAAGCTAAAGTAAACTTTAATTCCTCCCTCCTCACAGAAATTTATTTTAATATTTTATTATGGATTCTCCTTATTTTCCCAAATACACATTAAGTAGAAATGGATATGTATGTATGTATGTATGTATGTATGTATGTATGTATGTATGTATGTATGCATGCATATAATATATATTTTTCTAACCTCTTGTTGATGAAAATATTTGAGTGACAATGGGACAGGGTTTATTTAGCTCTAGGTAGTCTCAGATTCATTATGTAGCTGAGATAGGTCTTGAACTCATGATCTTCCTGCTTTGTCTCTTGAATGTTGAGATTGCGGGCTTGTACTACCACAGGTAGCATCACCACTGCCTTTCAGCTCCAGTGTCTAATAATGAGTTACTGGGACAATCCCTCCCTGAGTTAGAAGAAGGCCACAGCAGCCTCCAAGCGAAGCCAAAAGGAATTAAGGACTAAGACATCACTTTAGAGAAATCCATTTTAGCTTCGTTTTGTTTTGTTTTTTGCTGTGTATATGGGTGTTTTGCCAGCATATGTCTGTGTGCAGTACCTGCAGAAACCAGAAGGGGCAACAGATCCCTTGGAACTGGCGTTACAGGTGGTTTTTGAGAATGGAACCTATGTCCTCTGTAACAACACCCAATGCTCTTAAATGCTATACTATCTCTCTAGCTGTTTTTTTTATTTAAAATGTATTCTTATATATTTTCAATAAAATATATTGCATCACTTTCCAATCAACATTTTAGATTTTCTTCAAGGGTTCTTTATATAGAATTCAAGTCCTCTAGTATGCATGGACACTACTTCCCACAAATATTGCATTTCCATGAATCAAGCACTGTTGATGCTATGGCAAGGTGAATGATGAGTGGGTTGGCACTGTAGTCACCTTCGAGAGGATATCTGTAACTTTAGCTGCTTGTGCAATGGATCTATCCTAAATGTTTAAACTGTCCAAAAGAGGTGATATAGAAAGGGCAGGAGCTATGGTACCTCAGAGAAGAGTCCTTCTAAGGGACCAAAATAAAACTGAGCAGAAGACAAAGATTCTGAAAACAAGATAGAAATTTGATGATGGCATTCATAGTAGGAGAGTGTTATGTGAGAGGGGTAGCTTACACAATACACTAAGGTCAGATTGTTGGGATTGTTATAATTTCTATTCAGAACATAGTAATTGAGGGCAGTTCCCCCCCTTATTATAGAAAGAGAATAGGCAAAACTATCATCTAAAAACCAATGGAAGTATTTGTTTTGGGTGTCAGAAGACTGATTTGTTTTTGGTCCTTGTTGAAAGGCCAGTAGTTTGGTGAAAACACTTGAGGAATTTTGAACTAACCAGTATAAGCTCAGAATCAGCTGCTGTCTCTCTACTTTTAGAACCTTGTGCAAAGTATTAAAAGCTAAATTTTGAGAAACTATTTTTAGCATCATTATTAACGTGAGTTATGTTTAGTAAGGTGAACTATGATTCTATTAAGACTTGGACTATGTTTCAGAACCCTTCAAAAAAGAATATAACTTGAATCAGCCATTTGTTACTTCACTCAGAACACATACCTAGGGCTTTGTAAGAGAAGTCAGTTCAAGTCCAAGGACACAACATGGAATTTCTGAACAATTCTCCAAATCTATGAGTTTGATAACAGAAGATCCGACAGCTTCTTTAAGTTGGGCAGTATGTATGATTTGGGAGAAGTACTCTAGAAAGAGATGGTGTTCCATGTTTGATAAAAACAGCTTTTAGATTTGGCTTCAGTATTTAAGAAGATAGTTCAGTTTCCCTCAGCTGTTTATGGACCCTGCAATGCTGAAATAACCCTAACACGAACCCGAACCCGAACCCGAAACCTAAACCCTAACCCTAACCCTAACCTAACCTAACCCTAACCCTAACCTTAACCCTAACCCCCCTAAACCCTAACCCTAACCCTAACCCCTAACCCTAACCTAACCCTAACCCTAACCTAACCTAACCCTAACCATAACCCCTAACCCTAACTCTAACCCCTAACCCTAACCCTAAACCCTAACCCTAACCCCCTAACCCTAACCCCCTAACCCTAACCCTAATCCTAACCCCTAACCCCTAACCCTAACCCCTAACCCCTAACCCCTAAACCCTAAACCCTAACCCTAACCCTCACTCTTGACCCTGACCCTGACCCCGAACCCGACCCCGACCCTAACCCCTAACCCTAACCCCTAACCCTAACCCTAACCCCCCTGACCCTGACCCTGACCCCTGACCCCTGAACCCTGAACCCTGAACCCTACCTCTACCCCTACCCCTGACCCCTGACCCCAACCCCTCACCCTCACCCTCACCCTAACCCCAAGACCTCCAACCCTGACCCTAACTCTCCCTCTCACTGCAAATTACATGTTTCTTTTATTCAGAATTTACATTACTATAATTTATATAATTATGTACCATAATTGGTATAATTTATACATTAATATAATTACAAATACCATGTTAACATATTTACCTCTTAGTATAAAGTAAAAATACGTTCTAATAATTTCTTAACACAGTTTCTGTATATTCAATGTTTCACAAACTTATCTCCTGATATTAAGAAGGAGAAAACGTCTGACACAAAGAACAGTCACAAAGAACACATATCTAGACATGTTCTTCAATTTCTCATATGAAATCTGAGGACTTAGAGGAGGACTTGGAAGGAAAGAACACAATCAACATTGTAGGGGAAGGTTGGCTTTCCTGTAAAAAGTACACGGAATCAAGGATATGAACATACTTAAAATACACTTTAACATGCAAATCTACACAGAATTCTTAAATATTTGATTTTAAATACTAGAGGCAGAGTCAGAAAACCCATGGATCTAGTCATCCAGTAATATAGAGCTTTTGAGTTGGATCACAAGCAGTTTTATTGTCACATGATTTATTTCTTTGCATTACCTGAGTCACTGTGTTTCTGGTTTACTACTCCATGGCACACGTCTAATATCTAATTTATAGTTAATTATGTTTTATATTGTATTCATCTGCATAACAAGCATGTTAGTTCCTTTCACTTTAACTGTAACTAGTTTTTTATCATCATTCCATATTATTATTATTGTTGTTGTTGTTTATTTTAGAAAAGTTTCCTTTTGTTTACAAGGCTTATTAATTTCTGGTTTGTTATGTTCTTAGTATAATTTATTTCCACATCCATCTTTAATGATCGGTTGAGAAGGATGCAGTTTGGACTGAGGTTGTTTATGAGGTCTGTACAAAGCTGTCCTGATAAGATCTCCTTATCTGGATACTCTACTGCACTGCAGACATGCACTAGCCCATCTTTGCTCTCAAACAAAATATACAATTTTTAAAAATGGAATTACCTTTAATCTTTCATTTCCCTTAGAGATATGAGGTCATCATTCTTCCTTGGGACAAACATTATTTTCATGTTTTCTAAGAACTATCCAAAATTTCACTTTGAAGTCTTTAATGATTTACTTAAGATACCATGTTCCGGGGCTGGAGAGATGGCTCAGCGGTTAAGAGCCCCGACTTCTCTTCCAGAAGTTGAGTTCAATTCCCAGCAACCACACGGTGGCTCACAACCATCTATAATGGGATCTGATGCCGTCTTCTGGAGCATCTGAAGGGAGCAATGGTGTTGCACTCATATGCATAACATAAATATATAAATCTTTAAAAAAAAAAAGATACCATGTTCCGTGACCCACGGTGTCCATGTTCTACTTCCTTCGCTGTGTGGCTGCTCTGAGTATAGGAACTTATGTCATATTTTTTCTATAGTTTTGTTCTTTAGATATTTTCTGGAGAAGGTGGAATGTTTCATGTTTGGAATGCGTGTTTGCAAAATGACTCTGTCCTTACATATTACAGCGTAGGGATGAAGAAAAAGGAGCAACCACTTGATATTTATCAATTAAATGTCTTCATATATAGTCTGCTACTCACACCATCATTAGCTATAGCTAAGAAATGAAAAGATTTTACTTTTGTCTAGACTAGAATGTGAACCAACATCCTTAACTTAGTATTGGTTACAGTACTGATTACAACCATCATATATTTGTTAATTTTTCCAAAAATGTGAATTATGTGACTTTTAATATCACAAAGGATGCCTCATGTATAAGAAATTACATTACCATACCTAAAAATTTTTAGCCCTAACAATACATTTAAGCCACTTTTTTCTGTTTGTCAGTAAATATCTAGTAGGCAACCCTAAGTTATCGAGGACCTAAATCATTAAACACCATCAAATAGAAAAAAATGCTTGATTTTACTACACATTATATATTGGACAGTTTATAGTTATATGGTATAATGTATCATGACGTTAGCAACTCATAAATTATAAAAATGATTCTGCTTCTTCTAAAAGGAGAAACAAACACCAGTAATCTTGAGAAAATTCTGAGGGGAAAGGCCACTGGAAACGACCACATAGACAGCTGTAAGTTAGATGACCACGGAGACAGAACTGGAGAGGAAACAGCCTAAGAAGAAGCTCGGCAAATCACTTTAAAAGGTTAAAAAGGGAAGAGAAACAAACAACACCATCTTTTTAAAGGGATACCAACTGGCAGGCACAACAATGTCTAAATCGTACCTCAGTCAATACCCCACGACAGGGTCCTGCATACATGTAGTCCGTCTGTACCAAGGTACATTATAACATGATCTAACGTCACATGAGATAGTGACCTTTACTGGTTTTCCACAGTACAATAAAATAAGTAAAATGCTAGTGTATGAATATTAATGTCATTAAATGAATCTGTCTTCTCCAAAAAGAGACACACGTTACAGACAGAACTTAGTGGCAGGTCAGTGCCTTGAAAGAGGCCTGGAGTCTTTCCCTGTCACTGTCTCACTGAAGCTCAACACCTGCTATTTACCAGCATGGAAACAGCAGCAGACAGGACAATGGTCAGCAAGATTCAGTGAACGGTGAAGGATATTTTCAGCTTGTAATATGAAATTTAGGTACCCAGAGGCCTCAGAAGACACAACTTCACAGAGAGGTAAGGAGTACAAGGTCTTGTTTAAAAGTCCATGAAATCAAGAAGATAAAAAATTTGTAAATACCATTTATACTTAAAAACACAAGCTTATACAGAATTCTGAAATATTGAAATAAGAACATCAGAGATGGAAAAGCTAGAAGAGCCACTCGGCTCATGATGTAAGGCTTTCCATTCAAATCAGGTACTGTTCTTAAAGTCACAGGATTTCTATCTCTGAATTATGGGAACCACAGCCCTTTTGGTGTATGATACTTAGATCAAATTTTTGGGTCATTATATTTGACATATGATGTTATTTACATAGAAAGCATATTAGCCCCTTCCACTCAAATGTAAATCCTATAGGGATATTTATCATTACTTTTCTATATTGTGATTATATAAGAAGTCTCCTCATTTATATAAAAGGCACATTTGTTATATTTGTTTGCAGAGCGTGTGCAAGCCTGGGCTAGATGCTCTATGCGGCACACCAGACAAGAACTCGCAGATGCATCTCCCCTCACACATGAAACATTGCTTTTAAAAGCAGGGGACATTACCCTGAACTTGTGGTTGTCTTAATGATACCTATAAATGGAAAAAAAATGATTTCCTAAAAGTATCCTGTAGGATTTTTGCCATATTTGCATAAATGAAACTTAACTATTTTTTTAAATTTTTAGCATGTTTACAGGATTTTTATTCTCATGAATCACCTCTCAAGGGGAAAGGTCATACATGATTTTTTAATAGTATATTTTAGATTGGCTTAAGATCACAAACAGTAGAACACAGTTCTGTGCAGTGTATCAAACAGCTAGAGACACACAATGATATGAATTCAGTTGCTTCTAAGAAAGAGGAGAAGGATTTGATAACAAAGATTTGGGGACAATCATTGATGAATACAGCTATATACGCCTATCACACAGGAAAACATAACTAAATTAACCAACCATAGAGACAGAAACTGTCAGAAAGATCAAATTCTTTTCTGCAAAAACAGCTCAACATTGGCGTAAAGCATTTTTTTTAAAAGGCAGGAGGACAAACAAACAAATAAAATGCTCTGTTTGACAGACACCAAGCAGTAGGCACAATAATCACACTGTTTTATTACAAACTACACACTGGGATCATGTTGAGCCTGCACAGGAGCTGCCTGTATTTCAGCAAGTTCTATTGTTCTCTGTGACAGTGAAATAAGTCACTAGAACGAGACCCTAACTTCAGACGTTCTGCTCTGGAAGGTGAGTTTCTGTTTCTAAGCATTGAGGTGGATTCAGGGACCTGGATTTTTTTGTCACTGGGGAAAGATTAAAGTAACAAAACTTCCTTACCAGTTTGGTACTTTTTGGTACTTGGTCCTCTGAGGGAGGACTGGAGCCCAGAACTTCCCAAACTTCATTGCTATTTCTGTGCTATTGACTGGGTTGGAGAAAACCACAAAGGACAGAGCAGAATGATAGCAGACATTAGATATTAGACATTATTATTATTATCATTATTATTATAATGATATTAGACATTAGATAGGTTTCAGAAAATGGTAAGGAAAGACATGACCAGAAATTAAGATACCCAGAGGGCTTAATACACAGCACTCTATCCATTCATTACAAGAGGAGGTGGCCTTACTTGGGAAGATAAACATTTGTAAAATAGGTTAAACCTATAATAAATTCAAATATGCACCGAAGTTTGAAACATTTCATAGGAAACAAGAGAGAAGAAACACCTTAAAATTATTTCATGCAGCTCTACGGTCTCTGTCTACCTACGGTGTTGGTTTTGCTATTTTGTGGTGTGATTTAATTCTTAGAAATATGTAAAAACAATGTCTTGTTTTCTTAGACTTCAAAACACTCAAGAAAAAATTTTAAACTGGAAGAAAAGGAGTCGAGAGGCGTCTGGGATCTGTCAGTCATGAGAATTGTTTTTTTAAGGAATCTCTTCCTATTGTTTCTCTGCCTTTTGGCAAAGATCAAGTAAAGAAATCTCTTCCTTAGGGTAGCTTAAGATTTGCTAGCCAGGCAGTGGTGGTGCAGGCCTTTAATCGCAGCACTTGGGAGGCAGAGGCAGGCAGATTTCTGAGTTCGAGGACAGCCAGGGCTACACAGAGAAACCCTGTCTTGAAAAAACCAAAACCAACCAACCAACCAAACGAAAAGATTTGCCATGGAAAAATAAAAGATAGGTGATCAGTTTGACCCTGGAAACATCCCAAAAGCAGTGGTCGTGACCCTTTTATGGGTCCAGTGATCCCGTCACAGGGGTCATTACCTAAGATCACTGGAAAACAAAAATTTTTACATATGAAATGTAAATTTTACATATAAAATGAAATTGTTCCCTATGAAATGTTTCAAACTTCTGTGCATATTTGCATTTATTATAGGTTTCACATACTTTACAAATGTTTATCTTCCCAAGTAAGGCCACCTCCTCTTGTCATGAATTGTAAAATTCATAACAGTAGCAAAATGATACTTATGAATTAGCAACAGAAGAGATTGTATGTGTCAGGGGTCAGTGCAAAATGAGGGACTGTATTAAAGGGTCACAAAGTTAGGAAGTGTGTGTGTTTGTGTAAGAGAGAGAGAAAGAGAGAGAGACAGAGAGAGAGAGAGAGAGACAGAGACAGAGAGACAGAGAACCGGTAACATATTAATGGTCTTTTAAAAAGATGTCTTTGCTGACATCGGCATCTCCCTTTACCTCATCCATGCTGCACTTTTAGCCTCCTCACTCCTATACCTGATTTCTCTTAAAATGCTGCTTTTCTGCGACTCTCTGTTTTTGCCAGGGTCTGTCTGTCTGTCTGTCTGTCTGTCTGTCTGTCTGTCTGTCTATTCATCTATCTCCTTTCTGAGAAAACTCCCCAGGCCCACAGCCACTCTGGGACCAACTTTTTATTTAAACCATTCTGTTTTTATAAACTTTCCTATTTTACTTTACTATTAAATATGCCCACACATCTCCCATCTCTTTTGATGACTGTGATTCAAAGTTCTCTAATTTTATTTCTTAGAAATTTCAGCAGACTATGCTTGCATATCAGGTATCGTCCTTTGGAACAACTGGTCTCTTTTTTTTTTGATGAATAAATTAAACTGAGTCATAATTTATTTTTTAGGATTGTGTGACCCATGATAGAAATTAAAAATACAGAATTTAAATCTATCTTTTTCTGAGATTCACGACTTGGCACTAATAAATAAGAGTACAAAATGGTCCTCTAATTTTAAGAGTCTGACTGATGGTTCGAGCTTACAAAATTATGCTAAAGTGACAGCCACAAAAACCTGTACTTCAGATTTTGGATGAAGATGTTTCCTGGGATGATTGCTATGCACGAGGAACTTCTCTCTTAATCCACAGTGCCCAGCTAGCCCAGCCTCTCAAGGGGACACAGCGAGCTCTGTGTGTACTAAAATAGGCTGACAGGAAGCTTGGGTGGATTCTGTGTTTTCTCATGTGCAAAGTTCAAGGGAAGAGCTGTGCCAACATATGAAAAGTTGTCCTTCATTCACATCTGTTTGACAGTGCAATGCTCACTTCTGACAGTGCAGTCAAACTGCTACAGGTAAGTTTTCTCACTGTATGTAACTAGAAATGCCAGATAAAAATAAAATAAATATTAACTAAATGACTACAAAAAATTGGGAAGCTCAAGAGTGTGCCCATCATTTCATCTAATTTTTTTTTCAAAAGATGTTTGCCAAGGAGAACACAGATCCTGCGAAGCTCATGCCAGAGTGAACAGTGGCAGCTGAAAAGAATGCATAGCTCCACAAGAATCCAGGGGACTGGAAGGAAACAACCTAAGCCATTTCTTTCATCAAAAATCTAGAAAATAGATTCTCTCACTCTCTTAGCTTCCCTCTGGCTCTCTTGGGATCTTTTCTCTCCCCCTTCCTTCCCCCTCTCTCCACGTGATCATGGCCAGCCTCTACTTTTCTACTCTCTCCTCTCTGCCTTTCTCTGTCTCTACTACCCTCTTAACTCCCCTCCCCATGCCCTGAATAAACTCTATGCTATACCAAAAAAAAAAAATCTAGAAAATAGTCATGTTTATAGTTCAGACCCCAGAAAGGCTGCAACTCAGCAATGCCAGAAATGGGAGCACCCCCATCATGGGAGTAATCGCCTCAGTCTATCACCATAGTCTATCACAGTCCATAGAAGCAAACAAGATTTTTTTTTGGTCTGGAGAAAGATAACCATCAAATAGACTCTCAAACTAACTATGATTAAAGAGTAGGTGGGATTTATATATAATTTATATAAATAAATTTTACAAATTTATTTAATAAATAATTCTTATTTATTAATAATTCTTATTTATTAAATAAATAAGAATACACAAAGACCTAGTGAGTGAATTTGAAGAGAAACAGACAATGGGGGCTCTTCTCAAGAGAGCTAGAAAAAAGGCACTGGGAATTACAACAAAAAGTGAACACAGTCTACTGTTCAGGAGTACAAGAGCAAAAGGCAGGAAAATGAGTCCAGCCTACTGTGACGTCTTAGATACGAAATGTCTCCAAATTTCCAATTGCTGAAATCTTAGATGCCAGTTTAGGGGCTTTTTTTTTATTTTACATTCCAAATCATTTCCCTTTTCCCGTTTCCTCCTTCCTCGAAAGTCCCATAAGCCCCCTTCCCTCCATCTTTTCTCCATTCAACCCCCTCTCGTTACTCTGTCCTGGCGTTACCCTACATCCAGTCTTTCCAGGACCAGGGGTCTCTCCTTCCATCTTCTTAGAAATCTATTGATATGCGGATTGTGTCTAGAGTATTCCGAGATTCTGGGTCAATATCACCTTATCAGTGACTGCATACCATGTGTGTTCTTTTGTGATTGGGTTACCTCACTAAGGATGATATTTTCAAGATCTGACCATTTGCCTAGGAATTTCGTGAATTCATTGTTTTTAATTGCAGAGTAGTATTCCATTGTGTAGATATACCACATCTTCTGAATCCATTCCTCCGTTGAGGGACATCTGGGTTCTTTCCAGCTTCTGGCTATTATAAATAAGGCTGCTATGAACATAGTGGAACATGTGTCCTTATTGCATGCAGGTAAAGCCTCTGGATATATGCCCAGGAGTGGTACAGCCGGATCCTCCGGGAGTGTCATGCCCAGTTTTCTGAGGAACCGCCAGACTGCTTTCCAGAGTGGTTGTACCAGCTTGCAATTCCACCAGCAGTGGAGGACTGTTCCTCTTTCTCCACATCCTCGCCAACAACTGCTGTCTCCTGTGTTTTTGATCTTAGCCATCCTGACTGGTGTGAGATGGAATCTCAGGGTTGTTTTGATTTGCATTTCCCTAATGACTAAGGATGATGAACATCTCTTTAGGTGCTTCTCAGCGATTAGACATTCTTCAGGTGAGAACACTTTGATTAGCTCTGTACCCCATTTTTTAATAGGGTTACTTGCCTCTCTGGAGTTTAACTTCTTGGGTTCTTTGTATATATTGGATATTAGCACTCTGTCGGATGTAAGGTTGGTAAAGATCAGTTCCCAGTTAGTTGGTTGCCGCTTTGTCTTTTTGACAGTGTCTTTTGCCTTGCAAAAACTTTGTAATTTAATAAGGTCCCATTTGTCTATTCTTGATCTTAGAACATAAGCTATTAGAGTTCTGTTCAGGAAATTCTCCCCTGTGCCCATATGTTCAAGGTTCTTCCCTAGTTTCCCTTCTATGAGTTTCAGTGTGTCTGGTTTTATGTGGAGATCTTTGATCCACTTAGAATTGAGCTTAGTGCAAGGAGATAAGGATGGGTCAATTTGCATTCTTCTGCATGTTGACCTCCAGATGAGCCAGCAGCATTTGTTTAAAAGGCTATCTTTTTTCCACTGGATGGTTTTAGCTCCTTGGTCAAAGATCAAGTGACCATAGGAGTGTGGATTCATTTCTGGGTCTTCAATTCTGTTCCATTGATCTACATGCCTGTCACTGTACCAATACCATGCGGTTTTTTAACACTATTGCGCTGTAGTACAGCTTGAGGTCCGGGATACTGATTCCCCCAGAGGTTCTTTTACTCTTGAGAATACTTTTAGCTATTCTGGGTTTTCTGTTATTCCAGATGAATTTTTGAATTGCTCTTTCTAACTCTATGAAGAATTGAGTTGGGATTTTGATGGGGATTGCATTGAATCTGTGTATTACTTTTGGTAAGATGCTCATTTTTACTATATTAATCCTGCCAATCCATGAGCATGGCAGATTTTTCCATTTTCTGAGGTCTTCTTCAATTTCTCTCTTCAGAGACTTGAAGTTCTTGTCATACAGATCTTTCACTTGTTTGGTTAGAGTCACGCCAAGATACTTAATATGGTTTTTGGCTATTGTGAAGGGTATTATTTCTCTTACTTCTTTCTCAGCCTGCTTATCCTTTGAGTATAGGAAGGCTTCTGATTTGCTTGAGTTGATTTTATATCCGGCCACTTTGCTGAAGTCGTTTATCAGCTGTAGGAGTTCTCTGGTGGAGTTCTTTGGGTCGCTTAAGTATACTATCATATCGTCTGCAAATAGTGATAGTTTGACTTCTTCCTTTCCAATTTGTATCCCTTTGACCTCTTTTTGTTGTCTAATTGCTCTAGCTAGAACTTCAAGTACTATATTGAAAAGATATGGAGAGAGAGGGTAGCCTTGTCTAGTCCCTGATTTTAGTGGGATTGCTTCAAGTTTCTCTCCATTTAGATTGATGCTGGCTACCGGTTTGCTGTAAATTGCTTTTACTATGTTTAGATATGGGCCTTGAATTCCTGATCTTTCCAAGACCTTTAGCATGAAAGGATGCTGGTTACTGCAGATCAGCACAGCACTTGGGAGCCGCATACACACAAGCTGCCCGAAACCCACGAGAAATTATGCCTGTCTCTCTCAGAACCTGGCTGTCCCAACTTCCCAGTCACTGGAGCAAAGATGGCGGAGTGCAATCTGCACACTCTCCGTGGCGCCGCTCACCCTGCAGACGCGATGGCCTGCAGATCTGGCACCCAGACGACCACAGCGCTGACCCGTTCTCGGGCGCAGACGGAAGCCCCAACAGGCCGTGTCCCAAGTGATGTTATATTGGGGATAGAGCCTGGGTACCTGTCTCTTCAGTGCAGTCTGCGGTAACAGAGGTTGCGGAAGGAAAGCTGGTAGGCTCCCGCCCAGTGCGGGGTCCCTCTGCCAGGCAGAAGTCCCACAGCAGAGCTGGCGCGCTGGTTACTGCAGATCAGCCCCGCTCTTGGGAGCCGCATACACACAAGCAGCCAGAGACCCAAGCGATATAATGCCTGTCTGTCTCAGAACCTTGAGCACACCCATTCTTACACATTTTCACCTGAGCACCCCCATTGTCACACATTTACACCTGAGCACACCCATTCTTACACATTTTCACCTGAGCACACCCATTCTTACACATTTTCACCTGAGCACACCCATTCTTACACATTTTCACCTGAGCACACCCATTTTTACACGTTTTCACCCGAGCACACACATTCTTACAAGTTTTCAACCGAGCACACCCATTCTTTCACATTTTTACCTGAGCACACCCATTCTTACACATTTTCAGCTGAGCACACCCATTCTTACACATTTTCACCCGATCACAGCTATTCTAACACATTTTCACCAGAGCAAACCCATTCTTACACATTTTCACCTGAGCACACCCATTCTTACACATTTTCACCTGAGCACACCCATTCTTACACATTTTCAACCGAGCACATCCATTCTTACACATTTTCACCCAAGCACACACATACTTACGCGTTTTCATCCGAGCACACCGATTCTTACACATTTTCACCCCTGCACACCAACACTTACACATTTTCACGCGAGCACACCCATTCTTACACGTTTTCAACCGAGCAAACCGATTCTTACACGTTTTCAATCGAGCACACCCATTCTTACACATTTTCACCTAAGCACACACTTACTCATTTTCACCTGAGGACACCCATTCTTGCAAGTTTTCAACTGAGCACACCCATTCTTACACGTTTTCAACTTGGCACACCCATTCTTACACATTTTTATCTGAACATACCCATTCTTACAGATTTTAACATGAGTACACCCATTCTAACAAATTTTCAAGGGGGCACACCCATTCTTAATCATTTTCAACTGAGCACACCCATTCTTACACATTTTCACCTGAGCACACCCATTCTTACACATTTTCACCCGATCACAGCTATTCTAACACATTTTCACCAGAGCAAACCCATTCTTACACATTTTCACCTGAGCACACCCATTCTTACACATTTTCACCGAGCACACCCATTCTTACACATTTTCACCTGAGCACACCCATTCTTACACATTTTCAACTGTGCACACCCATTCTTACCAATTTTCTCCTGAGCACACCCATTCATACACATTTTCAAATGAGCACACCCATTCTTACACATTTTCACCTGAGCACACCCATTCTTACACATTTTCAACTGAGCACGCCCCTTCTTACACATTTTCACCAAAGCACACCCACTCTTACAAATTTTCTCCTGAGGACACCCATTCTTCCACATTTTCAACTGAGCACACCCATTCTTACACGTTTTCACCTGAGCACACCCATTCTTACACATTTTCACCTGAGCACACCCATTCTTAAACATTTTCACCTGAACACACCCATTCTTATTTATTTTTACCTGAGCACACCCATTCTTATGCATTTTCACCTGAGCACACCCATTCATACACGTTTTTAGCTGAGCACACACATTCTTACACATTTTCACCCGAGCACACCTGTTCTTACACATGTTCAGCCAAGCACACCCATTCTTACACATTTTCACCTGAGCAAACCTATTCTTACACAGTTTAACCTGAGCACAGCAATTCTTACACATTTACACAACAGCACACCCATTCTTACACGTTTTCACCCTAGCACAACCATTCTTATACGTTTTCACCCAAGCACACCCATTCTTACACATTTTCAATCGAGCACACCCATTCTTACACATTTTTACCTGAGCACACCCATTTTACACGTTTTCACCTGAGCACACCTATTCTTACACATTTTCACCTGAGCACACCAACTCTCAAAATTTTCCCCGGAGCACACCCATTCTTCCATATTTTCGACTGAGAACACCGATTCTTACACATTTTCACCCGATCACAGCTATTCTTACACATTTTCACCCGAGCACACCCATTCTTACACGTTTTCAACCAAACAAACCCATTTTTACATATTTTCACCTTGGAACACCCATTCTTACACATTTTCCACCAGAACACACCTATTCTGACATTTTCACCGGAACACACCCATTCTTACACATTTTCACCTGAGCACACATATTCTTACAGATTTTCTCCTGAGCACACCCATTCTTACGCATTTTCACCTGAGCACACCAATTCTTACATGTTTTCACCCGAGCACACCCATTCTTACACGTTTTCAATAGAGCACACCCATTCTTAGACATTTTCACTTGAGCATACCTATTCTTACACGTTTTCACCTGAGCACACCCATTCTTACACATTTTCACCTGACCAAACCCATTCTTTTTTTTTAATTTTTTTTAATTTACTTTCCAAATCATTTCCCCTTTCCCGTTTCCTCCCTCACCGAAAGTCCCATAAGCCCCCTGCCCTCCCTCTTTTCTCCATTCAACCCCCTCTCGTTACTCTGTCCTGGCATTCCCCTACATCCAGTCTTTCCAGGACCAGAAGTCTCTCCTTCCATCTTCTTAGAAATCTATTGATATGTGGATTGTTTCTAGGGTATTCCAATAGCTTATACTCTAAGATCAAGAATAGACAAATGGGACCTCATTAAATTACAAAGTTTTTGCAAGGCAAAAGACACCGTCAAAAAGACAAAGCGGCAACCAACTAACTGGGAAATGATCTTTACCAACCTTACATCCGACAGAGGGCTAATATCCAAGATATACAAAGAACTCAAGAAGTTAAACTCCAGAGAGGCAAGTAACCCTATTAAAAAATGGGGTACAGAGCTACACAAAGAGTTCTCACCTGAAGAATATCTAATGGCTGAGAAGCACCTAAAAAGATGTTCATCATCCTTAGTCATTAGGGAAATGCAAATCAAAACAACCCTGAGATTCCATCTCACACCAGTCAGGATGGCTAAGATCAAAAACACAGGAGACAGCAGTTGTTGGCGAGGATGTGGAGAAAGAGGAACACTCCTCCACTGCTGGTGGAATTGCAGGCTGGTACAACCACTCTGGAAAGCAGTCTGGCGGCTCCTCAGAAAACTGGGCATGACACTTCCGGAGGATCCGGCTATACCACTCCTGGGCATATACCCAGAGACTTTACCTGCATGCAATAAGGACACATGCTCCACTATATTCATAGCAGCCTTATTTATAATAGCCAGAAGCTGGAAAGAACCCAGATGTCCCTCAACGGAGGAATGGATTCAGAAGATGTGGTATATTTACACAATGGAATACTACTCTGCAATTAAAAACAATGAATTCACGAAATTCCTAGGCAAATGGTCAGAACTTGAAAATATCATCCTTAGTGAGGTAACCCAATCACAAAAGATCACACATGGTATGCAGTCACTGATAAGGGGATATTGACCCAGAATCTCAGAATACCCTAGACACAATCAGCATATCAATAGATTTCTAAAAAGATGGAAGGAGAGACCCCTGGTCCTGGAAAGACTGGATGTAGGGGAACGCCAGGACAGAGTAATGAGAGGGGGTTGAACGGAGAAAAGAGGGAGGGAAGGGGGCTTATGGGACTTTCGGGGAGGGAGGAAACGGGAAAGGGGAAGTGATCTGGAATGTAAATTAAAAAAATAAAATAAAATAAAAAAAGAAACCACCGTGAACTAACTGTGGGTCTTGGTCCCAGTTTTGAAAAATGGAAAGGGACAGTGAGTCTCTCCCAACATTGTTCTGCTAGCCCCAGGAGACTCTTGATCAGTGGTTCTCAACATTCCTGGTGCTGTGACTCTTTAATAAAGTTCCTTGTGTTTTGGTGCTCCTGAAAACATAAACTTACTCTTCTTGCTACTTCATATCTGCAAGTTTACTACTGTTCTAAATGTAATGTAAATTAAATGTAAATATATTTGTGTTTTCCTACAATCTTATGTGACCCTTGTTAGGATCCTTCAATTCCAAATGGTCAAAATCCACAGTTTGAGAATTGCTACTCTGCAAAGAAAAAAGGTTTCCCCAATGAGTTGTCATTCAGGCCTGGGCCTCTGGAGTTCTTAAAAGGGCTGGACAGAGCTGGATTCCATAGGACATAGAGATGGACTGTATTCTCATTTGGCTTTCTGTCCTCCCAAAAACAATTTTGCCCTCCATTGGAAGTTGTTCCTAATAGTAAGGATAGATAAGCACAGCTGTGGGCCACTTCCTGCTTTTGGAGGTGCCTAGTTCCCTTTTGGTGTCAGCATTTTCAGAAGTTCTTTGAGTCTTTCTGGAATTTGGATGTTCATTGGGTTTGGCCTGCCTTTAAGTGATACTAGCAAGGCTTTTGTGGGCTCCATACTGGGGCTGTCTGGCTACCTGGGATCTTTCAAGTATAGTGGTACCTGGAGGTGGGTGTGGCAGATGGAAGATGGCTGGGTTCACCATTTCTGCATCCTCCACAGCCATCTGTTGAAAGAGTTGACTCAGCTCAAGGAGAAAGTGACCATGCTGAAACAAGAGAACAGAAAACTGTGGGAGGAATATGTTGAGCTGCAAGCATCCTGCAAGAAGAGGCTCTATGAGGGGGCCTATGGGAAGATCAGTGGCCTCTGGACCAAGAATCAGGTATACTAATATATCTTGGGAAGGCTGCCCATATGACTGACTCACACACACTCCAACAAAACAGACAAACATGTAACCGCCTCCCCACTTATCCATCCTCCCACTTACATCCCATCCAATTGCTCATTTCTGTCATCATTCACAAGTATATCTCTGGAGTTAATCTTTTGGGAGAAATCAGATGATTGACAAGCAAACCGTCCTGCTCTGCTAGAAGCTGCAGTTCATTGAGACAGGCCAATCATATATCACACACATACATGCCATTATGGTAGCATAGATGCTGTGTTGGGAGACACTCAGGGAGTAGCAGAGAGCTTTGAGTGTGCAAAGTCATGAGCCTGTGGCTTATTTGCCTTTCTTATTTTTTCTTTTCTATGTTATTTACATTCCAAATCATTTCCCCTTTTCCTGTTTCCTCCCTCCCCGAAAGTCCCATAAGCCCCCTTCCCTCCCTCTGTTCCCCATTCAACCCTCTCTTGCTTCTCTGTCCTGGCATTCCTCTATATCCAGTCTTTCCAGGACCAGGGGTCTCTCCTTTCATCTTCTTGGAAATCTATTGATATGAGAATTGTGTCTAGGGTAATCCTAGATTCTAGGTTAATATCCCCTTATCAGTTACTGCATACCATGTGTGTTCTTTTGTGATTGGGTTACCTCACTAAGGATGATATTTTCAAGTTCTGACCATTTGCCTAGGAATTTCGTGAGTTTATTGTTGCCTTTCAGTGGTCATGTGAGATTATAGGCTTGAAGCATGTTGCAATGAGGAGAGCCCTGTGTAAATGCCAAAAGAGTTTTTCTCATTGTCATGTTTATCCACTTGGCCTCTTCACCTTGACCAGATCTTGGTCACTTTGACTGAAGCCGGAATACTGGCCTGTCAGCCTTGTTTTCTGTGAGTTGCTAATTATAGTCTTGAGCTGACTGGATTACCATGGTTATTTGGAGTGCTTCTGAATGGCTTTATGCAGTGGGTGGTAATTTTAAGGCTTCAAGAGAAAAATGTCTCCAAACACCTAAACCTATTCTGCTCAAGCAGCACATGCTACCCTAAGTATTATTAGTACCCATAGGAAAGACACCAGAGTCCTGGATATTACTTGAAACAGCTGGTGTTCTTAGTTTATATTTAATTTTTCATCCCGTGTGTCTCCCTGATTGCTTTCTGCTCATTTATGATTTCTATGGTGTGTACCTTGTATATACATATCTGTGCAGACATGTGCATTAGTGGGTATGTTGGTGTTCTTAGTTTATATTTTATTGTTCATCCAGAGTGTCTTCCTGATTGCTTTCTGCTCATTTATGGTTTCTACAGTGTGTACCTGGTATATACATGTCTGTGCATATATGTGCAATAGTGGGTATGTTGAATGGCCAGATCTGGTATTCTCCTCTGATATTTTCTGTCTTACTCTTTTGAGAGTAAAATTCACTGAACTTGAAATTTTCTGTTTTGGCTTAGTTATCTGACCAGAGGTCTTTAAATCTTCTGTCTCTCCCAGATATAGCCTACTCTCTGGTTCAGTCTCATATAATTGCACCGAGGTTCAGGTACTCAGAACGTAGAAAGAAGTCGTGGCTTTCTATTCATTTTGATATATCATTATTATCATTTTGGAAACTATGTGTCTTTAATAATTAACAAAAAACAATCAATACTACTATGTCAATTTAAAATGCAGAGTTCTTTCCTCTCTCTGCACAGGGAATCCTTCAGGCAATTTCTGCTTTGTTTCATCACAAAATGGAATCCAATAGTACATCTCTTTCCTAAAATTCTTTTATTGATTATATCATGTGCATGGCTGTGTCTTAGGAAAGATTCCCCCTCATAGTTGTACAGAGTACTGCATTCAGAAAAGCAATACAGGTGATGTCTTTTGCCTCTGACTGACTGATCAGGGTGCAGTTTCATATTTTGGGCACTGTAATCTGTGGATATGATATGCTACTGGGTAATGAGCATAGATCATTTTCTTTCTCTGGTGCTATGAAGGTCTTCTGTGGAGGAACCAGGCTAGGTTTATTGAGGAGACTACAATGGGTCAAGTTGGAATTATATGGAGGTATTTTTAGGCCCTCCTCCTTGGAGATGTGCTCTTGTATGGTCAAGCTCAACTGTGCAGATCTTGTCACTTAATTTTAGGATCAGTTTGTGTCAGTATGGCAAATATTTGTGGAAGAGGAAATAAGTCCAGGCCAGGGCAACAGAGCCAGTTGGAGTCTAAGAGCAAGAAGGACCCAGTACCTCTCCCCGGAGCCAAGAAGGAGATGCAACACTCCTGAATTCTCCCTGGCCTGTCTGGGTTCAGAAGGTGTATGTGTGTGTGTGTGCGTGTGTGTGTGTGTGTGTGTGTGTGTGTGTGTTTGTGTAAAACAGTCCACTAAAAGCATAATTTTCTACTGAACAGGATGACAACAGACTGCAGGACCTGAGAAGCAATTTAAAAATCTTTCAAAAAGTGGTTTCCAATAGAACAGTTTCCATAATGGAACAAGAAGCCATTTTGTACTGTTGAATATTTTTGTGTGAAATGTTTAAACATAATACGATACGTACAATATTTTGATTTTTATGCAAAGTATCCTTTGACCACAGCTCAAACCAATATGATACACATTGGTTAGATATCTTTAATGTTTTCAAGAAGTTGGAATTCAAGATGGGTTTTATTTCTTGATATTCACTTAGTGAATACTAAACCCCCAAAGAGACAGTGTTCTTTTGCTGGCCATGCTTCTGTCTTCACACCTGCTGCCCCATTCTGCTGCTCCGACTGTTTTAGAAGGAAAACAGAAAGAAAAGAACTCAGGAGAAAACATATATATTTTGAGTGTAGTCTATCAGGATGGATCCTAGCCTTCTTTAACATGGATTAGGAGAATGGAATATCACTAGGTCTTCTTTACCTATATTGTAAACTTAACAAAAGATGCTTTTATAATAATGTTGTTGAAAAATGTGAAGACAGTGTGGTTGACAAAACATCAATACTTAATAAAGGCAAATATTAAGAAAGATGAAAACATGTTAAACAAACTTTAGGAGAGAGGTAGAGAGGGAATGGTTCAGGGCCAGCACAGAAGTTACCAGGAAGGGAAGAAAAGATGTGAAAATTTGTTACCTAAGAACATTCCCAGTACAGCCTGGGTAGTATACCAGAAAATGAAATAGACTGAAATCCACGGGTTTTGGGACAGATGTTCTTCAGTTGATGTGAAATATCTATGAACTTTTCCATATTGCAAAAGTCTACTGAGAGGCCGCCGAGGAAAAGTCTGAGATCCTAGCCTAGTGTTTGCCCCTCAGCACACAATCAGTTCTTGGTGATCATTAGACAATTCTAGCAGTATAATAAAGGACATGTCAAAAGTTCTCTCTTGTCCAACTTTTTCTCTCTTTCCCTTGTCCAGCATTTTTACATCCAGATTACCCTCTCCATCATAACATTTAATGATCTCTCCATTATGTAAGCAGATCCACAAGAGGGTAACACATTCAGGAGAATCCTGCTGCTTACCTCCCCCACAGGAATGTTTGGAGAGAACTCTGACCCTACAGGAAGACATGAAAGCCAACCAATAATGCTGATTAAGTCTTCTCACAGAAGACTTAGATGTTCACTGTTTTGTGTATTCTTGGGTTCATTTTTATTTTTTTAAAAAAGATGTGATGACTATATATCACATTGTTAGTTTTTTTCAGACATGGTCTTACTCTGTAACACACCTTGGCACCAACTCAAGGCCTATATCTCTCAGCTTCCTATGAGTGCAGACTGCATGTGTATGCCACACACTGGTTGAAACTTTCAATCTCAGATATTCTCACTAAAATAAAAAATATATAATGTATGTGTTTTATAAACTGAAATATAAAGATAATATAAATACCATGTGTATTCTTTTGTGATTGGATTACCTCACTCAGGATGATATTTTCTAGTTCCATCCATTTGCCTACGAATTTCTTGAACACATGGTATGCACTCCCTGATAAGTAGATATTAACTAAAAAAGCTTGGGATACCCAAAATATAATTCTCAGACCACACGAAGCTTAAGAAGAAGGAAGACCAAAGTATGGCTACTTGGTCCTTCTTGGAAGAGGGATCAAAATACTCATGGTTATTCTCAGAGACAAAGTGTGGAGCAGAGACTGAAGGAAAGGTCATTTCGAGACTGCCCCACCTGGGGATCCATCCCTTATACAGTTACCAAATCCAGACACTGTTAAGGATGCCATCAAGTGTTGGTGGCCGGGAGCCTGATATAGCTGTCTCCTGAGAGGCTCTGCCAGTGCCTGACAAATCCAGAAGTGGATGTTCACAGCCAACCATTGGACTGAGCACCAGATATGGTGTCTTTACTGAACCAGCTAAACACATTTCCTGGTACATGGTATAGAGCAAATGCTTTTTTCTCAGTACCTGTCTATAAAAACTGCAAGAAGCAATTTGCTTTCCGTTGGCAAGGAGAGAAGTATACATTTTTAATTTCACCTCAAGAATATAACTCTCCAGGCCTGTGTCATAACTTATTTAGAAGAGAACTTGATCTGTCTGTCTGTCCTTGAAATATAAGAATGGTAAATACTATTGATGACATCATTCTGGATTTGAACAAGACAGCAGAAAATAATAACCACTTTGGACTCATGGATAACACATGCAATTACAAGATGGGAAATAAATTCAATCAAGATTTAAGGGCCTTTTATCTTAGGGAAATTCTTAGGAGTCAAGTTTTGTGACTTCCAAAGTAAGGAATTTGGCAGTGGGCAAGGAGTCATCTCTAGTATATGCCAGGGCCCTGGTATAGTGGAGGCACCAGGGAGACTATGAGGGTGACTCTACCTGAGATTCCTAACAGTGGGGGATATGGAGCCTGAAGATGTCACATCCTATAACCAGGCAGGACTCCCAGTGGAAGGACAAGTATAGGAACCCACCCACAAAACCTTCTACCCAAAACATGTCCTTCCTACAAAATGTGCATGGATGAAAATGGAGCAGAGACAGAGAGAGTGATCAACCAATGACGGACCTAAATTTAAACCCATCCATTGGGTAAGCATCAATTCTTGACACTATTAATGATACTCTGTTTTGCCAGAAGACAGGATCCTAGCACTACTAGCCTCTGAGAGACTCCACCCAGCAGCCAATGGAAACAGATGCAGAGACCCACAGGCAATCATACAAGGGGAGCTTGGGGAGACTTGGGGAAGAGTTGGTGGAAGGACTGAGGGACCAGAAGTGAATAGGGACCAACAGAGTGAACTAACCTGGACCCTTGGGGGCCCCCAGAAACTGAATCACCAAACAAAGAGCTAGCATGGGCTAGATATGCACCCACTCCCTCATGCACATATGTAGCAAATGTAGAGCTTGGTCTTAGCGCAGGTCCCCTAACAACTGGAGCAGGGCTTTCCCTGAATTGGTTTCCTGTCTGTGGATCCTATTCTCTAACTGGGTTGTCTTGTCTGGGTTGAGTGAGAGAGGATGCACCTAGTCTTGCAGAGACTTGATGTGTCAGGGTTGAGTGAAATCTGGGGTAGGATGGGGTGGAGTGGCAGCTTCTCATAGGAAAAGGAGGAGGAAGATTGAGGAGGAACTGTAAAAGAGGGGGCTGAGAGGGAAGGTGGGGTGATATCAGGATGTAATAAATAAATTAATGGAAAAATATAAAAAAAGTAAAAAAAGTAGGTTATTGTATTTGACTCCTCTCACCAATAAGAAAAAAGCACAATGTTTAATAGATCTATTTGTATTCTGGAGACAACACATTCCTCAATTTTGTTACTCAGTGTGTGTGTGACTTGGGCCAATATACCAAGGGACCACAAGAGCTGCTAGTTTGGGGGGTGGGTGGGGGCTGGAAATAGAAAAGGCTCTTCAAAAAGTTCAGGTTGCTATTTAAGCTGCTCCGCAAATTGAACCAGATTATCCAGCACACCCCATGGTACTTTAGGAGTCACTGGTATATAGGAATGATGTTAAGAACCATTGGCAGAGGACTAGAGAGATGGCTCAGTGTTTAAGAGTATTGACTACTCTCCCAGGGGTCCTGAGTTCAATTCCCAGCAACCATATGATGGCTCACAACCATCTATAATGAGATGTAATGCCCTTTTCTGGTGTGTCTGAAGACTGTACAATGTACTCATATACATAAAATAATTAAATAAATAAATAAATCTTGAAAGAAAAAAAAAACAACCATTGACAGGTCAATAGGGGTCAATTCCTATGGGTATTTTGGAACAATGCTCTATCAGCATCTGCAGACAATTATGCACCCTTTGACAGACACCTAGCTTTTGGCTTGTTATTGGAACTTGAAAGCAGATGGTTTAACAATGGGACACAAAGTTTCTATGCCACCTGATCTGTCCATTGTGAGCTAGGTTCTATGTGATCCACCTAGTAGGGAAATAGGATATGCTTAGCAGCAAATTTATTATCAAATGGAATGATATGTATATGATGAAGACCTAGCAGTTCCTAAAGGAACAAGAAAGTTACATATGGAAGTTGCCCAAGTGTCTATGGTTTCTACTACTTCAGTATCAATGCCATCTACAGACAAACATGTGCATATTGCCTTATGGAGTATGCTCTATGGAACCTTGACTGAGGAAAAGAAGGCCCATGCTCGGTGATTCTACACACTTTTCAGGTACCCCTCAGAAATGGACAACTGGAGCATTACAACCCCTTTTCTGGGACAGTGCTGAAAGATAGCAGTGAAAGGAAATCCTCACAGTTGGCAGAACTGTGGGCAGTATACATGGTCAGGCATTTTGTTTTGCATGAGAAATGACCAGAAGTGAGGTTATTTATATGTATCAGTTATGGATTTGCCCACATCAAGTTTCCACGGGTCCCAGAATCAAGCAGAGGACAGGGGAATAGCTCCACTCACTATTACCACTAGTTACCCACTAGGAAATCTATTGTTTTGTTTCCTGCATTCTTTATGCTGGCCAAACTTTTTGTGCCAGAGAGGTTCCTATCAGACAGCACAACAAACACTCCATTAAACTAGTAACTTAGACTTCCTCCTGGCCATCTTAAGCTTAATGCTTTTAAACCAACTGGCTAAGATAGGAATAACAGCACTAGTAAGGGTGATTGGTCCAGATCAGCATGGGGAAATTGGACTGACTCTCCAACTGGAGATGGAAAAGCTTATGTCTGGAGTAAATGAGATGGGTTAAGGAATCTCTTGGAAATACCCTGACTCTTTGGTTTATTTGTTTGTTTTCTTTTTTAATGAATATATTCTTCATTTACATTTCAAATGTACAGTTTCCTGGTTGCCCTCCTCCCAGAAAATCCCCAACCCATCCTCCCACCCACTGCCTCCAAGAATATGACCCTCCACCCAACCCACTCCAACCTACCCCCTCTTGATTTCCCCATGCTGGGGCATCTACGGTGCCCTGATAGGACCAAGGACCTCTCCTCTCACCGATGCCTGAAAAGGCATTCCTCTGCCATACTTTTGGCTAGAACCATGTGTACTCCTTGGTTGATGGCTTAGACCCTGGGTGCACTGGGGCTTCCAATTGGCCTACATCATTGTTCTTCCCATGGGGCTGCAAATCTGTTCTGCTCTTCCAGTCCTCCCTCCAACTCCTCCATTGTGAACCCCTCACTCAGTCCAATGGTTGGCTGCTAGCATGTGCCTGTGTATCTCTAAGGCTCTGGCACAGCCCCTCCGGAGGAAACCATGACAGGCTCCTTTCAGCCTGCACTTCGTTTCATCCATAATACTGTCAGGATTTGGTGGCTGTTTATAGGATGACACTCCAGGTAGGACCGTCTCTGGATGGCCTTTCCTTCAGTCTCTGTTCCACACTTTGTCTTCCTAATTGCTCCTGTGAGTATTTTGCTCCTTTTCTTAGAAAAACCAAAGCATCCCCACTTTCTTCTTCTTGAGCCTCCTGTGGTCTGTGAATTGTAACTTGTTTATTTTGAGCTTTTGGGCTAATATCTACTTCTCAGTGAGAGCATACCATGTGTCTTCTTTTGTGACTGGGTTACCTCACTCAGGATGACACTTTCTAGTTCCATCCATTTGCCTAAGAATTTCATGAATTCATTGTTTTTAATAGTTGAATAGTATTCCATTGTGTACATATACTAGATTTTCTGTATCCATTCCTCTGTTGAAGGACATCTGGGTTCTTTCCAGCTTCTGGCTATTATAAATAAGACTACTATGAACATAGTGGAGCATGTCCCCTTATTACATATTTGAGTATCTTCTTGGTATATACCCAGGAGTGGAATAGCTGTGTCCTCAGGTAGTACTATGTCTAATTTTCTGAGGAACAGCTAAACTGATTTCCAGAGTGGTTTTATCAGATTACAATATCACCAGCACTGGAGAAGTGTTCCTCTTTCTCCACATCCTCTCCAGCAACTGCTGTCCCCTGAGTTTTCCATCTTAGCCATTCTGACTAGTGTGAAGTGGAATCTCAGGTTTAAAGACAATGGAAAGCACAACAGACTAATTCAAACAGGCGGACATGGGGCACAAATCCATCAGGAGTAAAGTATGGATCACTCCTCCAGAAAAAGAGCTAAGATCTGCTGATGTTATTGCTGACAGTGAATGAAATATATAATAAGTAGTAGGGGAGTGTAACTATAAATACCAGTTAAGACCACATGACCAGTTGAAGAAGCAAGGATTATTATTAAAATGAGGATATTGCCATATATTTTATGAATGTACTTGTACAGATTTTGGAATTTCCTTTGCTTAATCTCTTTATCATGTCATGTAACGTCAATGTAGAGAATATCAATGGCTATCATACTTAAGTTTGAGATACTAAAAAAGAATTTCCTCCAGAAACATTGCTACCGATTCTAAATTTAAAATGCATTTGAAACTATAAAATGGATGGTTATGTTACAAATAATTATGATTTGGTCAAATGTATAATGGGTTTCCAATTATACGTTGGATTGTTACATCAGGTTTAGCATTATCATGAACTTGACATCGTTTTCATTTGAAATTTATCAAGTCAGGAGATATGATTGTTCAAGTTGACAAGAGGTAGGCATGTGATGGCTATTCTTATTTGTCTACTGGATTATATCTGGAATTACTCAAAACTCAAATGTGGAGGGCCATAACTGTGCAGAATTTTTACTTAATTTTAAATGGGAATATCTACTTCTAATGTGAATATTTGAGGAAAGAAGATATACCTTTAATGCCAATCTTAGATCTGGTGAGATAAAACATTAATCCAAATTTCCAGGTCCAGGTTTAAATGGCCACACCGTCTGCTTATATATTATAAAAAGGAGATGAAAGAAAGAAGTTCTCTCTCTTTGCCTTCTTTCTATCTCTTGCTAGCAAATTCATTTCTTCACTGGAATTAGAGCCTACTTCTTTGTGATTCCAGGGTATAATCAAGGCCAGCTAAGACATTCAGTCTTGTGGACTGGATAACTACTCAAATCTTGGACTCCTCATGCAAAACAAAATGCCTGACCATATATACTGCCCACAGTTCTGCTAACTGTGAGGATTTCCTTTCACTGCTATCTTTCAGCACTGTCCCAGAAAAGGGGTTGTAATGCTCCAGTTGTCCATTTCTGAGGGGTACCTGAAAAGTGTGTAGAATCACCGAGCATGGGCCTTCTTTTCCTCAGTCAAGGTTCCAGAGAGTATACTTCATGATGTATTAGTTTGAACTAATTAATTAGTTTTATTAGTCATTATTTTAAAATGCTCTTTCTATAAATACTTATTATATATGTTCTGTTGATCTACAAAACCCTGATGAGTACCCCAGGAAAGTATAGAAGACCTTTTAGAGCAGTTTGGGCTCACAACCATCTCAGCACCACTACAAGTCCCAAAATCTGATATTCCATTAACTTGTTTTTCTGGTGACGCTTTGATGCTGCTCTCTTGGTTTCTATTGCTTGTAGACCAGAAAGAACAATCACAAAAGTCTGAAATTTCTCAGGTGGAACATATAGTAATATAACTAAATGAGTGCATCATATGGAGGGTCTCTAGTATAAGTGAGAAGTGGAAAACCAATGTCTTAGCTTCTGTGGTCCAAGATCTGGCACCACCACCTATGTGAAGACCAGAGGACAGTAGATTCTCTTTACCCTGAATTTGACAACACCAGACTGAGGACCATCATCCACACATTAAATCTTTTACTCACTCTCAATCTCACAAGTCAGACCCATTCCAGAGGAACTTCACAATTCCTCAAAATACTCTCAGATCTTTCATGGAAAAAAAAACAGCATCGAAGATTCCTCTCCCATCCTAGCCTTGCACAGAGATGCTCTCCATCAGAAGCATGTTGCCTCGGCTGCCTGTTCCATCCTCTCCAGCTAGTCTAAATCCTCCTCCAAACACTGTTTAACTGGAACATTGAGATGGACCTCACACCCTACCTCTACCCCCAGGAGGGTCTTCTTGAATCTCCATTTCATCAAATCGGCCTAAACTGCATTTTCATCCAAAATGAAACGTGACAGACCTGCTCCAACTTGACATTTGGGGATTTCTCTTATACATCCGTAATGAATTCCTGTGAGGGCTTAGAACAGTAGGATAGGTTCTCACTATTATGGTGTGCATGACCTTTTCATTAACATGAGTATACAGAGTACCATAACTAAGTTTATGACCTCAAGGATACAGTGTGGACACTTTATTCATTGTGAAGTGGCTGTCCATGGAGTATGCCATGCCACTCATATTCAAAGCACCATCTGCCTGCATAGCCCTGGCTGCCTGGCTAGGTATTCACTATGAAGCCCAGGCTGCCTGGAACTTGCCAAGATAAGTGTGCACGAGACATCTGGGATTACAGGATTGTGACACCACATCTGACTAAAGAAGGCTCTTAGGAGTAAAGAGTAGGAAATTGATTTTTTATTGTTCATAAAATATATTATACTCAATAATTACATAAAAGTATAGTCAGTATATGCAATGTATAATCTTAAGAAATTATCAATGACAAGAATAAAAGAAATAGCAAAACGTAGCTAAACTTCAAAACAAAGAAAATGAAAAACCCAAAGCAAACAAATCCTAAACCAGAAGCAAGATAAAAATTTAAGCTAAACAATATTTCTTGCTGTAGACCCAATAAATCTTCAGGGAGCATCCAGTGTCCAACAGTTTCACGGGTGACTCAGCCCTCCTCTAAGAATTCTTTCTCAGAACCAGTCACATCAGTACAGGCTGTCAAACTGAAGACCCCAGCCATTTTCTTATGAAAGAAAATGTGACTAACATGAGAAAAGAAGGATGTTTGTCATCCCTGGAGTACACTGTCTTTGGCTTCATATGGGCATGACATGGAGACAACCCCAGCACTGAACTAGAGAGAGAATCCTATGATTGTGTGTGATCTGTCTGGAGAACAGTGTCACATCAATACACTTCATTGCTGGATTTCCTACCACATATGGGAAATGACAGTCAGATTACCAGAGCCTAAAAAAAACGGACAGTAGCTCTGGCTCACCCTCATACCCTCCTCCATGTTGTACCCCTCACAGAGGTATCTGCTGGTGGGTATCAGGGGTTCTGAGTTATTCTTGATAGGTCCACTGGATCTAGCAGAGCCTATAAAACACCACAGTAAAGGCTCTGATTATTTCTACTGCACAGAGACATGCCTGAGATCAACTTGTCAACCCCATAAATCTGCTTATAATTAGAGAATCATTCTCCTGGGAAATCAGCAAAAAAAAACCAGAGTGTAGGTAATTAGCAGGAGTGTGCTTCATGCCAATCTGCTCAAGGGTAGGAACTTATCTAAACTTATCTAAAGGTGATGTTCTGAAAGGAAATAAAGAGTCCTTCACAAACACCCACTAGGCCATGGGATACCATAGGAAGATTTGGGACATAATATAGGGAGACATTAGGGTCAGGGTACTCAGGATATACCAGATATCTAAGAAAGGAAGAAAGGGAACATGATTCCCAGATACACTTAGAATCAAAAATATTGTTTCCTGGACCAAAGAAGCTCAAGAAACTAAAACTAGTGATATTTTAGGTACTACCAGCCATAAAAACGTGCCATGCATGCATAAGTTAAGTTCCGTTAGCATCTTAGCATGATGGAGATGATGAAACTCTACATCTATGATAAATATTGGGACAGGGATAGAATTTTCTTCAGTGTATAAACATTCTTAATGTGCCAATTATCAGGTAAATAATCCCTGTTTTGCTCCTGCCCTTATATTCAGGCTTAATGAGTTTCATTTTCATGTCAAATTTAAAAAAGAGATAAAATTTCTAGAGTTAGTTGGGGGTGCGAAGGGGATGAGGGGGCCTGAGAAATGGACAAGAAGGCATGCCAGAAGGTGAGTATGACAACAGCATACCATGTACATGCATGAAAGGGTCATAATGAAATCCATGTTATGCACATTAGATTATCTAAATAAAGGTATTTATAAAACAAAGATCCATGGCTCATGATGAAGAGCACCTAAGATAAAACACTGGCCTCCAAACACTTGTATTGGCACCAGCAAAAATAATCACATACATTTATGCACATATACACATAAAACAAATAAAAATAAAACACATTAGGCAGATGCAGTATAGATCAAATAAATGACAACTAATATCCACAGACCAGAGGGAACTTGCACCTTCCACCTTCAGGGCTACCACCATCACACATAATTTTGTTATTTTTTGTTGATGGAGATAAGAACAAGGTCCCAGGTTTATTTTCCACAATCGCATTCTATCTCTTACTTACAACTCTGGTTTCTAAATGTCCTCCACTACAGTATAGTAGTCTTCCACTTATGAGGAATGAGTCATGAAAAACTGATGAATTTCTCTATAGAGAAATCAAAATCCTGTAGTGGATACCCACTACACAGCCATCTGGGACCAATGTAAATTAATATGTGTTTCTGTGGTATGTGTGTGTGTGTGTGTGTGTGTGTGTGTGTATTTTCATGGAGTTCAAAACAGGGCCTGTGCTTGCTAGAAAAGTGCTGTACTCCTGAGCTACATCCCTAGCAATATGAGTGCAGGGTCCTCAATGAAGGAGTTGGAGGGAGGACTGGAGGAACTGAAGGGTTTTGCAGCCTCATGGGAAGAATGATGATGTTGGCCAACCAGAACCACCCCCCCTGGTCTCCCAGGGACTAAGCCATCAACCAAGGGGTACACATGATTCCAGCCGCAATTGCATCGGAGGAATGCTTTGTCAGGCATTGATGAGAGCAGAGGTCCTTGGTCCTATGAAAGCTCAATAGATGCCCCAGTATGGGGAAATCGAGGGGTGGTAGGAGCGAGTGAGTTGGGTGGAAGGACATCTTCTTGGAGGCAAGGGGAGGGAGGATGGGTTGGGGTTTTCTGGGAGAGGGGCAGAAACCAGGAAAGGGTACAGTATTTGAAATGTAAATGAAGAATATATTCAATAAATAAAAGAAATTTTAGAGAGAAAAAAATAAAGAATGAGTTAGGTAACCAACACCACAGGACACTGTGATTATCATGTTTTGGTAATAGCCCATACTAGTGTATGATAAGATTTAAGAAATGGGCCATAGCCATCTTCTAGCTTTCCTCTCACAGGTATATGTGTTTAATTCTCACACTGGACACTTCCTCGATAACTGGCCCCATCAACATATGTTTGCATTTTTGGTGACACCTTATTCTCTATCGAGTTCAGTCTCCACACCACTGTGCTTTACAAAACATAGACACTCCCAGTACTGTTGGCCAAAGAGTGAACCTCAGGAATGCTCACAATCTAGAGCATCTCTTCCTTAACAACTTGTATATCTTAAGTTCAGACAGCAGCATCATGTGCTGCCTGTCCATTTTTATGTCTTGTTTGATTTTCATGTATTGAAACTCATTGATGATAGTCAGTCATGTCTCTTCAATGCCCAGAATTATCTCTGCATTTAGGGAGCTACGTGTGTTTGAAGAAAGCACTTTTTAGAAGCTAGCCAACTCCTACTCCTTCACCTATGTGGCAATCACAAAGTAAATCTTGCTATAATTCCCAAAGCAGATTGCTGAATATAACTCATGGGTGATGATAGAGCAAGTACCAGGTTCAGAAAACTGTGCTGGATTTTGGCTTAGGGTCTTTATGTGATGGTACCTCATGTGGGAAGTAATACTGTCTTTCATGAAAGGGTGGCCATGACTGTCTGCAGCTTGTCTTGTTCTAGTGAAACCTTGTATTGCTCCATTTGTATCAGCTCAGCAGACTGGATGATAGCTTTGGACACTTCTGCTGTGCTTTGTACCATCTCATCCTTTCAACACAAAAGGCTAAAGTTTCTGTATTGTCTTGGACCCACCTGAAGGCATCAGAAATTCACAAATGTACAAGAATTACATTTTAACCTCCTTCATACCATTCCCAGCCACCATTGTTAGAATGTGTGTTACCCAGAAGAGCCTGTGTACTGTTTGGGGTCAAGGAATAGATGGTTCAGGTAATGGTTCTTCAATCTGCAATCAGAATGCAGAGAGAGCAGAAAGAAGACATTTCAACAGGGTTGCAGTCTTAGAGATGAGTCTAAACCCTGACTGGAAATACTGTTTAGAAAGGCATTTGCCACAAAGACCAACAACATGAATTAGATTCTTGGGCCCCACAAGCAGAATGGACTCTTACAAGTTGCAATTTGACCTCCAAATGTACACCATGCATGACAAAAACTCCAAATAAATACATTTAAGAATAAAAAGTGGACATCTATCCTTGGGGGAATGGCCATAAAATAGTAGGATGCCGTTCTTGGTCTCAGTAGTGCTCTGGTCCCCAGACTAAAATATTATCAAACCAGTCAGCAGTATGCTGAGAACTCACAGGTCTAACAGACTCTCTTTTTACAATAAGAGGCTTGGGCTCCCATTGGCAGATCCTCTTTCAGGAATTGCAGCATAATACTTGGAGCTGTTGATGCTCTCCCTGGGATTTGCTGTGAACAGCCACCTTCCATGCTTCACCCAAGTTTGGATGCTTAGATGGATTAACGTATTCTCTCTGCATTCACATCCAAGGTATCTGTGGACATTTCAAAGAGAAATCTGTTGACCTGTATGAAAAAATCTTTCATTCTTGATTTCATGATGGCTCATTAAAGCATCCAAATAGAAGCTGTACATGACAGGTTTCTAAGTTCATTCTATCACCAGTGTTACAAGGTACACAACACTACTGTCCTGTCCTTTGGGAACCACACACAATGACACTTGAAAATGGCTTTCAGAATTTTTCAAAGATTAGGCCAAAGGCAGTTGAAGGAGGTAAATTTCAGTATGATATCCCTACCAATCTCATTGTCTGCTCATCCTCCACAAAGTACAGGACTGTGAGGAAAAAACGTAATTAGAGTAGCTTCCCTCTTCAAAAAAAATAAATAAATGAAAACAAAACCAAAACAAACAAACAAAAAACCCACTTTCTCTTCCTCTGGCTAGATGACCAAATGATTCCGAAAGATGCCCATTGTAATAAAAGGCCCCTGCAGTCCCTGATAAGGCGATATTAACCCAGAATCTTGGAATACCCTAGACACAATTCGCATATCAATAGATTTCTAAGAAGATGGAAGGAGAGACCCCTGGTCCTGGAAAGACTGGATGTAGGGCAACGCCAAGACACAGAAAGGAGAGGGGGTTGAATGGAGAAAAGAGGAAGGGAAGGGGCCTTATGGGACTTTCGGGGAGGGAGGAAACGGGAAAGGGGAAATGATTTGGAATATAAATAAAAAAAACTTAGAAAATAAAATTTATAAAAAAAAGGCCCCATGTTTGTACCCAGGCTCCTTTACACATACCCCTTAAAATAAGTTATAAAAAGAAACTTACAGAAAGGTCTATTCAAATTGGATGCTTGTTTCTGATTGAATGTCTTACTTCCTAGTTATCAACTTTTACCTGGCTAAAACAGATGCATATTTTTCTCTGTCTCACGTCTTTATGAATTTTAACGTCCCTGGATGGATGTCAATGTTAACTGCAGCGGATTCCTGGGACCATAAAATTAAGCCACCAGATTTCACTCATTCTCCTACAGTCAGCGGCAAGATAATAACCTACCAAACGTTAGTCTGACAGGCTCACCATCATCCTGTACCTCAACATGAATCAAGAGTTTGATTGATTCCACTAAAAGAATGGGGAATGTAATAGATACAAATTAGCTCCATATAAAAGTGAGTTTCTGACCAAGGTGGTATGCAAAAAAAATTAAAATATAGAGAAGAAAATAGAAAAGAAATGCAAAGCAAAGGAAAGGGAATCAGCAAGACCTTGTTCTTAGGCTAAGGATTTTTCACCATAGCATGTTTCTACCAGGGTACTAAACTTAATCCTTTGGTAGTTAAGCCTTTACAGCTATTTAAAGAGGAGTTTGATGTCAGAGTTACCTGACTTATATCCCAAAACTGTTTTATTTTCCCAATGTTGTGTATTTGCTAACATTAAATGTTAACCGGACACTCATTATACTTCTGTAATCTCATTGATCCAATGATCTTTGAGAAAAAAAAATGCAATGCCTCATAAAGCAGAAATTCCTCAGTTTAGTCCATTGTGATTTGTTCCTTTAATAACCCAAGTCCATATTTTCTTTTGTGAAGCATCTCTAAGACGTGCAGAGAATAATCGGAAATCATCCACAATCCCTAAGTTTTTTCCGGGGTACATGACAACTTCCTCAGATTTTTTTCCCGAACCACAATATTTTAGGAGCTTGAAGAGGCATTTTGCACAATTGAGAGCAAATCTAGGAGAGCTAGGAGACTGAGCTCAAGAAAGCCAAAAGGAACCTGACACACCACCAAAATAAAAAGATCCATGTAGTCCTAAAATGGAAAAGTGGGAAGTCAAAGTCACTCCAGTCTTGCTGGTTGCAGCCTTTTGATGCAAAATCATAGCAGATCCTCCCAGAGCCTGTTGGCCTCCAGAGGACCCTATAGCAGGGACAACCACAGGAGGGAAGACAAGGTTTTATTGTTCCCAGGGATCCTCTGAATAGAAGAATTTGCATATAGGCATCAGTTCCTCCTCTGTATAGGATGAGTAAGAAGGTGTCACCCATGCCACAGAGATAGAGTTGTGGCTTTAACTGGATACTTGCTAATTCACCATAAGCTACAAATAGAAAAGGAGACCAAAGAGGTCACACAGGTCAAAGATTTTCCTGCTCTCTTGTCAAACTGTTGAGCCCAAGATGCCCTTAAAGTAGAGATTAAGCAACAGATGAACTGTCTTCTCCAGGGCAGCATGCAGGTCCTGGAAGGGATCCTGCTACTCACCCAGGAGAATGTAGAGGAATATCTCTGCCTTGGTGCCTCCTATCTGCTCCTACTACTGTGGGGATGCTCACTGAAGCTCAGTAGTATGGTTCTCTGCAGCACCCTGATAATGGCGTTTACATGTGTCATGGCATGGACCAGGCTCTATAGACACCGTGTGAACCATTCCTGGATCTGTGGCTCCCTGTTGGTGTCATTTGCCCCCTCTCTATGTGACCAGAAAGCATCAGGGCTTAGTGAGGACAGCAGGTTGGCACTGGCTGAATTGGGCCTTCAGGATAGAGAACTGTGAATAGGAAGGTTGTTTGGTTGATGGCCTGGAATTAATGTCCTGGGTCACTTGCAATAAGGCATGAATAGAGAATGGCTCTACATATGCCTCTGCCTTCTGGCAAAACCAAGTTATCTGAGGTTACAGCCATACTTGAAGAGGAGACAAAAATGGAGGAGGCAGAGATGGTGACCACTCCAACATAAGTCCTGCAGCAGATGAGCTTGACCCCTCCTGCTCCACTTCCAGTTGGCTATCCTACTGCAAACTTCTATTTCAGTTGGGAATGGAGGAAGTGTAATGTCACTGAAGCCCAACGGTTCCCAGAATTCTGACAAAGAGGCATGTGTCTATGAGGCCTGCCCCTCAGACCTCCATCCTTCTTGGCCCACCCTCAGTACTGAGGAATTACAGCAAAAAACATGAAGAACTGCATCTTGCTGACTTGGCTGGTAGGTTCATCTTCAGCTGTTATCCTCATACCACCCATGACCATTTGCTCAGTTAATGCTAACTCCCACAGTGTCCTGGGCTCTCATACCCACTTATAAACCAGACATATCCGTATCACAGGTATGCCCAAAGGCCAACCTTATAAAAAGACATTTACTCTACGGAGACACTTTATTTTAGGTGATAGCATGCAAACTAAGACAAAATGCTTGGGCAATGGAAGTGACTGCTATCATGAACCTTACTTTTACACAGACTGCCTGACTTTTCTCCTCTCCCCTACACCTCAGATACCTTCTAATTGACTGACCAGTACTTATCCAGATAGTAGCCACAGATCTGAAGTCATTCCTCAGGGTCCCACCTTAGGTCTTCTAAGGTGTAATAGACATCCCAGTGATGATGGGAAGAACAAAGTGGGAACATATCATGTTTGTCATTCTGGGTCTGGGTTACCTCACTCAGGAAGATCTTTTCTAGTTCTAACCATTTGCCTGAAAATATCATGATGTCATTGTTTTAATCCCAGAGTTATACTCCACTGTTAAAACATACCAATTTTTTTTCTTATCCATTCTTTGGTTGAGGCAAATCTACGTGGTTACCAGTGGAAGTTTCTTCTTTTTACTCCAAAACTTCACCAGCATGAGCTGTTGCTTGAATTTTTGATCTTTGTCATTTTGAAAGGTATAGGATGGAATCTCAGGGTTATTTTGATTTGCATTTCTCTAACTGCTAAGGATGTTTAACATTTCTCAAAATGCTTCTCAACCATTAGACATCCTTTTGCTTAAAATCCTCTGTTTAGAACTGTTCCCTATTTTAAAAATTGGTTCATTTATTTTGATGATGTCTATTTTCTTAAATTCTTTACACATTTTGGATTTTAGTCCTGTGTGGAATGTGGGTTTTGTGAAGACCTTCTCCCATTTTGTAGACAGCTGTTTTGTCTTTTTGATGATGTTCTTTGCCTTCTTAAAGCTTTTCAGTTTCATGAGGTCCCATTTATTAACTGTTGATCTTTGGTGCCACTGTGATTCATGTTCTGCTTAGGAAGATGTGTCCCATGCCAATGTGTACAAGCATATTCCCCAATTTCTCTTTTTTTTTCAGAGTTACTGATTTTGGTTTTTATGTTGAGGTCTTTTATCCAATGGACATGAATTTTGTACAGGGTGATAGATATTGGTTTATTTGCATTCTTCTTCATGCAGTCATCCTGTTAGACATCCAGTTAGAAGAGCACCATTCATTGAAAATGTTTTCTTTTTCCATTGTATAATTTTGGCTTCTTTGTAAAATATCAGCTATTCATAGGTGTGTGGACTTCCTTCTGGGTCTTTAGTTGTATTGGATTGGTCACCCATTCTGATTTTAAGCCATAACATGTAGTTTTCATTACTACTGCTCTATAGTGAAACCAGAGTTGGTGATTCCTCACAAAGTTCTTTTACTGTAGCAGGCTGTTTTTAGCTATCTTGTGTTTTTTACTTTTCAATATTAAGTTGGGTATTATACATTCAAGTTCTATGAATAATTTAGCAGGAAGTTTGCACTGAATCTGTAGATTGATTTCTGCATCACTAACATTTTTATTATGTTAATCCTACTCTTCCACAAGCATGGGCAATCATTTCATCTTCTGATATCTTCTTCAGTTGACTTCTTCAAAAACTTGTATTTATTCCAGGATTAATCTCTCAGCCTGTATATTGTTTGTGTATATGATGGTGACTGATTTTTGCCCTATCTTTGACTCTTTTTTTATTCCACATTTTTGTACTGAATATATTTTTCTTTTACATTTCAAATGTTATACATGTTCCTGGTTTCCTCCATCCCAGAAAACCCCCAAACCATCCTCCCACTCTCTGCCTCCAAGAATATGCCCCTTCACCCAACACACTCTCACCTACCCCCCCACCCCCGCCAATTTCCCCATGTTCGGGAATCTATCATGACTTCATAGGAACAAGGACCTCTCCACCCACTGATGCCGGACAAGGCATTCCTCTATCATACTTTTGGCTGTAACCATATGTACCCCTTGGTTGATGGCTTAGTCCCTGGGAGCCCTGGGGCATCTGTCCAGTTAGCCAACACCATTGTTCTTCCCGTGGGACTGCAATGCTCTTCAGCTCCTCCAATCCTCCCTCCAACTCCTCCATTGGGGACCCCTCGCTCAGTCCAATGGTTGGCTGCTAACATCTGCCTCTGTATCTGTAAGGCTCTGGCAGGGTCCCTCCAAAAACAACCATAACAGGCTCCTTTTATCACGCACTTCTTGTCATCCATAATAGTGTTGGGGTTTGGTGTCTCTCTTCAGGTCTTAAAAGGAACAACAAGATTAGTTGGTCATTGTCTTTTTCATTGATAGTATCCCTTCCCTGCTCTGATCCCTCCTTTCCCATATACAATAGCACACATCATATCCACAACTGCTCAGCCATGTGCCATCCTTTATCCAGAGTGAATTGGTACGCCCTTGTCTCTCAAGTCCTACTATGGCCTTTTGTTTTCTTTCAGAAAAAAATCAATACTGCATTGTAGATCCTGTGCAACAGCACTATATCCCTAGCACTTTGAAACCTGTCTTCTAAAAATAACTCCCCATGGATACTGATTCTCTGGAATTGCTAGATGGTGCAGCCATTTAGGGTTGTAGCTGATATTGCAGGATACCTCAGTTTTGTTCTCATCACCCACATCAGACAGCTCGGAACTGCCTCTATCCCCAGCTCTGGGGATTTAACTGCCTCTTGTAGCACCCACGGCACCTGCATGAAAAAAAAATACAATAGGAGAAAGTTTATTCTCTGCCACTAACCTGAAGTCACCTCACAGGTCCCTGCTTCCTACATCCTCTGTCACTTGTAGCTATCCTCACAACATCTTCCTTTCCTTTCTCTTAACATTCCACCCTGTACTGGCCCTACTGTCTCTATAACTGGCTCCTATCATGCTCCTATCTTCCCTGTACCTCTCTTTTTTTTTAGAGTTTATTTTATTTTATTTTTTTAATTTACATTCCAAATCACTTCCCCTTTCCCATTTCCTCCCTCCCCGAAAGTCCCATAAGCCCCCTTCCCTCTCTCTTTTCGCCATTCAACCCCCTCTCGTTACTCTGTCCTGGTGTTACCCTACATCAAGTCTTTCCAGGACCAGGGGTCTCTCCTACCATCTTTTTAGAAATCTATTGATATGCGAATTGTGTGTAGGGTATTCCGAGATACTGGGTCAATATCCCCTTATCAGTGACTGCATACCATGTGTGTTCTTTTGTGATTGGGTTACCTCACTAAGGATGATATTTTCTAGTTCTGACCATTTGCCTAGGAATTTTGTGAATTCATTGTTTTTAATTGCAGAGTAGTATTCCATTGTGTAGATATACCACATCTTCTGAATCCATTCCTCCGTTGAGGGACATCTGGGTTCTTTCCAGCTTCTGGCTATTATAAATAAGGCTGCTATGAACATAGTGGAGCATGTGTCCTTATTGCATGCGGGTAAAGTCTCTGGGTATATGCCCAGGTGTGGTATAGCCGGATCCCCCGGGAGTGTCATGCCCAGTTTTCTGAGGAACCGCCAGACTGCTTTCCATAGTGGTTGTACCAGCCTGCAATTCCACCAGCAGTGGAGGAGTGTTCCTCTTTCTCCACATCCTCGCCAACAACTGCTGTCTCCTGTGGTTTTGATCTTAGCCATCCTGACTGGTGTGAGATGGAATCTCAGGGTTGTTTTGATTTGCATTTCCCTAATGACTAAGGATGATGAACATCTCTTTAGGTGCTTCTCAGCCACTAGATATTCTTCAGGTGAGAACTCTTTGTGTAGCTCTGTACCCCATTTTTTAATAGGGTTACTTGCCTCTCTGGAGTTTAACTTCTTGAGTTCTTTGTATATCTTGGATATTAGTCCTCTGTCGGATGTAAGGTTGGTAAAGATCATTTCCCAGTTAGTTGGTTGCCGCTTTGTCTTTTTGACAGTGTCTTTTTTTTTAATTTAATTTAATTTAATTTTTTTAATTTACATTCCAAATCACTTCCCCTTTCCCGTTTCCTCCCTCCCCGAAAGTCCCATAAGCCCCCTTCCCTCCCTCTTTTCTCTGTTCAACCCCCTCTCATTACTCTGTCCTGGCGTTCCCCTACATCCAGTCTTTCCAGGACCAGGGGTCTCTCCTTCCATCTTTTTAGAAATCTATTGATATGCTGATTGTGTCTAGGGTATTCTGAGATTCTGGGTCAATATCCCCTTATCAGTGACTTCATACCATGTGTGATCTTTTGTGATTGGGTTACCTCACTAAGGATGATATTTTCAAGTTCTGACCATTTGCCTAGGAATTTCGTGAATTCATTGTTTTTAATTGCAGAGTAGTATTCCATTGTGTAAATATACCACATCTTCTGAATCCATTCCTCCGTTGAGGGACATCTGGGTTCTTTCCAGCTTCTGGCTATTATAAATAAGGCTGCTATGAATATAGTGGAGCATGTGTCCTTATTGCATGCAGGTAAAGTCTCTGGGTATATGCCCAGGAGTGGTATAGCCGGATCCTCCGGAAGTGTCATGCCCAGTTTTCTGAGGAGCCGCCAGACTGCTTTCCAGAGTGGTTGTACCAGCCTGCAATTCCACCAGCAGTGGAGGAGTGTTCCTCTTTCTCCACATCCTCGCCAACAACTGCTGTCTCCTGTGTTTTTGATCTTAGCCATCCTGACTGGTGTGAGATGGAATCTCAGGGTTGTTTTGATTTGCATTTCCCTAATGACTAAGGATGATGAACATCTCTTTAGGTGCTTCTCAGCCATTAGATATTCTTCAGGTGAGAACTCTTTGTGTAGCTCTGTACCCCATTTTTTAATAGGGTTACTTGCCTCTCTGGAGTTTAACTTCTTGAGTTCTTTGTATATATTGGATATTAGCCCTCTGACGGATGTAAGGTTGGTAAAGATCAGTTCCCAGTTAGTTGGTTGCCGCTTTGTCTTTTTGACGGTGTCTTTTGCCTTGCAAAAACTTTGTAATTTAATGAGGTCCCATTTGTCTATTCTTGAGCTTAGAGTATAAGCTATTGGAGTTCTGTTCAGGAAATTCTCCCCTGTGCCCATATGTTCAAGGTTCTTCCCTAGTTTCCCTTCTATTAGTTTCAGTGTGTCTGGTTTTATGTGGAGATCTTTGATCCACTTAGAATTGAGCTTAGTGCAAGGAGATAAGGATGGGTCAATTTGCATTCTTCTGCATGTTGACCTCCAGCTGAGCCAGCACCATTTGTTGAAAAGGCTATCTTTTTTCCACTGGATGGTTTTAGCTCCTTTGTCAAAGATCAAGTGACCATAGGAGTGTGGATTCATTTCTGGGTCTTCAATTCTGTTCCATTGATCTACATGTCTGTTACTGTACCAATACCATGCAGTTTTGACAGTGTCTTTTGCCTTGCAAAAACTTTGTAATTTAATGAGGTTCCATTTGTCTATTCTTGTTCTTAGAGCATAAGCTATTGGAGTTCTGTTCAGGAAATTCTCCCCTGTGCCCATATGTTCAAGGTTCTTCCCTAGTTTCCCTTCTATTAGTTTCAGTGTGTCTGGTTTTATGTGGAGATCTTTGATCCACTTAGAATTGAGCTTAGTGCAAGGAGATAAGGATGGGTCAATTTGCATTCTTCTGCATGTTGACCTCCAGCTGAGCCAGCACCATTTGTTGAAAAGGCTATCTTTTTTCCACTGGATGGTTTTAGCTCCTCTGTCAAAGATCAAGTGACCATAGGAGTGTGGATTCATTTCTGGGACTTCAATACTGTTCCATTGATCTACATGTCTGTTACTGTACCAATACCATGCAGTTTTTAACACTATTGCTCTGTAGTACAGCTTGAGGTCCGGGATACTGATTCCCCCAGAGGTTCTTTTACTCTTGAGAATAGTTTTAGCTATTCTGGGTTTTCTGTTATTCCAGATGAATTTTTGAATTGCTCTTTCTAACTCTATGAAGAATTGAGTTGGGATTTTGATGGGGATTGCATTGAATCTGTGTATTACTTTTGGTAAGATGCTCATTTTTACTATATTAATCCTGCCAATCCATGAGCATGGCAGATTTTTCCATCTACTGAGGTCTTCTTCAATTTCTTTCTTCAGAGACTTGAAGTTCTTGTCATACAGATCTTTCACTTGTTTGGTTAGAGTCACGCCAAGATACTTAATATGGTTTGTGGCTATCGTAAAGGGTATTATTTCTCTTACTTCTTTCTCAGCCTGCTTATCCTTTGAGTATAGGAAGGCTTCTGACTTGCTTGAGTTGATCTTATATCCGGTCACTTTGCTGAAGTCGTTTATCAGCTGTAGGATTTCTCTGGTGGAGTTCTTTGGGTCGCTTATGTATACTATCATATCGTCTGCAAATAGTGATAGTTTGACTTCTTCCTTTCCAATTTGTATCCCTTTGCCCTCTTTTTGTTGTCTAATTGCTCTAGCTAGAACTTCAAGTACTATATTGAAAAGATATGGAGAGAGAGGGCAGCCTTGTCTAGCCCCTGATTTTAGTGGGATTGCTTCATGTTTCTCTCCATTTAGATTGATGCTGGCTACCGGTTTGCTGTAAATTGCTTTTACTATGTTTAGATATGGGCCTTGAATTCCTGATCTTTCCAAGACCTTTAGCATGAAAGGATGCTGAATTTTGTCAAATGCTTTCTCAGCATCTAAAGAGATGACCATGTGGTTTTTTCTTTGAGATTGTTTATGTAGTGGATTACATTGATGGATTTCCTTATATTGAACCATCCCTGCATCCCTGGGATGAAGCCTACTTGATCGTGGTGGATGATCGTTTTGATGTGTTCTCGGATTCGGTTGGCAAGAATTTTATTGAGTATTTTTGCATCGATATTCATAAGAGAGATTGGCCTGAGATTCTCTTTCTTTGTCGGATCTTTGTGTGCTTTTGGTATTAGTGTAATTGTGGCTTCATAGAAAGAGTTGGGTAGTGTTCCTTCTGTTTCTATTTTGTGGAACAATTTGAAGAGTATTGGTGTTAGGTCTTCTTTGAAGGTCTGATAGAATTCTGCACTAAAACCATCTGGACCTGTGCTTTTTTTGGTTGGAAGACTTCCAATGACAACTTCTATTTCTTCAGGGGTTATAGGACGTTTTAGATGGTCTATTTGATCCTGATTTAATTTTGGTACTTGGTATCTGTCAAGGAAATTGTCCATTTCCTCAAGATTTTCTAGTTGTGTTGAATACAGGTTTTTGTAGTAGGATCTGATGATTTTTTGAATTTCCTCAGTTTCTGTTGTTATCTCTCCCTTTTCGTTTCTGATTTTATTAATTTGGATACTATCTCTGTGCTCTCTGGTTAGTCTGGCTAAAGGCTTATCTATCTTGTTAATTTTCTCAAAGAACCAACTCCTCGTTTTGTTGATTCTTTGTATGGTTTTCTTTGTTTCTGCTTGATTGATTTCAGCCCTGAGTTTGATGATTTCCTGACTTCTACTCCTCTTTGGTGTATTTGCTTCTTTTTGTTCCAGGGCTTTCAGGTGTGCCATTAAGCTGTTAGTGTATGCTGTCTCCCGTTTCTTTTTGGCGGCACTCAGGGCTATGAATTTTCCTCTTAGCACTGCTTTCATTTTGTCCCATAAAATAGGGTATGTTGTGCCTTCATTTTCATTAACTTTCAAAAAGTCTTTGATTTCTTTCTTTATTTCCACCTTGACCAAGTTATCATTGAGGAGAGCATTGTACAGCCTCCATGTATACGTGAGTTTTCTTTTCTTTTTGTTGCAATTGAAGACCACCCTTATTCCATAGTGATCTGATAGGATGCATGGGATTATTTCTATCTTCTTGTATCTGTTGAGGTCTGATTTGTGACCAATTATATGGTCAATTTTGGAGAAAGTACCATGAGGAGCTGAGAAGAAGGTGTATTCTTTAGCTCTAGGATGAAATGTTCTATATATATCAGGTAGTTCCATTTGGTCCAAGGCTTCAATTAGATTCACTGTGTCCCTGTTTAGTTTATGCTTTCCTGAACGATCCATTTCAGAGAGCGGGGTGTTGAAGTCACCCACTATTATTGTGTGCGGTGCGATGTGTGCTTTGAGTGTTAGTAAAGTTTCTTTTACGAATGAGGGTGCCCTTGCATTTGGAGCATAGATATTCAGAATTGAGAGTTCTTGATGGTGGATTTTTCCCTTGATCAGTATGTAGTGTCCTTCTGTGTCTTTTTTGATGACTTTAGGTTAAAAATCAATTTTATCCGATATTAGGATGGCTACTCCACCTCGTTTCTTGGGGCCATTTGCTTGTAAAATTGTTTTCCAGCCTTTTACTCTGAGGTAGTGTTTGTCTTTGACACTGAGGTGCGTTTCCTGCATGCAGCAAAATGCTGGGTCCTGTTTACGTATCCAGTCTGCTAGTCTATGTCTTTTAATTGGGGAATTGAGACCATTGATATTGAGAGATTAAGGCATAGTGATTATTGCCATCTGCCATTCTTGGCGCTATCTTTATGTTTGAGTGGTTATCTACTTTTGGGTTTGATTCAAGAAGGTTATTATCTCATTTTTTCCAGGGTGTTGTTTCTCTCCCTGTATTGGAGGTTTCCACCTATTATCCGTTGCAGGGCTGGATTTGTGGAAAGATATTGTGAAAATTTGGTTTTATCATGGAATATCTTGGTCTCTCCATCTATGGTGATTGAGAGTTTTGCTGGGTATAGTAGTCTAGGCTGTCATTTGTGCTCTCTTAGTGTCTGCATGAGATCTGCCCAGGATCTTCTGGCTTTCATAGTCTCTGGTGAGAAGTCTGATGTGATTCGGATAGGTCTTCCTTTGTATGGTACTTGGCCCTTTTCTCTTACTGCTTTTAGTATTTTTTCTTTGTTTAGAACATTCGGTGTTTTGATTATTATGTGACGGGAGGTATTTCTGTTCTGGTCCAGTCTGTTTGGAGTTCTGTAGGCTTCTTGTACGTTCATCGGCATCTCTCTCTTTAAGTTATGGAAGTTTTCCTCCATAATTTTGTTGAAGATGTTTACTGGCCCTGTAAGTTGCAAATCTTCACTCTCATCTATACCTATAATCCTTAGGTTTGGTCTTCTCATTGTGTCCTGGATTTCCTGGATATTTTGGGTTACACGTTTTTTGCATTTTGCATTTTCTTTGACTGTTGAGTCGATGCTTTCTATGGAATCTTCAGCACCTGAGATTCTTTCTTCCATCTCTTGTATTCTATTGTTGATGTTTGCATCTATGACTCCTGACTTCTTCCCAAGGTTTTCTATCTCCAAAGTTGTCTCCCTTTGTGATTTCTTAGTTGTTTCTACTTCCTTTTTTAGTTCCTGGATGGATTTGCTGAGATCCTTCACTTGTTTGTTTGTATTTTCCTGTATTTCTTTAAGGTATTTTTGCATTACCTCTTTCAGGATTTCTTCCTGATGACCCACGTTCTCCTGCATTTCTCTGAGCGATTTTTGTGTTTCCTCCTCATGGGATTCCATCTGTTGATCCATCGTCTCCTGCATTTCTTTAAGCAGTTCTCGTGTTTCCTTTGTAAGGGCATCTAACCGTTGATTCATTTCTTTAAACAATTTTTGTGTTGCCTCCTTATGGGCATCCATCTGTTGACCCATATTCTTCTGCATTTCTTTATGCAAATTTTGTGATTCCTTTGTGAGTGCATCTACCCGTTGATTCATCTCGTTAAGCGATTTTTGTGTTGTCTCCTTGTGCGCCTCTGTCTTTTGATCCATGTTCTCCCGCATTTTTCTAAGCGATTTTTGTGTTTCCTTTGTAAGGGCTTCTAACCGTTGATTCATGGTCTCCTGTAACTCTTTATGAGATTTATTTGTGTCCTTCTTGTGATCCTCTAATAGGATCATGAGAAGTGATTTTAAATCCAGATCTTGTCTTTCGGGTGTGGTGGGGTATCCAGGATTTGCTGCTGTTGGAGAGTTGGGTTCGGATGGTCCTACATTACTTTGATTTCTGTTAGTAACATTCCTACGTTTGCCTTTTGCCATCTGGATACCTCTGGTGTTATTTGGTCCTGCTGCCACTGGCTGTTGGTTGGACCTCCTGTGAGCCTGCAAAGCTATTTCTGCCCCCCCTGGATTACCAGGATTCCCCTGGCACCGATTTCTGGGGCCTGCCTGCTCCTGAGTGACTTTGGAGCCCTAATGTGCCTTGCCCCAAGTGATCTGATATTGCGGAGGCCTTGCACATCTAAAGGCTCAGCCTAGTGGATTCCTGGAGCAGAGGTCGCCAAAGGGAGGCTGGTAGGCTCCTGCCCTGTGCAGGGGTGTGTGGTCTCTCCTGGGGGGGGGAGGGAGCGTCCCTCTGCCAGGCAGAAGTCCCAAAGCAGAGCTGGCGTGCTGGTTACTGCAGATCAGCCCAGCACTTGGGAGCCACATACACACAAGCCGCCCGAGACCCAAGCGATATTATGCCTGTCTGTCTCAGAACCTGGCTGTCCCAACCTCCCAGTCACTGGAGCAAAGATGGCAGAGGGCACTCTCTGTGGCGCCGCTCACCCTACAGAAGCGATGGCCCGCCGATCTGGCACCCAGACGATCACAGCGCTGACCGGTTTTTGGGCACAGACGGAAGCCCCAACAGGCCGTGTCCCAAGTGATGTTATATTGGGGATAGGGAGCTTGGGGTACCTGTCTCTTCAGCGCAGTCTGTGCTAACAGAGGTCGTGGAAGGAAAGCTGGTAGGCTCCCGCCCAGTGCGGGGTCCCTCTGCCAGGCAGAAATCCCACAGTAGAGCTGGCGCGCTGGTCACTGCAGATCAGCCCCGCACCTGGGAGCCGCACACACACACAAGCCGCCCGAGACCCGAGCGACATTATGCCTGTCTGTCTCAGAACCTTTACCTCTCTTCCTACAGAGAAATCATTTATGATCTCTACTGGATACTCACTGGCTATGTCCTAAAGCTGTTTACTTAGCTTTTCCTGAGCCTGCCGTTCTATACCACAGCTTGGTGGTACACACCACTGTTTAGTAGAATCCTTAGGGAAGTTAAGTGATAGGACTTCTACAAGCTGTTGGCATGGTCCAGTATCTGGTAGTCACAGAAATCTCACTAATCCAGTGCTCATGCAGGCAATACCAGCTTCTCAGAGAGCTTGACTGGCAGGTTGCCTGTGAACTACACACTCTGTTGGAGTTAAAATAGAACACCATATTTTTCCAATAATCATATATATTATGTTGAAAAATAACTGTGTAGCAATGTCTGAATCAAACATTATACAGAGACCTTCTAGGGAGCATAGTCACCACTGAACTCAAGTCACTTATTATTTCTGGAGTACAGAATCCTTCCTTGGTACCACTTGCGAAACCCTACATCTGAAAATCCCCAGAGAAACCATCTCACAGGAAATCCATGCACACTGAAGAGATACTATAATCAACAAGAGTATGGTGCATGCAAATCTTCCCAAAGGTAAGCAATGAACTCTAAAGAGGATATTCGTAGAGAAAAAAAAACAATACCCCTGCTATATTTATGACTCCTTTAGGATTTTTCATGGGGAGTCTTAAAGGACAATTGTCTCAGGTCATATCAGAGAGCTCAGAAGGGAAGAAGGAGTACAGAATAACCAGAAACTCTATGGATCGCAAGCATATCATGAACAGAAGTTCTTTTACACTGGATCAGAACAATAGTCTGAGGTACTCCTAGCTGGCTGAGGCAGAGAGCCACGAAATAGGATAGAGACTCCCACAAAACAGTTATACAGGTACAAGATACCTACTTGGCTCCTGCCATCCTATGCTAGTACCTCATCTCAGAATCATCAAAACTATGCTGTGTCATTTCAGTCAAAACATGGACACACACACACACACACACACAGAGAGAGAGAGAGAGAGACAGAGAGAGAGAGACAGAGAGAGAGAAAGAGACCCAGACTCACACATTCCTGAAAACATATAGGCTCATGTGTTCACACATAGAAATGTAGTTCATTACAGAAACAAGTTTATTTTCCCAATGTATATATATATATATATATATATATATATATATATATATATATATATATATATACATGTAGATCACCCAGGATATTATAAAAGCATAAGATAAAAAAAATTTAATTGAAAAAGGAATATCTGGAGAGACTGCTCAGCCTTTGGAGTCACTTACTCGTCTTCTGGAGGTACCAAAAACCACATGGTGGCTTGCAACAATCTTTAGTAGGATCCAATGCCCTCTTTTGGTGTGTCTAAAGAGAGTGACATTATACTTACACACACTTATCCTTTGAATGAGAGAAGAACATAGAAGGCATAGACTATAGACAGCTCAATCAAGAAAGTGTTTTCCCCTAATATACGGAAGATGGGAAATATGGGCTATTGACCTGTTAGCCAAGCCTGCTTAGCAAGTTTCCAAGGCTGTTCACAGTAGGCTTGTTTCCCAGCAAAGGCATACTGGGTGGAGGTGGACCAACCTTTTCCTGCCTCCTGCTGACTGTTTCTCAGTGGATCCAAATAGAGCAGCAACTTCCAATAGGCCCCCATTTACCATAGCCTGTGTAACTTTAGAACCAAAGCTATGAGCTCAGGCAACTAGTAAATCTCCATAACCGGGATACAAAGTGAAACATTTCTTCCTTTAAGGAGATTCTGTCAGGGATATTTTGAGGAAAGTAAATTTGACTAGTTTACTGCCAAATTTTTGCATATAGTATCACTCTAGGCAATAGTTCATACAAGGGCTAGACTAGAGTAATTTCCAGTCCTTGACTGATAGACATCTTCATAGTTTCAAGTTCAGGGCTATTATGAGGATTACCACTACAACCATGATGTGCCCTAATTTCTCTGTGAAAACCTTCTTTTCATTCTGGGTCAGTGGGAACTGCAGTTCAAATTTCTGAAGAGTTGTACATGGCTTCTCACAGGGTTACCCCATTTGACACCACCAGCAATTTCTGACGGTCCTCATTTTTCCCAGTTCTCTTTGAGGATTAATGTAACTCAGAGCAAATGATTTTGAATGGACTTAAACATATTATTCAATCTGAAAATTTTTATATTGGGTAAGGCACTCTATTTTACATGAAGCATCTTTTACAATGTTGAATGTCATGTAACACATTTTGGAAGATTTAACAAGTAAGCTATGTTTATTGTAATCAACACAGTAATCAATACTAAATTAAGTTTACTGGATCATGTTTTTACTCTACTCTAGACTAAAATAAATCATTTTAACTGATTAACAGTAGCTAGTGATTGTGTGAGTAGCAGAGTACATGTGAAGATATTTAACTGAGATATAGTAAGCAGTTGCTCCTTTTTCTTCATTCATACACTGTAATATGTAAACACAGAGTCATTTTGAAGAAAAGATCCCCCCCAAACATAAAACATTCCACCTGCCCATCTTCAGCAAATGTCTAGGAAACAATAATCGAAGAGAGATATGAAAGCAGGTCCCTACACTTAGATCAACTTGCTGCCAAGGCTTTGAAGGAGTGTCAGCATGAGCCTAGTGAATCACAGTTTGTGTATCTTAAGGAAGTCATTTTAAAAGATTTCAAAGTAAAAGTGAAGTGCTTAAAAAACATGGAAATGGCTCCAGTGACTGGGAAGTTGGGACAGCCAGGTTCTGAGACAGACAGGCATAATATCGCTTGGGTCTCAGGCAGCTTGTGTGTGTGCGGCTCCCAAGTGCTGGGCTGATCTGCAGTAACCAGTGCGCCAGCTCTGCTGTGGGACTTCTGCCTGGCAGAGGGACCCCGCACTGGGCGGGAGCATACCAGCTTTCCTTCCGCGACTTCTGTTCCTGCAGACTGCACTGAACAGACAGGTTCCCGAGGCTCTCTCTCCCCAATATAACATCACTTGGGACACGGCCTGTTGGGGCTTCCGTCTGCGCCCGAGAACGGGTCAGCGCTGTGGTCGTCTGGGTGCCAGATCAGCAGGCCATCGCGTCTGCAGGGTGAGCAGCGCCACGGAGAGTGTGCAGAGTGCACTCCGCCATCTTTGCTCCAGTGACTGGGAAGTTGGGACAGCCAGGTTCTGAGACAGACAGGCTTAATATCGCTTGGGTCTCGGACGGCTTGTGTGTGTGCAGCTCCCAAGTGCTGGGCAGATCTACAGTAACCAGCGCGCCAGCTCGGTTGTGGGACTTCTGCCTGGCAGAGGGACGCCACCTCCCCCCCCTAGGAGAGATCACACACCTCTGCAAAGGGCAGGAGCCTACCAGCCTCCCTTTGGCGACCTCTGCTCCAGGAATCAACTAGGCTGAGCCTTTGGATGTGCAAGGCCTCCCCAATATAAGATCACTTGGGGCAAGGCACATTAGGGCTCCAAAGTCACTCAGGAGCAGGCAGGCCCCAGAAATCGGTGCCAGGGGAATCCTAGCAACCCAGGGGGGGCAGAAATAGCCTTGCAGGCTCACAGGAGGTCCACCCAACACCCAGTGGCAGCAGGACCAACTAACATCAGAGGTATCCAGATGGCAAAAGGCAAACGTAGGAATGTTACTAACAGAAATCAAAGTAATGTGGGACCATCCGAACCCAACTCTCCAACAGCAGCAAATCCTGGATACCCCACCACACCCGAAAGACAAGATCTGGATTTAAAATCACTTCTCATGATGCTATTAGAGGATCACAAGAAGGACACAAATAAATCTCATAAAGAGTTACAGGAGACCATGAATCAACGGTTAGAAGCCCTTACAAAGGAAACACAAAATTCGCTTAGAGAAATGCGGGAGAACATGGATCAAAAGATGGAGGCGCACAAGGAGACAACACAAAAATCGCTTAACGAGATGAATCAACGGGTAGATGCACTCACAAAGGAATCACAAAATTTGCATAAAGAAATGCAGAAGAATATGGGTCAACAGACGGATGCCCATAAGGAGGCAACACAAAAATTACTTAAATGAATGAATCAACGGTTAGATGCCCTTACAAATGAAACACGAGAACTGCTTAAAGAAATGCAGGACACAATGGATCAACAGATGGATTCCCATGAGGAGGAAACACAAAAATCACTCAGAGAAACGCAGGAGAACGTGGATCATCAGGAAGAAATCCTGAAAGAGGTAATGCAAAAATACCTTAAAGAAATGCAGGAAAATACAAATAAACAAGTGAAGGATCTCAGCAAATCCATCCAGGAACTAAAAAAGGAAGTAGAAACAACAAAGAAATCACAAAGGGAGACAACTTTGGAGATAGAAAACCTTGGGAAGAAATCAGGAGTCATAGATGCAAACATCAACAATAGAATACAAGAGATGGAAGAAAGAATCTCAGGTGCTGAAGATTCCATAGAAAGCATCGACTCAACAGTCAAAGAAAATGCAAAATGCAAAAATCATGTAACCCAAAACATCCAGGAAATCCAGGACACAATGAGAAGACCAAACCTAAGGATTATAGGTATAGATGAGAGGGAAGATTTGCAACTTTAAGGGCCAGTAAACATCTTCAACAAAATTATGGAGGAAAACTTCCATAACTTAAAGAGAGAGATGCCGATGAACGTACAAGAAGCCTACAGAACTCCAAACAGACTGGACCAGAACAGAAATACCTCCCGTCACATAATAATCAAAACACCGAATGTTCTAAACAAAGAAAGAATACTAAAAGCAGTAAGAGAAAAGGGCCAAGTACCATACAAAGGAAGACCTATCCGAATCACATCAGACTTCTCACCAGAGACTATGAAAGCCAGAAGATCCTGGGCAGATCTCATGCAGACACTAAGACAGCACAAATGCCAGCCTAGACTACTATACCCAGCAAAACTTTCAATCACCATAGATGGAGAGACCAAGATATTCCATGATAAAACCAAATTTTCACAATATCTTTCCACAAATCCAGCCCTGCAACGGATAATAGGTGGAAACCTCCAATACAGGGAGAGAAACAACACCCTGGAAACAATGAGATAATAACCTTCTTGAATCAAACCCAAAAGTAGATAACCACTCAAACATAAAGATATCGTCAAGAATGGCAGATGGCAATAATCACTATGCCTTAATCTCTCAATATCAATGGTCTCAATTCCCCAATTAAAAGACATAGACTAGCAGACTGGATACGTAAACAGGACCCAGCATTTTGCTGCATGCAGGAAACGCACCTCAGTGTCAAAGACAAACACTACCTCAGAGTAAAAGGCTGGAAAATAATTTTACAAGCAAATGGCCCCAAGAAACGAGGTGGAGTAGCCATCCTAATATCAGATAAAATTGATTTTCAACCTAAAGTTATCAAAAAAGACACAGAAGGACACTAAATACTGATCAAAGGAAAAATCCACCATCAAGAACTCTCAATTCTGAATATCTATGCTCCAAATGCAAGGGCACCCCCATTCATAAAATAAACTTTACAGTAAAAGCAATTTACAGCAAACCGGTAGCCAGCATCAATCTAAATGGAGAGAAACTTGAAGCAATCCCACTAAAATCAGGGGCTAGACAAGGCTGCCCTCTCTCTCCATATCTTTTCAATATAGTACTTGAAGTTCTAGCTAGAGCAATTAGACAACAAAAAGAGGTCAAAGGGATACAAATTGGAAAGGAAGAAGTCAAACTATCACTATTTGCAGACGATATGATAGTATACATAAGCGACCCAAAGAACTCCACCAGAGAAATCCTACAGCTGATAAACGACTTCAGCAAAGTGACCGGATATAAAATCAACTCAGGCAAGTCAGAAGCCTTCCTATACTTTACCAACCCTACATCCGACAGAGGGCTAATATCCAATATATACAAAGAACTCAAGAAGTTAAACTCCAGAGAGGCAAGTAACCCTATTAAAAAATGGGGTACAGAGCTACACAAAGAGTTCTCACCTGAAGAATATCTAATGGCTGAGAAGCACCTAAAAAGATGTTCATCATCCTTAGTCATTAGGGAAATGCAAATCAAAACAACCCTGAGATTCCATCTCACACCAGTCAGGATGGCTAAGATCAAAAACACAGGAGACAGCAGTTGTTGGCGAGAATGTGGAGAAAGAAGAACACTCCTCCACTGCTGGTGGAATTGCAGGCTGGTATAACCACTCTGGAAAGCAGTCTGGCGGTTCCTCAGAAAACTGGGCATGACACTCCCGAGGATCCGGCTATACCACTCCTAGGCATATACCCAGAGGCTTTACCTGCATGCAGTAAGGACACAAGCTCCACTATGTTCATAGAAGCCTTATTTATAATAGCCAGAAGCTGGAAAGAACCCAGATGTCCCTCAACGGAGGAATGGATTCAGAAGATGTGGTATATCTACACAATGGAATACTACTCTGCAATTAAAAACAATGAATTCACGAAATTCCTAGGCAAATGGTCAGATCTTGAAAATATCATCCTTAGTGAGGTAACCCAGTCACAAAAGAACACACATGGTATGCAGTCACTGATAAGGGGATATTGACCCAGAATCTCGGAATACCCTAGACACAATCCGCATATCAATTGTTTTCTAAGAAGATGGAAGGAGAGACCCCTGGTCCTGGAAAGACTGGATGTAGGGGAACGCCAGGACAGAGTAACGAGAGGGGGTTGAATGGAGAAAAGAGGGAGGGAAGGGGGCTTATGGGACTTTCGGGGAGGGAGGAAACGGGAAAGGGGAAGTGATTTGGAATGTAAATTGAAAAATTAAAATAAAATAAATAATAAAAAAAGAAAAAAACATGGAAATATTGTTTCCCCAATGAAGAACACCTACTTCATTTCTCTAAGGGAAAAAACAAGACTAAGATAATTCTAATTTTAAATACAGTATATGTGATTTGAGTGCAAAGATGCATCTGTGAGCCACATCTGCAGTGTTTAAGAATATCTAGACAACAGAATCCCAGCTTTGTACATGTCCTCTATCTTCTTCACATCCTCATTCCAAGCTTCACACAGCTCAGTGACCATTAAAGCACTAAGGTAAATAAATTAGACTATGAATATTACAAACCAGATATTAACAAGCTGTCTACATAAATGAGAATTTGTAAAGTAATAATAATAATAATAATAATAATAATAATAATAAGTCTGAAATCAATCAAGTAGAAACAAATAAAATCATAAAAAAACATAGAAAGTATCAGCAAAACTAGGAATTGGTTCTTTGAGAAAATCAACAAGATAGAGAAGCCCTTAGCCACACTAGCTAGAGGGCACAGCGACAGTATCCAAATTAACAAAATCAGAACTGAAAAGGGAGAGATAACAACAAACTGAGGAAATTCAAAAAATCATCAGATCCTACTACAAAAATCTGTATTCAACATAACTAGAAAATCTCGAGGAAATAGACAATTTCCTTGACAGATACCAAATATTAAAATTAAATCAGGATCAAATAGACCATCTAAACCGTCCTGTAACCCCTGAAGAAATACAAGCGATCATTGGAAGTCTTCCAACCAAAAAAAGCACAGGTCCAGATGGTTTTAGTGCAGAATTCTATCAGACGTTCAAAGAAGACCTAACACCAATACTCTTCAAACTATTCCACAAAATACAAACAGAAGGAACACTACCACTCCATAGAACACTTCAGGAACTCGTTCTATGAAGCCACAATTACGTTAATACCAAAATCACACAAAGATCCAACAAAGAAAGAGAATCTCAGGCCAATCTCTTTAATGAATATCGATGAAAAAATACTCAATAAAATTCTTTCCAACCGAATCCAAGAACACATCAAAACGATCATTCACAACGATCAAGTAGGCTTCATCCCAGGGATGCAGGCATGGTTCAATATAAGGAAGTCCATCAATGTAATCCACTATATAAACAATCTCAAAGAAAAAAACCACATGGATATTTCATTAGATGGTGAAAAAGCATTTGACAAAATTCAGCATCCTTTCATATTAAAGGACTTGGAAAGATCAGGAATTCGAGGCCCATATCTAAACATAGTAAAAGCAATTTACAACAAATTGGTAGCAAACATCAAAATAAATCGAGAGAAACTTGAAGCAATCCCACTAAAATCAGGGACTAGACAAGGCTGCCCTCTCTCTCCATATCTTCTCAATATAGTACTTGAAGTTCTAGCTAGAGCAATTAGCCAACAAAAGGAAGTCAAATGGATACAAATTGGAAAGGAAGATGTCAAACTATCACTATTTGCTGACGATAAGATAGTATACTTAAGCGACCCAAAGAACTCCTCCAGACAACTCCTACAGCAGATAAGCAACTTCAGCAAAGTGGCCAGATATACAATCAACTCAAGCAAGTCAGAAGCCTTCCTATACTCAAAGGATAAGCAGGCTGAGAAAGAAGTAAGAGAAATGAAACCCTTCACGATAACCACAAACAATATAAAGTATCTTGGTGTGACTCTAACCAAACAAGTGAAAGATCTGTAGGACAAGAACTTCAAGTCTCTGAAGAAAGAAATTGAAGAAGACCTCAGAAGATAGAAAAATCTGCCATGCTCATGGATTGGCAGGATTAATATAGTAAAAATGAGCATCTTGCCAAAAGCAATCTACAGATTCAATGCAATCCCCATCAAAATCCCAACTCAATTCTTCATAGAGTTAGAAAGAGCACTTCAAAAATTCATCTGGAATAACAGAAAACCCAGAATAGCTAAAACTATTCTCAAGACTAAAAGAAACTCTGGGGGAATCAGTATCCCGGACCTCAAACGGTACTACAGAGCAATAGTGTTAAAAACCGCATGGTATTGGTACAGTGACAGGCATGTAGATCAATGGAACAGAATTGAAGACCCAGAAATGAATCCACACTCCTATGGTCACTTGATCTTTGACAGAGGAGCTAAAACCATCCAGTGGAAAAAAGATAGAATTTCCAACAAATGGTGCTGGCTCAACTGGAGGTCAACATGCAGAAGAATGCAAATTGACCCATTCTTATCTCCTTGCACTAAGCTCAATTGCAAGTGGATCAAGGACCTCCACATAAAACCAGACACACTGAAACGAAGAGAAAGGAAACTAGGGAAGAACCTTGAACATATGGGCACAGGGGAGAATTTCCTGAATAAAACTCCAATAGCTTATGCTCTAAGATCATGCTCTAAGATCATGAATTGACAAATGGGACGTCAATAAATTACAATGTTTTGCAAGACAAAAGACACTGTCAAAAAGACAAAGCGGCAACCAACTAACTGGGAAATGATCTTTACCAACCCTACATCCGACAGAGGACTAATATCCAATATATACAAAGAACTCAAGAAGTTAATCTCCAGAGGACCAAATAACCCTATTAAAAAATGGGGTACAGACCTAAACAAAGAATTCTCACCTGAAGAATATCTAATGGCTGAGAAGCACCTAAAGAGATGTTCATCATCCTTAGTCATCAGGGAAATGCAAATCAAACAATCTGGAGATTCCATCTCACACCAGTCAGAATGGCTAAGATCAAAACCACAGGAGACAGCAGTTGTTGGTGAGGATGTGGAGAAAGTGGAACACTCCTCCACTGCTGGTGGGATTGCAAACTGGTACAACCACTCTGGAAAGCAGTTTGGCGGTTCTTCGGATAACTGGGCATGACACTCCTAGAGGATACGGCTATAACACTCCTAGGAATATACCCAGAGGCTTTCCCTGCATGCAATAAGGACACATGCTCTACTATGTTCATAGAAGCCTTATTTATAATAGCCAGAAGCTGGAAAGAACCCAGATGTCCCTCAACGGAGGAATGGATTCAGAAGATGTGGTATATCTACACAATGGAATACTACTCTGCAATTAAAAACAATGAATTCACGAAATTCCTAGGCAAATGGTCAGATCTTGAAAATATCATCCTTAGTGAGGTAACCCAGTCACAAAAGAACACACATGGTATGCAGTCACTGATAAGGGGATATTGACCCAGAATCTCGGAATACCCTAGACACAATCCGCATATCAATTGTTTTCTAAGAAGATGGAAGGAGAGACCCCTGGTCCTGGAAAGACTGGATGTAGGGGAACGCCAGGACAGAGTAACGAGAGGGGGTTGAATGGAGAAAAGAGGGAGGGAAGGGGGCTTATGGGACTTTCGGGGAGGGAGGAAACGGGAAAGGGGAAGTGATTTGGAATGTAAATTGAAAAATTAAAATAAAATAAATAATAAAAAAAGAAAAAAACATGGAAATATTGTTTCCCCAATGAAGAACACCTACTTCATTTCTCTAAGGGAAAAAACAAGACTAAGATAATTCTAATTTTAAATACAGTATATGTGATTTGAGTGCAAAGATGCATCTGTGAGCCACATCTGCAGTGTTTAAGAATATCTAGACAACAGAATCCCAGCTTTGTACATGTCCTCTATCTTCTTCACATCCTCATTCCAAGCTTCACACAGCTCAGTGACCATTAAAGCACTAAGGTAAATAAATTAGACTATGAATATTACAAACCAGATATTAACAAGCTGTCTACATAAATGAGAATTTGTAAAGTAATAATAATAATAATAATAATAATAATAATAATAAGTCTGAAATCAATCAAGTAGAAACAAATAAAATCATAAAAAAACATAGAAAGTATCAGCAAAACTAGGAATTGGTTCTTTGAGAAAATCAACAAGATAGAGAAGCCCTTAGCCACACTAGCTAGAGGGCACAGCGACAGTATCCAAATTAACAAAATCAGAACTGAAAAGGGAGAGATAACAACAAACTGAGGAAATTCAAAAAATCATCAGATCCTACTACAAAAATCTGTATTCAACATAACTAGAAAATCTCGAGGAAATAGACAATTTCCTTGACAGATACCAAATATTAAAATTAAATCAGGATCAAATAGACCATCTAAACCGTCCTGTAACCCCTGAAGAAATACAAGCGATCATTGGAAGTCTTCCAACCAAAAAAAGCACAGGTCCAGATGGTTTTAGTGCAGAATTCTATCAGACGTTCAAAGAAGACCTAACACCAATACTCTTCAAACTATTCCACAAAATACAAACAGAAGGAACACTACCACTCCATAGAACACTTCAGGAACTCGTTCTATGAAGCCACAATTACGTTAATACCAAAATCACACAAAGATCCAACAAAGAAAGAGAATCTCAGGCCAATCTCTTTAATGAATATCGATGAAAAAATACTCAATAAAATTCTTTCCAACCGAATCCAAGAACACATCAAAACGATCATTCACAACGATCAAGTAGGCTTCATCCCAGGGATGCAGGCATGGTTCAATATAAGGAAGTCCATCAATGTAATCCACTATATAAACAATCTCAAAGAAAAAAACCACATGGATATTTCATTAGATGGTGAAAAAGCATTTGACAAAATTCAGCATCCTTTCATATTAAAGGACTTGGAAAGATCAGGAATTCGAGGCCCATATCTAAACATAGTAAAAGCAATTTACAACAAATTGGTAGCAAACATCAAAATAAATCGAGAGAAACTTGAAGCAATCCCACTAAAATCAGGGACTAGACAAGGCTGCCCTCTCTCTCCATATCTTCTCAATATAGTACTTGAAGTTCTAGCTAGAGCAATTAGCCAACAAAAGGAAGTCAAATGGATACAAATTGGAAAGGAAGATGTCAAACTATCACTATTTGCTGACGATAAGATAGTATACTTAAGCGACCCAAAGAACTCCTCCAGACAACTCCTACAGCAGATAAGCAACTTCAGCAAAGTGGCCAGATATACAATCAACTCAAGCAAGTCAGAAGCCTTCCTATACTCAAAGGATAAGCAGGCTGAGAAAGAAGTAAGAGAAATGAAACCCTTCACGATAACCACAAACAATATAAAGTATCTTGGTGTGACTCTAACCAAACAAGTGAAAGATCTGTAGGACAAGAACTTCAAGTCTCTGAAGAAAGAAATTGAAGAAGACCTCAGAAGATAGAAAAATCTGCCATGCTCATGGATTGGCAGGATTAATATAGTAAAAATGAGCATCTTGCCAAAAGCAATCTACAGATTCAATGCAATCCCCATCAAAATCCCAACTCAATTCTTCATAGAGTTAGAAAGAGCACTTCAAAAATTCATCTGGAATAACAGAAAACCCAGAATAGCTAAAACTATTCTCAAGACTAAAAGAAACTCTGGGGGAATCAGTATCCCGGACCTCAAACGGTACTACAGAGCAATAGTGTTAAAAACCGCATGGTATTGGTACAGTGACAGGCATGTAGATCAATGGAACAGAATTGAAGACCCAGAAATGAATCCACACTCCTATGGTCACTTGATCTTTGACAGAGGAGCTAAAACCATCCAGTGGAAAAAAGATAGAATTTCCAACAAATGGTGCTGGCTCAACTGGAGGTCAACATGCAGAAGAATGCAAATTGACCCATTCTTATCTCCTTGCACTAAGCTCAATTGCAAGTGGATCAAGGACCTCCACATAAAACCAGACACACTGAAACGAAGAGAAAGGAAACTAGGGAAGAACCTTGAACATATGGGCACAGGGGAGAATTTCCTGAATAAAACTCCAATAGCTTATGCTCTAAGATCATGCTCTAAGATCATGAATTGACAAATGGGACGTCAATAAATTACAATGTTTTGCAAGACAAAAGACACTGTCAAAAAGACAAAGCGGCAACCAACTAACTGGGAAATGATCTTTACCAACCCTACATCCGACAGAGGACTAATATCCAATATATACAAAGAACTCAAGAAGTTAATCTCCAGAGGACCAAATAACCCTATTAAAAAATGGGGTACAGACCTAAACAAAGAATTCTCACCTGAAGAATATCTAATGGCTGAGAAGCACCTAAAGAGATGTTCATCATCCTTAGTCATCAGGGAAATGCAAATCAAACAATCTGGAGATTCCATCTCACACCAGTCAGAATGGCTAAGATCAAAACCACAGGAGACAGCAGTTGTTGGTGAGGATGTGGAGAAAGTGGAACACTCCTCCACTGCTGGTGGGATTGCAAACTGGTACAACCACTCTGGAAAGCAGTTTGGCGGTTCTTCGGATAACTGGGCATGACACTCCTAGAGGATACGGCTATAACACTCCTAGGAATATACCCAGAGGCTTTCCCTGCATGCAATAAGGACACATGCTCTACTATGTTCATAGCAGCCTTATTTATAATAGCCAGAAGCTGGAAAGAACCCAGACGTCCCTCAACGGAAGAATGGATTCAGAATATATGGTATATTTACACAATGGAATACTACTCTGCAATTAAAAACAATGAATTCACAAAATTCCTAGGCAAATGGTCAGAACTTGAAAATATCATCCTTAGTGAGGTAACCCAACCACAAAAGAACACACATGGCATGCAGTCACTTATAAGGGGATATTAACCCAGAATCTTGGAATACCCTAGACACAATTCGCATATCAATAGATTTCCAAGAAGATGGAAGGAGAGACCCCTTGTCCTGGAAAAACTGTATGTAGGGGAATGCCAGGACAGAGAAGCGTGAGGGGGTTGAATGGAGAAAAGAGGGAGGGAAGGGGGCTTATGGGACTTTAGGGGAGGGAGGAAATGGGAAAGGGAAATGATTTTGAATGTAAATAAAAAAAAAACTTAGAAAGGAAAAAAAATTAGACAAAGTACTACTTGAGGACCAAGCTACACCCTTCCTATGCATATACCCAGAAGATGTTTCAAAATGCAATAAGGACACATACTCTATCTTCATAGCAGCCTTATGTATAATAGACAAAGCTGGAAAGAATCCAGATGTCCTTCAACAGAGGAATGAATATATAAATGTGGTCCATTTACACAATGGAGTACTACTTAGCTATTAAAACAATGATTTCATGAAAGTCTTAGTCAAAGAGTTAGAACTAGCAAATTTCATCCTGAGTGAGCCTATACATTCACTAAAGAACACACATTGCATGTACTCCTTAAGTGGATGTTAGCCCAGAATCTGGCATACCCAAGATACAATTCACAGACCAAATGAAGCTCAAGAAGGAGGGAGACCTTTGTAAGGACATTTACCCTTCGATTCATTTCTTTAAGCAATTATTGTGTTGCTTCTCTATGGGCATCCTTCTGTTGACCCATATTTTTCTGAATTTCTTTATGCGATTTTTGTGATTCCTTTGAAAGTGCATCTACCTGTTGATTCATTTCTTTAAGCGATTTTTGTGTTGCCTACTTGTGGGCCTCCATCTGTTGATCCATGTTCTCCTGTATTTCTCTAAGTGATTTTTGTGTTTCCTTTATAAGGGCTTCTAACTGTTGATTCATGTTCTCCTGTAATTCTTTTTTTTTTTGTATTTCTTTTTTTTTTATTTTATTTTTTAATTTACATTCCAAATCACTTCCCCTTTCCCGTTTCCTCCCTCCCCGAAAGTCCCATAAGCCCCCTTCCCTCTCTCTTTTCTCCATTCAACCCCCTCTCGTTACTCTGTCCTGGTGTTCCCCTACATCCAGTCTTTCCAGGACCAGGGATCTCTCCTACCATCTTTTTAGAAATATATTGATATGCGGATTGTGTCTAGGGTATTCCGAGATTCTGGGTCAATATCCCCTTATCAGTGACTGCATACCATGTGTGTTCTTTTGTGATTGGGTTACCTCACTAAGGATGATATTTTCAAGATCTGACCATTTGCCTAGGAATTTCGTGACTTCATTGTTTTTAATTGCAGAGTAGTATTCCATTGTGTAGATATACCACATCTTCTGAATCCATTCCTCCGTTGAGGGACATCTGGGTTCTTTCCAGCTTCTGGCTATTATAAATAAGGCTGCTATGAACATAGTGGAGCATGTGTCCTTATTGCATGCAGGTAAAGTCTCTGGGTATATGCCCAGAAGTGGTATAGCCGGATCCTCCGGGAGTGTCATGCCCAGTTTTCTGAGGAACCGCCAGACTGCTTTCCAGAGTGGTTGTACCAGCCTGCAATTCCACCAGCAGTGGAGGAGTGTTCCTCTTTCTCCACATCCTCGCCAACAACTGCTGTCTCCTGTGTTTTTGATCTTAGCCATCCTGACTGGTGTGAGATGGAATCTCAGGGTTGTTTTGATTTGCATTTCCCTAATGACTAAGGATGATGAACATCTCTTTAGGTGCTTCTCAGCCATTAGATATTCTTCAGGTGAGAACTCTTTCTTTAGCTCTGTACCCCATTTTTTAATAGGGTTACTTGCCTCTCTGGAGTTTAACTTCTTGAGTTCTTTGTATATATTGGATATTAGCCCTCTGTCGGATGTAAGGTTGGTAAAGATCAGTTCCCAGTTAGTTGGTTGCCGCTTTGTCTTTTTGACAGTGTCTTTTGCCTTGCAAACACTTTGTAATTTAATGAGGTCCCATTTGTCTATTCTTGATCTTAGAGCATAAGCTATTGGAGTTCTGTTCAGGAAATTCTCCCCTGTGCCCATATGTTCAAGGTTCTTCCCTGGTTTCCCTTCTATTAGTTTCAGTGTGTCTGGTTTTATGTGGAGATCTTTGATCCACTTAGAATTGAGCTTAGTGCAAGGAGATAAGGATGGGTCAATTTGCATTCTTCTGCATGTTGACCTCCAGCTGAGCCAGCACCATTTGTTGAAAAGGCTATCTTTTTTCCACTGGATGGTTTTAGCTCCTTTGTCAAAGATCAAGTGACCATAGGAGTGTGGATTCATTTCTGGGTCTTCAATTCTGTTCCATTGATCTACATGTCTGTTACTGTACCAATACCATGCAGTTTTTAACACTATTGCTCTGTAGTACAGCTTGAGGTCCGGGATACTGATTCCCCCAGAGGTTCTTTTACTCTTGAGAATACTTTTAGCTATTCTGGGTTTTCTGTTATTCCAGATGAATTTTTGAATTGCTCGTTCTAACTCTATGAAGAATTGAGTTGGGATTTTGATGGGGATTGCATTGAATCTGTGTATTACTTTTGGTAAGATGCTCATTTTTACTATATTAATCCTGCCAATCCATGAGCATGGCAGATTTTTCCATCTACTGAGGTCTTCTTCAATTTCTTTCTTCAGAGACTTGAAGTTCTTGTCATACAGATCTTTCACTTGTTTGGTTAGAGTCGCGCCAAGATACTTAATATGGTTTGTTGCTATTGTGAAGGGTATTATTTCTCTTACTTCTTTCTCAGTCTGCTTATCCTTTGAGTATAGGAAGGCTTCTGACTTGCTTGAGTTGATTTTATATCCGGCCACTTTGCTGAAGTCGTTTATCAGCTGTAGGAGTTCTCTGGTGGAGTTCTTTGGGTCACTTAAGAATACTATCATATCGTCTGCAAATAGTGATAGTTTGACTTCTTCCTTTCCAATTTGTATCCCTTTGACCTCTTTTTGTTGTCTAATTGCTCTAGCTAGAACTTCAAGTACTATATTGAAAAGATATGGAGAGAGAGGGCAGCCTTGTCTAGTCCCTGATTTTAGTGGGATTGCTTCAAGTTTCTCTCCATTTAGATTGATGGTGGCTACCGGTTTGCTGTAAATTGCTTTTACTATGTTTAGATATGGGCCTTGAATTCCTGATCTTTCCAAGACCTTTAGCATGAAAGGATGCTGAATTTTGTCAAATGCTTTCTCAGCATCTAATGAGATGACCATGTGGTCTTTTTCTTTGAGATTGTTTATGTAGTGGATTACATTGATGGATTTCCTTATATTGAACCATCCCTGCATCCCTGGGATGAAGCCTACTTGATCGTGCGTTTTGATGTGTTCTTGGATTCGGTTGGCAAGAATTTTATTGAGTATTTTTGCATCGATATTCATAAGAGAGATTGGCCTGAGATTCTCTTTCTTTGTCGGATCTTTGTGTGCTTTTGGTATTAGTGTAATTGTGGCTTCATAGAACGAGTTGGGTAGTGTTCCTTCTGTTTCTATTTTGTGGAACAGCTTGAAGAGTATTGGTGTTAGGTCTTCTTTGAAGGTCTGATAGAATTCTGCACTAAAACGATCTGGGCCTGTGCTTTTTCTGGTTGGAAGACTTCCAATGACAACTTCTATTTCTTCAGGGGATATAGGACGGTTTAGATGGTCTATTTGATCCTGATTTAATTTTGGTACATGGTATCTGTCAAGGAAATTGTCCATTTCCTCAAGATTTTCTAGTTGTGTTGAATACAGGTTTTTGTAGTAGGATCTGATGATTTTTTGAATTTCCTCAGTTTCTGTTGTTATCTCTCCCTTTTCGTTTCTGATTTTATTAATTTGGATACTATCTCTGTGCTTTCTGGTTAGTCTGGCTAAGGGCTTATCTATCTTGTTGATTTTCTCAAAGAACCAACTCCTCGTTTTGTTGATTCTTTGTATGGTTTTCTTTGTTTCTACTTGATTGATTTCAGCCCTGAGTTTGATGATTTCCTGCCTTCTACTCCTCTTTGGTGTATTTGCTTCTTTTTGTTCTAGGGCTTTCAGGTGTGCCATTAAGCTGTTAGTGTATGCTGTCTCCCGTTTCTTTTTGGCGGCACTCAGGGCTATGAATTTTCCTCTTAGCACTGCTTTCATTGTGTCCCATAAATTAGGGTATGTTGTGCATTCATTTTCATTACATTTCAAAAAGTCTTTGATTTCTTTCTTTATTTCCACCTTGACCAATTTATCATTGAGTAGAGCATTGTTCAGCCTCCATGTGTACGTGGGTTTTCTTTTGTTTTTGTTGCCATTGAAGACCACCCTTATTCCATAGTGATCTGATAGGATACATGGGATTATTTCTATCTTCTTGTATCTGTTGAGGTCTGATTTGTGACCAATTATATGGTCAATTTTGGAGAAGGTACCATGAGGAGCTGAGAAGAAGGTGTATTCTTTAGCTCTAGGATGAAATGTTCTATACATAACAGTTAGTTCCATTTGGTCCAAGGCTTCAATTAGATTCACTGTGTCCCTGTTTAGTTTCTGCTTTCCTGAACGATCCATTTCAGAGAGCGGGGTGTTGAAGTCACCCACTATTATTGTGTGCGGTGCGATGTGTGCTTTGAGTTTTAGTAAAGTTTCTTTTACGAATGAGGGTGCCCTTGCATTTGGAGCATAGATATTCAGAACTGAGAGTTCTTGATGGTGGATTTTTCCCTTGATCAGTATGTAGTGTCCTTCTGTGTCTTTTTTGATGACTTCAGGTTGAAAATCAATTTTATCCGATATTAGGATGGCTACTCCACCTCGTTTCTTGGGGCCATTTGCTTGTAAAATTGTTTTCCAGCCTTTTACTCTGAGGTAGTGTTTGTCTTTGACACTGAGGTGCGTTTCCTGCATGCAGCAAAATGCTGGATCCTGTTTACGTATCCAGTCTGCTAGTCTATGTCTTTTAATTGGGGAATTGAGACTATTGATATTAAGAGAGATTAAGGCATAGTGATTATTGCCATCTGCCATTCTTGACGATATCTTTATGTTTGAGTGGTTATCTACTTTTGGGTTTGATTCAAGAAGGTTATTATCTCATTTTTTCCAGGGTGCTGTTTCTCTCCCTGTATTGGAGGTTTCCACCTATTATCCGTTGCAGGGCTGGATTTGTGGAAAGATATTGTGAAAATTTGGTTTTATCATGGAATATCTTGGTCTCTCCATCTATGGTGATTGAGAGTTTTGCTGGGTAGAGTAGTCTAGGCTGGCATTTGTGCTCTCTTAGTGTCTGCATATGATCTGCCCAGGATCTTCTAGCTTTCATAGTCTCTGGTGAGAAGTCTGATGTGATTCGGATAGGTCTTCCTTTGTATGTTACTTGGCCCTTTTCTCTTACTGCTTTTAGTATTCTTTCTTTGTTTAGAACGTTCGTTGTTTTGATTATTATGTGACGAGAGGTATTTGTGTTCTGGTCCAGTCTGTTTGGAGTTCTGTAGGCTTCTTTTACGTTCATCGGCATCTCTCTCTTTAAGTTAGGGAAGTTTTCCTCCATAATTTTGTTGAAGATGTTTACTGGCCCTTTAAGTTACAAATCTTCACTCTCATCTATACCTATAATCCTTAGGTTTGGTCTTCTCATTGTGTCCTGGATTTCCTGGATGTTTTGGGTTACACGTTTTTTGCATTTTGCATTTTCTTTGACTGTTGAGTCGATGCTTTCTATGGAGTCTTCAGCACCTGAGATTCTTTCTTCCATCTCTTGTATTCTATTGTTGATGTTTGCATCTATGACTCCTGACTTCTTCCCAAGGTTTTCTATCTCCAAAGTTGTCTCCCTTTGTGATTTCTTAGTTGTTTCTACTTCCTTTTTTAGTTCCTGGATGGATTTGCTGAGATCCTTCACTTGTTTGTTTGTATTTTCCTGTATTTCTTTAAGGTATTTTTGCATTGCCTCTTTCAGGATTTCTTCCTGATGACCCACGTTCTCCTGCATTTCTCTGAGTGATTTTTGTGTTTCCTCCTCATGGGAATCCATCTGTTGATCCATTGTCTCCTGCATTTCTTTAAGCAGTTCTCGTGTTTCCTTTGTAAGGGTATCTAACCGTTGATTCATTTCTTTAAGCAATTTTTGTGTTGCCTCCTTATGGTTATCCATCTGTTGACCCATATTCTTCTGCATTTCTTTATGCAAATTTTGTGATTCCTTTGTGAGTGCATCTACCCGTTGATTCATCTCGTTAAGCGATTTTTGTGTTGTCTCCTTGTGCGCCTCCATCTTTTGATCCATGTTCTCCCGCATTTCTCTAAGCGATTTTTGTGTTTCCTTTGTAAGGGCTTCTAACCGTTGATTCATGGTCTCCTGTAACTCTTTATGAGATTTATTTGTGTCCTTCTTGTGATCCTCTAATAGCATCATGAGAAGTGATTTTAAATCCAGATCTTGTCTTTCGGGTGTGGTGGGGTATGCAGGACTTGCTGCTGTTGGAGAGTTGGGTTCGGATGGTCCCACATTACTTTGATTTCTGTTAGTAATATTCCTACGTTTGCCTTTTGCCATCTGGATACCTCTGGTGTTAGTTGGTCCTGCTGCCACTGGCTGTTGGTTGGACCTCCTGTGAGCCTGCAAAGGTATTTCTGCCCCCCCCTGGGTTGCTAGGATTCCCCTGGCACCGATTTCTGGGGCCTGCCTGCTCCTGAGTGACTTTGGAGCCCTAATGTGCCTTGCCCCAAGTGATCTTATATTGGGGAGGCCTTGCACATCCAAAGGCTCAGCCTAGTGGATTCCTGGAGCAGAGGTCGCCAAAGGGAGGCTGGTAGTCTCCTGGCCTGTGCAGGGGTGTGTGATCTCTCCTTGGGGGGAGAGGGGTCATCACTCTGTCAGGCAGAAGTCCCACAGCAGACCTGGCGCGCTGGTTACTGCAGATCAGCCCAGCACTTGGGAGCCGCATACACACAAGCCGCCCGAGACCCAAGCGATATTATGCCTGTCTGTCTCAGAACCTGGCTGTCCCAACTTCCCAGTCACTGGAGCAAAGATGGCGGAGTGCAATCTGCACTCTCTCCGTGGCGCCGCTCACCTGCAGACACGATGGCCTGCCGATCTGGCACCCAGACGACCACAGCGCTGACCGGTTTTTGGGCACAGACGGAAGCCCCAACAGGCCGTGTCCCAAGTGATGTTATATTGGGGATAGGGAACTTGGGGTACCTGTCACTTCAGCGCAGTCTGTGGGAACAGAGGTCGCGGAAGGAAAGCTGGTAGGCTCCCGCCCGGTGCGGGGTCCCTCTGCCAGGCTGAAGTCCCACCGCGGAGCTGGCGCGCTGGTTACTGCAGATCTGCCCTGCACTTGGGAGCTGCATACACACAAGCCGCCCGAGACCCAAGCGATATTATGCCTGTCTGTCTCAGAACCTGGCTGTCCCAACTTCCCAGTCACTGGAGCAAAGATGGCGGAGTGCCCTCCTGTAATTCTTTATGAGATTTATTTGTGTCCTTCTTGAAATCCTCTAATAGCATCATGAGAAGTGATTTTAAATCCAGATCTTGTCTTTCGGGTGTGATGGAGTATCCAGGATTTGCTGCTGTTGGAGAGTTGGGTTCAGATGGTGCCAAATTACTTTGATTTCTGCAAGTAATCTTCCTATGTTTGCCTTTTGCCATCTGGTTACCTCTGGTGTTAGTTGATCCTGCTGTTATTGTCTTTTGGTTGGACCTCCTGTGAGCCTGCAAGGCTATTTCTGATCCTCCTGGATTACCGGGATTCCCCTGGCACTGATTTCTGGGGCCTGCCCTGCTCCTGAGTGACTTTGGAGCCCTGATGTGCCTTGCCCCAAGTGATGTTATATTGGGGAATCCCTGCACATCCAAAGGTTCAGTGTAGTGGATTCCCGGAGCAGAGGTCACCAAGGGGAGGCTGCTAGACTCTTGCCCTCTGCTGATGTGATCTCTCCCAGTGCGGGGGGTGGGGGGATCCCTCTGCAGGGCAGAAGTCCCACAGCAGAGCTGGCATGTAGGTTACAGCAGACCTGCCCAGCTCTTGGGAGCAGGGAGCACACAAGCTGCCTGAGACCCAAGCGATATTATGCTTGATTGTCCCTGTGTCTGGAAATCCCAGTTGCCCTGTTGCTGGAGCAAAGATGGCAGAGTGCACTCTGCACTCTCTTGGTGCAGATCACTCTGCAGGGCAGGTGGCCCACAGCAGAACGGGCGCCCAGAGGACCACAGGGCTGCCCTGCTCTTGGGTGCAGATGGAAGCCCAACAGGCTGTGTCCCAAGCGATGTTATATTGGGTGGACCCTGGGTACCTGTGTCCTCAGTGCAGCCGTTCCCCAGAACAGAGGTCACCCTGGTTGTATATTTCTATGGGATGGCCTTACGGAACAACTCAAATGAATGTAGTGCATCTCTGTTTCATGGAAACCTCTTTTGGGGACAAAAAAAATGGCCAGTTGAGACTCTGTTTCTCCCGTCAATAGAAATCACTACGATTCCCTGTCAATATTTTAGGATTTTCAGTACACCTGGTTTCCATGTTATGCCTCAAATACCGTTGCAACTGAATCTATATCTCCCAGGATTCTCTTCCTCTGCCCTATCTCCCATCCCATTTGTCATCAACTATGCCCATTATCTTTCGCATAGGTCACTTGTAAATCTATTCAGTCTCTCACTTCCAGGGAGATCCATATGTCCATCCTATTTCATTTCTCTATACCTGTCTCTGGGTATATGGATTATAGGTAGGTTATTAACATTTAGTGGCTACTATCCAGATGTAAGTGAATACGTATATCATGTATATTTCTGAGTCTTGGTTATGTCACTCAGGATGATTTTTTTTTAATTTCCATCCATTTGTCTGCAAATGCCACGCTGTCATTATTTTTTATAAAACACATATTCTTCCACTATGTAAATGTACCACATTTGCCCTAAAGGAGTTTTTCAATCAAGGACCATGCTTTGGTTCTAGGAAATTGCCCAGTGAGATTGAATGACAAATTTTCAACAGGAATAACACTGTTCAACCTGGAGGTCTCCCTTAATCTTCTATTTCCTGATGGTTTGATTGAGAACGGCCCCACAGACTTATATATTTGCATTGTTAGTCCCCAGTCATGAAATATTTGGGAAAGGTTAGAAGGTATGGCCTTGTTGAGATTATGGTGCCTATTGGAAGAAGAATGAAACTGGAGGAGCTTGTAGGAGGAGATGGGTTAATGGGAGTCTGGGAGTACATATTAGAGGAGGTAGGTTACTATGGGAAACTCTTGGAGGAAGTGTTTCATTGGGGGTGGGTTTGAGGTTTAAGATACCGGTGACAGGACCTGGACTCTAACTCTGTCTCTAGTTATGTCTGTCTCTGTCTCTGTCTCCATCTCTCTCTGTCTCTATCTGTTTGTATCTCCCTCTGTATCTCTCTTTTTTCCTCTCTCTCTGTCTCTGTGTCTCTGTCTCTGTCTCTGTCTCTCTCTCTCTCTCTCTTCATGCCTCCTTTGGTTCACTATGAAAAACCCTGACATGACATCATAGATTCTATCTGTAAAAGTATAAGCAAGCCCCAATTAAATGCTTTCTGTTCAAAGAATTGCCCCAGTCATGGCGATTCTTGACAGCAATAAAACAGTAACTATATACCTACTGAGGACATATCTGTGAATATAACATATACTAATATTATCTGTTTGGATGTATAATCACATTTCAATGATAAGTGACTTTATTAATGAACACTTGGGAGAAATGTGTGACATTCTTTCTTAACTAAGAGCTCTGGAACTGGGAACTAACATCTCTGGGTTTTGTGCTTGCAGCTGCCTACATTGCAGCCATGTAGGGCTGTCCTAGTCTTCCTTTCTAGCATGGTGTCCAGTATTTCCCTTTTAAAACATGGCTTCTGAGATGACAGTTGGCTTTCTTCTGCCTTATGAGATCAGATTCCCTCTCAGCCAATCAGCACCTGATAGAATCTTGAGGTTACCATGGAGCTGAGTAAACAGGTCTGGCTCACTGTTCCGTTGATCTGATTGAATGCGCACATGAATTTTCCTTGCGAAACCCAATAACCCATTTATGATCCATTTACCCAGATCCTATACCTCTACTAGAATTCCTGCCTCCACTATGTCAGGTAGGAAAAGAAATTTATATGGTTATTTCATTGGACAGTCCCTCAAACAGGGAATCATTGAAATAAGGTGGGATTGAGAAGAAAGTACTGAAGGACAAGACTGTGCCCTAACTAATGTCTTGGCTCTGATATTTCCTAGGATTGTAACTTTGGACTGAATTTTTAATTATCTACTTGCTGGCAGTGTCTGGGGCTCTCTAGAGAACTGAGGTTTTAGGAGCAGTGTATAGAGAAGGAACCCAAATAGTTTTGGGGGATGTTTCTACTGAAGTAGAGAGAGAATTGTGTATAGACAAAGGAGAACTAAGGGCCAAGACACTTCTCTTCTTTTGACAGACTACACAGAGTTTTCCACAAAACTTCACAGTTGGAGCTGTTTGACAGTAACTTTGAGATAAGGAGATTTAGTAAGACATCTACCACTGTTCAAACAGCAACTTAGATTGACTAGCCTTAGTCAACTGGGTAGTTGTTCCTTCCTCCTCCATGGTTGCACATTTGTGTTTGCTGAAGCTGTCGGGTGGAAAAAATAGTCTTTTCTTGATAAAAGGACAGTTTGTTACATTCAAGCTTAGCATAAGAACAGCTGTGCTCTCCCTGGTGATGCACACTTGGTTAAAGACAGGTATCTTGGTTAAAGATGGAGGAGGTTGCCACCCAATTTTGGTAAATGGTTCACAATAATTGCATATCCCTGATTGTCAGTACAAACTAAATCTGGGTCAGTGGGAACTGCAGTTCAAATTTCTGAAGAGTTGTACATGGCACAGGGTTACCCCATTTGACACCACCAGCAATGTCTGACGGTCCTCATTTTTCCCAGTTCTCTTTGAGTATTAATGTAACTCAGAGCAAATGATTTTGAATGGATTTAAACATATTATTCAATCTGAAAATTTTTACATTGGGTAAGGCACTCTATTTTACATGAAGCATCTTTTACAATGTTGAATGTCAGGTAACACATTTTGGAAGATTTAACAAGTAAGCTATATTTATTGTAATCAACACAGTAATCAATACTAAATTAAGTTTACTGGATCATGTTTTTACTCTACTCTAGACTAAAATAAATCATTTTAACTGATTAACAGTAGCTAGTGATTGTGTGAGTAGCAGAGTACATGTGAAGATATTTAACAGAGATATAATAAGCAGTTGCTCCTTTTTCTTCATTCATACACTGTAATATGTAAAGACAGAGTCATTTTGAAGACAAGTTCCCCCCCAAACATAAAACATTCCACCTACCCATCTTCAGCAAATGTCTAGAAAACAATAATCGAAGAGAAATATGAAAGCAGGTCCCTACACTTAGATCAACCTGCTACAAAAGCTTTGAAGGAGAGTCAGCATGAGCCTTGTGCATCTTAAGGAAGTCATTTTAAAAGATTTCAAAATAAAAGTGAAGTGCTTAAAAAACATGTAAATATTGTTTCCCCAATGAAGAACAACTACTTCATTTCTCTATGGGAAAAACAAGATGAAGATAATTCTAATTTTAAATACAGAATATGTGATTTGAGTGCAAAGATGCATCTGTGAGCCACATCTGCAGTGCTTAAGAATGTCTAGAGAACCTCCTTTAATATGAGAGAAGTGCAGTCACCAAGGCCTCAGAAATATGGAGTGAAGGATAAATTGCTTTTTCACAGCAGTGTGGATAGCTACACCCATTTTAGGATCTCAGCTTTGGACAACAAACTGCCTTGGACCAAGCCAGGGTAAACAAATTTCTTACTTTACCTTGCTAGGTCCTGACAGATATATAGACAAGAGAAAGTGAGAGAGAGAGAGAGAGAGAGAGAGAGAGAGAGAGAGAGAGAGACAGAGACAGAGACAGAGACAGACGGAGAGAGACTGAGAGAGAGAGAGAGAGAGAGAGAGAGAGAGAGAGAGAGAGAGAGAGAGAGAAAGAGAGAGAATCCTGAACCAACAAGAGGATCTGAGAACTGTGAGCTTGGAGATGTGCACTCACCTCATAAACAGCAAGTCCAGTACCTGTAGGGCTGTGGCAAATCTTTGATATTTGGGAAGAAAGCCAGGGACAAAGAATTGGTCGCATTCCTGCAGAGAAGTCACAAGATTGTTCACCAAATTCACCACAGTGTCTGTACTGATGTTTGACTCTCTATAGGGTTCCTGAAGATCCAGTTGGGCAGAAGCTTTCTCACCCTTAGGAAAGATCAAGTTCAAAGGTTCAAAGGGGTATAGGTTTGCCATATTCATTCCAAGGTTTCCTGAATTAATACTCTGCCAAAAACAGAGAAAAACCCGAGTTGTTACCTGGTCTCTGCAGACACTGTCTTGGCTGACTTTGGTCAAGATTTTTCCCTTTCTGGAAAAGGGCCACAGATGTTGAAGGCAAGAGTGAACCTTGTGCCTCCAGATACCACCTAGTCCTTCTGTGTTGTCTTTCCTGATGCCTGAGCCTCGATGAGCCCGAAGAAAGCAAGAGAATATCCTGCCCTCTCTAGTGTAACTGACAAGTGAGCCTGCAGGCTTTACTCTAACCAGTAGGTTGCCTGGATACCAAAGTTCCTCATTGTTATGTCATTGGCAAGATGGTGGTTGCAATACTTCCCCTTTTACAACAGGACTTTCTTAAAGGGCTCCTTGATTACCTCCTACGCCACAGGTGCGCAAAATACCACAGATATATATGTGTTTTCCATTACACTGCTTCCAGAGAATTGTGGATATAGGCAGTAACTCAACTTTGCAAGCTGGGTCTCTACTTTTGAGCTGCATCTGTAATCCTAATCATAAACTCAGCCCTAATTAGCCCAATCGACCATAAACCAATGTCACGGTTCCTAGCTTTTATGTAAACTGGTCTGGGTTCTGTGTGGGATGAGTACACAAGCATGTCTCCGACTGCCACCAGCCCCACCATGTCAATGTTCCTGAATAGGAAATGACTTTCCCAGATTCACTTTCAACTGCCATGATTAAAATTTTAGTTCCCTGAAAACACATCCACCAGCATATAAGATGGAAAGTGGCACCCTAGGCCTCTTTCAGAAAGGGTTCATCCTCCATTGTTTCTTTAAATTCCTGCTTGAGACCTTATCCTGACTTTCTACAGTAAAGGACTTTGAATTGTCCCCTGCAAGAAAAATTTCTCTTCCCTTAGTAGCATTTAGTCCTGGTACTTTTCACAGCAACAGAATGAAACTTAAACCCTGAACATTACACTTTCTCTGTCCCTACCCCGTGTTAGGTGGCAACCATCCTTGTCTCTAGTTGCTAATCTCCCTCACTGCCTGGTATTCCATCTTTTCCTCTATACTCTGTGCTTTCTTTTTCTGCTGTTCCCAGTCGTGTTTGCTCCAAAGTCATTCGCTATTCATCCCCTGGTCTGCTCCCTTCTAGACACAGAGTGTCTGAATCAATGGTTTGCAAGCCAGTGATCCGAGGGGTCCACATCTTGGGCATGTGTTCAGAATTCCATTTTACCCCTGAAGAGGGGTCAGTTTACAGGTAATTACTATCTTGACTCCCTTGTAAAAATGAAGAGCATTTGTGTTCACTGCTCCTTTACTCTTCTTTGTAATGTCTTCTCAGTTTCATTTTTCCATATTCCCAAAAGTTGTGCAGGATCTCCTTCATGTACACATGCATACTCATGCTAGCTCCTATGAGTACCTAAGAAGGCATGTTAAGGAGATCACTCTAAGACATGTTAAGTGCATTTCTGCATTTGTGCCTATGTATATGTACATGTTTAAGTGTCTCTGTGTATGGGAATGCTTCTCAGTGTATGAGCAAGCACATATGCTTACATATATGTTTGCATGCCTCTGTGTGTGTGTGTGTGTGTGTATGCATGTGTGCGTGTAGACTGAGATTTCATTTTACTGGTTAGTTCAAAATCCAGAACTCTTACAAACTGAAAAGATACACATGCAATAGTTGGAAATATCTCCCCTATTTTGGCAACTAGTTCCAAACCCAGTTCCTGAGCTGAATCCACTGTGATAAGAGGAGGGAGAGAGAGAGAGAGAGAGAGAGAGAGAGAGAGAGAGAGAGAGAGAGAGACTATACCCAAATTAAGTTAAAGGGGATCTGTGGTTCTTGGATATGGTCAATCACCTCATAACAGCAGATAACAGCAGGTCCAGTACCTGTAGCAGGTTGGCAAATCTTTGGCATGTGGACAGAAAGACAGGGACAAGGAAGAATTCATCTTCCTGCAGACAAGGTATCAGGATGTTCACAAGTTTAACCATAGTCTCTGCACTGGTGCCTGACTCTCTATGGGGCTCCATCAGATCCTGTGGGGCAGAAGCATTCTCACCCTGAGGAAAGATTAAGGTCAAATATTTAAACATGAACAGGTTTGCAACATTCTGATTGTTCCTTCTCATTCCAAGGTTTCCTGAATCATTGCTTTGCTATATACAGAGAAAAACTCAAGTGTTTACCTGGTCTGTGTGGTCCCGGTCATGGCTGTCCTTGGTCAAGATTTTCCCCTTGGGAAAAAGGCCACAGGCCTTGAAGGCAAAAATGAACACTCTGCCTTCAGACACCAACATGGCCTTCCCTATTGTCTTTTTTGAGTCCTGATCCTTGAGTCATCTGTAGACAGCAAGAGGACATCCTCCCTTCTCTACTAACTCTGACAAGTGAGCCTACAGGCCTTGCTCTATGCAGATGTTTGCCTGGTTATTAAGGTTCTGCATTTTAGGTTATTCTCAAGAGGCTGGTTCCATTACTCTCCATTCTTCAACAGGATTTTTTAAAGGGTTCCAAGATCCCTTCCCACTTCCCAGGTGCACAAATCTATACAGGTATACATGTATTTCCCTTTCCAATTCTACCAAATATCTGGTCATATGCAACACCTCAGCATTTCACTCTGGGTCTCAACCGTTGATTAGCATCTTTAACCCTAATCATGAACTAAGCCCTTGTTAGACCAATCTACCATGAACCCTATCCACATTTCCTTGCGTTTATGTGACCTTCTATGTGTTCTGTACGGAATGAGAGCACATGTATACCAGGAACAGTCACCACCTCCAAAAATGTCACTGTTCTTGCATAGGAATTGGCTTTTCCAGAATCAGTTTCCATGGCCATGATCATTTTAGGACTTAAGCACAGATAATTGCTGCTCTCAGTAAACAGGTGGCCCAGCCACACCTACCAGCTTTCAAGATGGAAGCTGGCACCCTGGGACTCTTTTAGAACAGATTCATTTTCCAATGCTTCCTCTTTAAATTTCTGCTTGATTGAGTCTTTGTCCTAAGTCTCTGCAGATATGAACTGCTACTTGTTACCTGCAAAAAAACATTCTCTTGCTTTAGTAGCATTTAGTCCTGCTGCTATTCACAACAGAATGACACTCAAACCCTGAACACACTTTCTCTGTCCCCATCCCATGTTAGGATGCAGCAAAGCTCTTATCTACTTCCTCATCTCCCTTATTTCCTGGTATCCTATCTCTGGCTCTATACACTGAGTTTTCTTTTTCAGTTGTTCCCAGAACTGGTTGCTTCAATGAAATTCACTGTTCATCCCCTGGTCACCTCTTTCCCTCACACAGAATGTCTGGGTCACTGTTTAGCAAGCCAGAGATCTGAGGAGTCCATGTCCTGTGCATGCGTTCACAATTCCCTGGTAATCCAGAGTTGGGTCCACTTTTATAGTTAAGTACTATCTTGTCTCTCTTGTCCAAATGAAGTATAGTTGTGTTCCTTGCTCCTTTACTTTTATCTTAATATTTTCTCAGTTTCATATTTTCCCATTACCAAAACTTTTGCAGGATCTCTGGTATGTGCACATGCATGAGCATGCTAGTTCCTACCAAAACATTCGAGGGCAGACGCTTGCGATCATTTTTACATATTTTGTGTATGTGCATGCCTACGAGTATATGGGAGTGTTTACAAGTATATGAACATACATACATACTTACATCCATGTGGACAGGCCTCTGTGGGTGTGTACCCAAGTGTGTTGGTTGGTTTCTGTCTGTCCATTTGTAGACTGAAATTTCCTTTTACTGTAATACCAAAAGCCAGAAACCTAAAATATGATGTCCTATACACAGAAGAGTGGGAACAAACTCTCCTTCCATAGCAGTCTTGTCCCAAATCACAGTCCTGAGCTGCATCACCTGATAGATTAAAAAAAAAGACAATAGATAAACTCTGCTACCCTTGATGGCTATAGCCCTAGAACAGGTGGTGAATTTAAATCTATTGGTAATGGGAATAGGAACATCTAACTTTCGAGGGCATACCTTTGAAGAGGCCATGTCCACTTGACAAGATTGAAAATATCAAGACATGAACAGCTTATAAGTAGAAGAATCTTCATGTCTCAAGCATCTAGGAGCCTGACCATGTCACTGAGATGTGAAGCCAGAAAACTCCCAAAGCTGACCTACAGCAGCACAGGCATGAATCAGGTAGAGGCCCCACCATAGTAGTTTTTGAAAATGTAATCATAATACAGAAGCAGTGGAAAACTAAATATTACCATTGACCTAGAGAGATTAGGAGTTAAATACATTGACTGTAAGGGAAATAGGGCAGCAGAGCAGCCATATAGTTAACGAAAATAGTGGACTTCCAAGATGGTTGTCTTCTTCATAGTCATGCCCTACATAAAATGTGATATTTCAAAACAAAGCACTGATAAAGCATTTTCTTCATTACTACCAACTGAAAATTCCCAATGTCCTGCTGCTCTTGAGCCTGAACAAGTTCAACTCCTGATCAGGACATGTTTATGCCAAAGCTATAGGTCAATCACCCATATTGTGGTTGTCCAAGCTGACCAACCATAAAAGAGGGGAGGGAAATTTCTTCAAGACCCATACAAATAACAGCCATGGAGAAAACACTAGAGTTTTGTGTTCTTTTATGTGTTCTGTGTGTGTATGTCTGTGTTTGTGTGTGTGTGACTATGTGTATCTCTGTGTTTCTCTCCTCTCTCTCTCTCTCTCTCTCTCTCTCTCTGTCTTTCTCTCTGTGTGTGTGTCTGTCTCCCTCTCCCTCTCCCTCTTTTCTCTCTCTCTCTTCTCTCTCTCTCCTTCCTCTCTCTGTCTTTCTCTCTCTGTGTGTGTCTGTCTCCCTCTCCCTCTTCTCTCTCTCTCTCTGTCTCTGTCTCTGTCTCTCTGTCTGTCTCTTTGTTTCTGTCTCTTTCTCTGTCTCTCTCTCTGTCTCTCTCTCTCCTCCCTCTCTCTGTCTCTCTCTCTGTGTGTGTCTGTCTCCCTCTCCCTCTTCTCTCTCTCTCTCTCTCTCTCTCTCTCTCTCTCTCTCTCTCTCTCTCTCTCTCCCTCTCTCCACCAGCTCTATCTCCATCATCCCCAGCAGGTCCTCCTCCATTCATGTCCAAAAAGGGGCACAATTCCCCTGTATATTTATCAGCCATGGTTTTTCAATTAGTGGTAATACTAGGCCCCTCCTCTTCTTTTAAGGTTAGAAGGTGTATCCAAGTGAGGGGAGAGTGTTCCATGGACAGGCAACAGAGTCAGAGACAGTCCTTGCTCCCCCAAAGAGTTAAGAGTTCACAAGATGAAGGTATGCAACTGTTGCACAGGTACTGAGGGCCTAGGTCAGTCACATGGAAGCTCCCTGGCTCACATGCAGTCTCCCTGTTTGACAATTCCGTCCCTGTATCCTTTGGGCTCAGGTTGTCTGAATCTTTTTTTACTTGTGATGTCATTTACCCCTCTATCTTCACCAGAACTTCCGCCACCTCTTCCACAAATTTATCCAATCTCTACCTAATGTCTGGCTGTGTGTCTTTGCATTTGTTTTCATCATTTGCTACGTGAAGTCTCTCTGATGACAACTGGGTTAGGACCAATCTGTGTGTTTATCAGAATATTATTAGGAATCTTTTCATTGGCATTTTTTTCTATTCATGTATGGGTCTCTGGATTCTGGCATAGTTATTCTTTATGTTAAAGGTAATTTCTACATGTAAAAGAGTTCATATTACATTTGTCTTCTTGTTCCATCTATTAGCCTGGATGGACCAAGATGTTAATTTTAATGGCTGCATAATATTCGATTGCATAAACATAATATTTTCATTATCCATTCTTCAGTTGGAGTACATGAGGTCGTTTCTAGCTCTTACCAGTGAAGTTTGTCTGAACATAGTTTTGCAAGTGACCTTCTAGTATGTTGCTTTTCCTTCTGAGAAACCAACGTTTTGACTTCCAAAGTCGCTGTACAAGTTTGCACTTCCACCAGCAATGGAAAAGTGTTCCTCTTGTTCTACATACTTGTTAGAAGAGCTATCACTTGTCTTTTGAGTTTAGCCATTTTGGCATGTAAGATGGAATCTCACAATCATTTTATTTGCATTTCCCTCATGGCTAAGGATGTTGAAATTTTCTCTAATTTCTTTTATTTAACTGAGATTATTCTGTTGACTATTCTATTTAGATCTTCATTGTTTGTCCAAATACCTCCTCTGGGTTTGGCAGCTGGAGAGGCAAAAGATGGAGAGTTTGACTGTGTGTATCCCATACTCCAGGAGTGGGAAAATGCAGTGTGAGATATGAGAAAGCCAAAGCTAATATTGCTTAGCTTTCAGGCATCTAGTCACCACTTGGATGCATGTTTCCAAGAATGTAACGTAAACACTAACCAAACTAGAAAAACTTTGATATACAATGGTGTCCAGTCTGACATATATATGTACTACTGTGACACAAAGATTGTGGGAGTAACAAACAGATATCTGACTTGATATAAGATTCACTTCCTGTGATGGAACACATACCTGACTGACATGACTAGCATGACCAAGAGTTTGAGACTAGATACTTCAGAGACCAAGGGTAAAGCTAAATACTACTGTTCTATTAAAGAAACAGTAATAATTGACTAATAATGATCTGTTTTAGTCATAGATCAGTGCCTCCTCAACCATCATGAGAGAAACTTCCTCCTGAAGCAGATCACAAGACATCCAGAGACCCATAGCCAGACCTTAGTCAGAGAGAGACACCTTGGAAGCCTCAGTCCTAAATTGGCTAAGTAGCCTCATGAACTCATCCTTAACCCAAGATTTTCTCCAATTGATGATCACTTGCAATTGAAAGTTTACTTTTCTCTAATACAATCTCTAGGGCAACAAACTACTCTTTTTTATTAATATATTTCTTTTTTAAAACTCCGTATTTTATCCTTCCCCCTTCCTACCCTCTTACAGTTCCACATCCCATACCTACTTCCCGCCCCCCCACCCCCCACCCTCTTCTCCTTATGGTTGTCTCTACCTCCCCACCCCACCTGACCTCTACACTTCTTGGGATCCTCTGATCTCTTGAGGTGCATCACCTCAAAATGAACACAAACCTGGCAGCTAACAACTCTAAGTGTGTCAGGGGCTGGTATATGCTTCCTTTTTGGTGGTCCTGTATTTGAGGGATCTCAGGGGTCCAGATTAAATGAGACTGCTGGTCCTCCTACTGGGTCGCCCTTCTACTCAGCTTCTTTCAGCCTTCTCTATTTCAACAATAGGCATCAGTTATTTCTGCCCATTGGTTGGTTGCAAATGCCTGCCTTTGACTCTTTCAGAAGCACCTAAAGAAATGTTCAATGTCCTTAGTGATCAGAGAAATGAAAATCAAAATGACCATGAGATTCCACCTTACACCAATCAGAATTGCTAAGATCTAAACTTCAGGTGACAACACATGTTGGAGAGAATGTAGAGAAAGAGGAACTCACCTCCATTTCTGGTGGAATGGAAAACTGGTACAACCACTGTGGAAATCAATCAAGAGGATCATCAGAAATTTGGAAATACATCTACCTGAAGACACAGCTATACCACTCTTGGGAATTTACCCAAAAGATGGCCCAACCTGGCTCAGGGGCATGTGTTCCACTGTGTTCATAGATTCCTTATTTGTGATTGCCAGAAGCTGGAAACAAACTAGATGCACCATGACAGAAGAACGAATAAAGAAAATGTGGTTCGTTTACACAATGGAATACTACTCAGTTATTAAGAATGAGGACACTTGAGTTTTGCAAGCAAATGAATGGAACTAGAAAATATCATCCTGATTGAGGTAACTTAGACCCCAAAGGACATGCATGAATTACAGGGATCGAAATGGAGAGGACCCTGTGGAAAACAAGGTCCAATGACAGTCCCAAAGTGGGATTCAGCTCAAGGGGAAGTCCCAAGGTCTGACACTATTACTGAGGCTATGGAGTACCCACAAAAAGCAACCTAGCATGACCGCACTCCGGAACACCCAAAAAATTAATCTTAAGTGCAATCCTCATGTTCATCAACAGATGGCAAACAGAAAACGAATGCATTTGCATCTATGGATGCCCTGGCTTCATAATGTCCTATCAGGACTCTTTTGTAATTTAATTTTTATATTTCATTGCTATTTATATATTTAATTTTTCTTTTTACTCTACATGTCCTTTGTGTATATATTATGTCTTCCAGGTTAGAGTTTTTACAGGACTCCTATTCATCTTAGTGTTCTTTGCCTATTCTTAGCTGAGCAGAAGGGGTTTCTGAGTTCCTTATCCCAGCTGAAATGCTGGTAGCAGTTGCTGTCTTTCGGTGAGGGAGAATCAATTTGGTTTGTGGATATGACCAGTGGTAGACCGACTATACTTGTGCACAAATTGTGTGGCCATTCCTCCATGATCCATATTAGTTGGATTCAGAGTGTAAATGATATAGTAATAATAATCAATTACTAAGATAAATAGATAAATTAGTAAATAAGTAAATCAATAAATACTAGAATGGCATCTGTTGGCAAGTCAGGGGATGAGTAGATGGGAGGTTCTTAGGGGTAGTTGTCATCAAAATACATTTTACACTTGTAAAAAAATTTTCTTCATTTGAAGAGCACATTCTGAACCAGTAAAAACCTGGTATGCACTCATTGATAAGTGGATATTAGCTTAAAAGCTCAAAATAAAGAAGATAAAATTCACAGACCACATGAAGCTGAAGATGAAGGAAAACCATAGTGTGGGTGCTTCTTTTTTTCTGAGAAAGGGAACAAAATACTCATAGGAGCAATTAAGTAGACAAAGTATGGGGTAGAGTCTGAAGGAAAGGCCATCCAGAGACTGTCCTACCTGGGGATTCATCCTATAAACAGTCACCAAGCCTCAACACTATTATGGATGACAAGAAATGCTTGCCGAAAGGAGCCTATTTGGCTGTTTCCTGAGGAGCTCTGCCAGAGCCCTACAGCTACAGAGGCAGATGCTAGTAGCCAACCATTGAACTGAGCATGGGCTCCACAATGGAGGAGTTGGAGGGAGACCTGGATGAGCTGAGGGGGTTTGCAGCCCCATGGGAAGAAAACAAATGTTGGCACACCAGATGCCCCAGGGCTCACAGGGACTAAGCAATCAATCAAGGGGTACACATGGTTCCACTTCAATTGCGGCAAAGGAATGTCTTGTTGGGCATCAGTGGGAGGAGAGGTCCTTGGTCCTATGAAGGCTCTATAAATGACACAGCATGGGAAAATTGAGGTGAGGTAGGTGGGAGGGGTTTGGGTGGAGGGGCACCTTCTTGGAGGCAGGGAGTAGGATGGGTTGGGGGTTTTCTGGAAGGGGGGAAACTGGGAAAGGGTATAACATTTGAAATGTAAATAAAGAATATATTCAATAAAAAATTTAAAAAAAACCAAACGAAAAACCTTCTTCTTTCAAAATTCACTGAAGCCCAGCTTTCAGTTCTTTGTCTGCATAGATCTATTCATTAAGGAAATTCTTGCCTAATTCTAGTGTTTAGCTTCTTGGCATAGCATGGTGACTTTGACATTTGCTTATGCTGTACAATGAATTAGCTACATGCTAAAATTAATCTGTTCCTCTATGTCAGACCATCTGAGCTGTTAGGATTTCTAATTTAAATTACTTGGGGGTGTACAGATCGTTAGACGAACAAAGTCATAGTAGTTACATTAATGTTTTTGAAGAACTGACAGAGTAATTCAGAATGTAGGTAAGGCATTTTACATGTTCCCTAGAAATGTGCCATGATTCTATGGTACTACATCCTTGCCAACACTTGAAATTTCTGTGTGTAAAATATAGTTGATTCAATGTGAATAGAATTGTTACTACTGCACTGAAATGGCAACACTTAGGTTTAGTTTGAAGTTTACTGAAAGGTAATGTTGAACATTATTACATGTGCTTTATTAGCTATGTGTATACATTTTTTACACTACTAAGACTTTTGCCTTGCATAATTTAAGCAATTATTATGACATTTAAGTCTTTTAAATGCTTAGGTTTACCTTTTAATTTTTTTGTTCCTAAGAGAATTTTGTATAAACTTAAAAGAATTATCAAATAGAATATTCATAATTGGTGGGTATTTGATCTCATCATTACCCAATGCGAAACAAACACTAACAATTTATTGGAACCAATACTTAAAATAAACACATTGAAAAGATCAGAAAGAGTAAAATGCCTATTTCTCAGAGGAGGGCAAGGCTGGCTGTGGCGCTGGAACTGCTGCTGGATTGAAATCAGCTGATCCGGAGGGGCAGAAGCCACAGGTTACATACAGGACACACACAAATTGATGACCAGAAGTGACAGGGCCATTCTATGAAGAGCTAGGGCAAATGCAGCAAAGCAGGAGATAACTGAAAGATATACTCTATCTAAAGACATTCTGAGAAACAGGTTCCATAGCTGCTATGAGATGTCCTGACTGGGCTGCAACTAACACATCTGTCTGCAAGTAATCCTATGTCACAGAACCTTGTGGTAGTTCTTGTGCTCTCCAGCTCTGGTGCACGAGTTGGACCTGGCTCCATATTTGTTGTTTTCCCTTCTGATTCACACCCATTGAATCTCTGGATCTGAGGATGTGTGTCTCTGCAGATCTGAGTCTTCCTCATCCTCGGATTGTGAATCCTTGGCCTTTATTTCTTGCAACATGGTCTGGATCCTAGTGATGAGGACACTAAGATCTAAGCGTGCCATGGACACACTGAAAGAGATCTTTAGATATTTCAGAGTCAACAGGTCTGAGGGCTCACAAAAGTCCTCAGGGGTCTTGTCCATCCATGTGTCCAGGAATATAGAGAGGGTGTTACTTGTTCATCCTCTTTGGAATAAGGGTTGAAGTTTGCATACCTAGAAAAAACTAGACAGAATGTTATCTGTAACATACCATGGGCTCCAACTCATACTGGCATTTCTGGCATCTCTCAGAATTATTAGTTCACCTGTTCATATTAGGTGCTTTCATTATATCTGTATGTAATCTGGACACATGGATCTCTATTCATACATCTCCATGGTCATGTGATCCCCTAGATTATGCTTCATGGAACTCTACTTTAGACACCTGTCTATCAGATACACCAATATTTGTAGAACCTCCTTTACATGTGAAAGAAGTGCATTCACCTAGGCCTCAGAAATTCTGGGCAAAGGATAAATTGATCTTTCAAGGTAGATGGGATAGCTACATCCATCTTAGTGTCTCAGCTCTGGAGAGCCCACTCCTTTAGTACAATCCTCAGAGAAGAAATTTCTTACTTCGTGGTGTTGCTTACTGACAGTTATGTAGACAATAAAAAGTTGAAGTGATAAAGAGAAGAGAGAAGAGAGGGAAGATGAGCATCCTAAAATCCTAAACCAATAAGAAGATTTAAGAACTATGGGCTTGGAGATGAGAACTCACCTCACTTGCAACAGGTCCAGAACCTGTAGGGAGGTCACAAATCTTTCGCATGTGGACAGAAAGCCAGGGACAAAAAAGGGATCCCTATCCTATCGAGAAAGCACCAGGTTGTTCACAAGTTTTACTACAGTCTCTGTACTGATCTGTGACACTCCATGTAGCTTCTGCAGTTCCTGTGTGTCAGAAATGTTCTCACCCTGAGGAAAAATTAAGGTAAAGGTTTTAAATGTATGCTGGTCTACATCATTTTTGATTCATTCTTCTCATTCCAAGGTTTCCTGAGACATTACTCTGCCAAATACAGAGAAATACCCAAGTGGTTACCTGGTCTGTGTGGTCCTGGTCTTGTTTGTCCTTGGTCAAGATTTTTCCCTTTTGGGAAAAAGGCCTCAGGCATTGAAGGCAAGAGTGAACCCTGTGCCTCCAGATACCAACATGGCCTTCCCTGTCATCTTTTTTGAGGCCTGAGCCTCGAGGAGTTCGAAGACAGCAAGACAACATCCTGTCTTCTCTATTGTCTCTGACAAGTGAGTCTACAGGCCTTGCTCTATCCAGTGGGTTGCCTGGTTACCAAGGTTCTGCATTGTTATGTCATTCTGAAGAGGGTGGTTCTATTACTTCCCCTTCTTCAACAGGACTTCCTTAAAGGGCTTCTTGATCTACCTGCCAATTCTCAAGTACACAAATCAGCACAGGTATATATGTGTTTCCCAATTCCACTGCTCCCTGATATCTGGATATAGGTTGCACCTCAGTCTTGTAATCTGAGTGCCTGCTGTTGAACTTCATCTGTAACCCTAAACATAAACTCAGTCCTAATTATCCCAATTGACCATAAACCCTAGTCATGCTTCCTTGCTTTCTGGTGACTTTGTATGTGTTCTGTGTGGAATGAGAGCACATGCATACCTCTGACAGTCACCAGCCCACAGTGTCACTGTATTTGCATAGGAATTGTCTTTCTCGTAATCAAATTCCATGGCCATCATCATATTTGAGCTTAATTTTTAATCACAGTGGTTTGCAGCTCTCTGACAATAGGTGGTACAGCCACACCCACCAGTTTACAAGATTGAAGCTGGAAACCTAGGACACTTTCAGATGGGTTTTTCTTCCAATACTTCCTCTTTAAATTCCTGCTTGAGTCTTTTCCCTGACTCTCTTCAGTTATGGACTGTTACTTGTCACCTGTAAGAAAACATAATCTTCCCTTAGTAACATTTAGTCCTGGTGCTTGTCACAGCAACAGAATGACACTCAAACCCAGATCACCACACTTTCTCTGTCCCCATCCTGTGTTAGATGTCAGCAAAGCTCATGACCCCTTCAGTCCTTGACTGTCAACTACAACTGAGGCTGCGCTTCTACCAATGGCCTTCCATGGCCTCTCACAATGCCTAACCTCAGCTGTTCTTCATGATGCCTTCATGCCTTCGAAACCAGTACCATCTGGTTTATTCTTACACATTACCAAGTACAGCTGCAGCATGAGGTAAACCTTGGCTATCTCTGGAACAGAGCTTCTTTGTGCTCTCAGGAAACACTTCCCAGAAATATCACCTAAGTGATGCTGGTTTTTTCTTAATCACCACTAATTTCTTAGCTCCAACTAACCAGCATCAATTGTCACAGTAGTATCCTTCTTCCCTTGAATATAAAGTCAGAGACACATGGCCTAAGCTGCTGAGTTCTGCTGTTTGCAGGAGCTCGAATATTGGATCCCTTGTTCTATTACATTATCACTAGCTTCCCTTATTCCAACTACTTCACTGCCTAAACTTTGCTGTCCTGGATTTTGCTCTAGAGACTGACTTTGAATTCAGAGATCTGCATGCCTGTCTCCTAAGCACTGGGTTTAAAGGTGTGGTCCACCAAGTATGGATTTTAATTTTTCTTCACCTAGAATTTACTCTGTTCTAGGCTGGCCTTGAACTCAGAGATCTGTTTATCTTTGTCTCCTGGGATTAAAGGCTTGTACTACCATGCCTGAACCTAAATTTAGCTGGGAGGAATCTTGCCTCAAAGTCACTACTTCCTTAATTCAGTTTAATATCCTTGAATTCAGCTCCATTTCACTTCCTGGTGTCCCTTTAATACTCAAACTATATATTTTGTATGTTTCCTTTATCAGTTTGCTATGTTTATTCAAAATGCTCTTCATCAGACTTAAGCATAGAACAAAGCCTCTGTTATGCTTTTTTGAGACTTCCTTTGTCAATGCAATTAGCATACATCTCTTTTCCTTAGCCTTAGGCAGTCTTTTCAGAAAATGGCAAAAAGAAACCATGCTCTTCACAAAAACATCACAAAAACAGTCTCTCAACCACATAAGGAAGTTCTTCTCCACTGAAACCTTTTGGGCCATCAGGCCTACACAGTTCAAATGACCCACAATACCACTGTCTTCCATATTCCTACTAGACTGGCCCACTAAGCCACACTTAAAGCATTCCATGACTTTCCAAATCCAAAGTTCCAAAACAAACCTTCTTCCAAACAAAAGCATGGTCAGTCCTATCACAGCAGTACCCAACTCCTAGTAACAACTTCTGTATTAGTTTGGGTTTTACTGCTGTGAACAGACACCAATGACCAATGCAAGTTTAATAAAAGACATTTACTTGGGGCTGGCTTACAGGTTCATAGGTTTAGTCCATTGTCATCAAGGCAGAAGCATGGCAACATCCATGCAGTCATGGTGCAGGAGGAGCTGAGGGTTCTACACCTTTATCCAATGGAAGCCAGAAACACACTGGGCATCTTAAAGCATCTAAGTGGAAGATCTCTAAGCCCAACCCTACAGTGACACACTTCCTCCAACAAGGCCACACTTTTTAATAGTGCCACTCCCTGGGACATGCATATACAAACCATCACAAAGGGGTACACATGTTTCCAGCCAAAAGTTTTGCAGAGAAATGCCTTGTTGGACATCAGTCAGGGGAGAGGTCCTTGGTCCTGTGAAGGCTTAATAAATGCCTCAACAAATGGAAATTGAGGGGGAGGGCAAATGAGAGTGGGCAGAGAAGATAGAGAGAAGAGTAGAAAGCAGAAAAAAGAGAGGGAAGGTACCATGAGATGAGAAGTACCATGAGCACATGTCCAGAAGAAACAGCAAGTATTTGGAGTACACCACTCAGGAGGGAACCAGGCCAGCAGTTAGAGTAGTAGATTGGGGGTTACCCTTCCCACAGTAATTGTCAAAGCCAACTAAAATAACCAGAGTATGAGATATTTATTTGGAAGCATGTTGGGGAGAAGCTTAAATTGGTTCTACTACAGACCTTGTCTCCAAAAAAAAAGGTGATGGGGAAGGCGAGGAGCATTGTCCTAGAGGGGAGGGGAAAGAAAACCACAGAGAAAATGGTCAAAGACATATTTGAAGAACAAGACTCTAAAAGACAAAGGATGTGCATTTTTTTCTTTGAATTAATTTTTTCCCAACAGATCACAGCCCTCTCCCTCCTCTCTTCCCAGTATCACACACCATCCCAGACATCCCCCCCGCCCTCGTCATTTCAATATCCTCTTCTCCCCAGAGAAAGGACCTTTCTTTATCTCCCAGTACCAACATACACTGGCACATCAAGTTGCCTCAGGAATAAGTGAATCCCCTCACGCTGAGGCCAGACAAGGCAGCTCAACAAGGGGAAAGAGATCCAAAGGCAGGTAACAGAGTCTAAGACAGAGACAGCCACACTCCAATTGTGAGGCGTCCCACATGAAGAAAAAGTTGCACATCTGCTACTAATAAGTAGGGGGTCTAGATCAAGACCATGCATGGTGTTTGTTTGGTGGTTCTACTCTGTGAGCACTCAAGAGCAAAGATTAGTTGACTTTGTGGCCTTCTTGTGGTTTCCTAACTCTTCTGGTTCCCACAACACTTCCCCCAACACTTCCACAAGGCTCTCTGACCATGCTGTAATGTTTGGCTGTGAGTCTGTGCAGTTTTACATTTAAAGGGTGCTGGAGACAGCATACCATGATGAGGTCTGCAAGCAGCACATCAGAATGGAAACATCTCAGAAGCCTGCAGCAGCTACTTGTAAAAAAGAATGGTGTCTAGGGCCCTGAGAAGCAGGAGACACATCCCTCTAGGAGACCCTCCATCTGAAATAAGGTACTGCCTGCAATGGGATGTCCTAGTAACATCTCAGTAGCCTGTGGTAGCTCATAGTACAAAATAGTTGTTTCACTTTTTCGTAACCTTAGCCCTGTACAATGGCTGTATAGATTTCATTTGTCTGCTTTTCAGTTGGCCTTGTTCTATTTAATTAATCTATTATATCAAGATTTTCTATTTATTTCTTCTTCAGCTCTGCATTTTTCTGTCAAACTAGGTAGCTTATAATGTAATGACTCTTAAACCATTAAAAATAGAGTTCTATGGGCTCCGTTCAACACAGTCTTAATGTCCCAGCTGTCTGGTATGTGTTCTCATCTTAGAAACAACTTAATAACTGCACAATGGTAGATCCAGATGGATGAATGAATTGCAATGTAAGTTTGAAGAAATTATTAGAAAATTAATTAGAACCAAGTATGGGAATCTAAGAAAGGTAAAATTTATTGACATTATGAAATAAGTTTTACACAACATTTGAGAATGGCTTTTAAATAAGAAAGTATAGAATAAGTATCATCTTATACCAGAGAAATTAAGTAAAAACACTGGACTCTTATGAGAGTCATTTTGTGCAATGTACAGAAGCAGAAATCTAGTGGCACTACTGAGTAAAAGGTTCAGTACCTCTGAACCATTCAGTACTTTGGTAGAGGATTTCCCATCAGAGTCCCACCCTGCAAGCCGAGGCTAAGTTCCTGATACAAACCAGGTACTCAAATGGATACCATGTTTCCTTTTGTAAAGGAATGGAGGATTCGATTCGGCCATGATTTGGAGACGGTTCTATCTCATTTTTTGATTCAATGCAATTGCAAGTTTTTAACTTAGCACTAGGTTTATTATCTTATACCGGTAATCTCTGCATTGCCCACTTTTCCATGGTAGTGTCAGTGTTCCGAGTTCTGGACTTCGATTTGTTCCTGCTGCCTGGTGTTACTCTTCCCAAATCCTGCTTCTCTAATGCAAGCAGAAACTTCGAATCACATTATAAACTGCTTTGCTCTGAAAGCAAATGAGGGTTTCTCGTTGATGTTTACAACAAATAATGCACAGTCATCTTACTTTGGTCATCCTGTTTTAGGAAGGAGGTATTTTTTCCTTCTCAGGATGCATGGAGTAGGCAAGAATTGATGTGGAGCTGATCAAGTGAAAAGTCACATGGCCTAGGAAACACAACTCTTTCTGACAGAACCAGTAGGTATTGACATGACTCAGGGGAGCTACACAGGAATCACTTATATTAAAAAATGCTTCTTAATATACTCTGAGTTCTAATATGGTAAAAGAGCAACAGCAACCATCCTTCTCCATTCCTAGTCTTGAAGGTAAACATTCTCCTCCATAGGTGTGTGGTATCTGCTGCAGGCTCCATCCACACTTGGCAGTATGAAGCTTGCTCTTAACACTGATTCAATGACAGATTAACACAAGAAAGTTATCACCTCTACGCTAAGGAGAGTTTCCCAATTCTGCATTTCCTCAGATGGAGCTAATGTGAATTGTCACACCGCATGAGATCTTCTCCAATCCTGACAATAAGAGATACAGAGGCATGATCCTGCATCCAATACTGCCTTATATGATGGTTTGTATGTGGTTAGCCCAGGGAGCATATGAGAGGCCACTGCTGAAGTCTAGTTTCATAGAAGTCCCTGGTGTAGTGGAAAGGCCAGGACCATGCAATGATCAACAAGAACAGCAGGAGCAGTGGCTTGGACCAACCTGAGTTTAGAGTGCTACGAAGGGCAGAGATGGAGAAGTGTTGCCAGCTCTTGGAGGAGCACTGAAGATAGTTTATGTGTCCCAGGCCGTGAAACAATGAACTGTGACATTAATGTTGCCTTGGATACACCAAGATGTTTGAGTTGCCAGAGGCATGGACTATCTTTTGAAGAAAGCTTCTAAGAGGGATTGGAATCAAGCCAGCAAAAATCTTTGATGCAGTCAACAAAGATGAAAAGGGAATTGGAGATCTGAAGACCCCTTTGACATCAGACATGGAGATGCAAAGTTTGGAGATTGCACAACTAGTTTTCTGTCTTACTTTTCAGATTACTGTTAAGTGACTGGGTGCATCTCAGAAGAGACCTTGAACTTTAGACTTTCAACAGTGTTGACATTTCTGTAGACTATGGAGATTCTAGAAGTCAGGGTTAATGGACTTTGCACTATGGTATGTTTCAATGTGGCCAGTATAGAAGCATATGCTTGAACAAGCCTAGGGTAGCACGGGATTAGACTATGATTGTTTGTATATATCCTGGCCAGGCAATAGTATGTTACAAAGTATGGTCCTATTGGTATAGGTATAGCCTTGCAGGAATAGGATTGTCACTGTGGGTGTGGGCTCTAAGACACTCATCTTACCTGCCTGAAAGTCAACATTCTGCTGCCTGTCTTCAGACGAAAATGTACAACTCTCAGCCCTACTGGACTATGCCTACGTAGATGCTGTCATGCTCCCTCCTTATGATAGTAGACTGAACAACTGAACCTGTAAGCCAGTCCCAGTTATATGTTGTCCTTTATAAGGCTTTCCTTAATCATGGAATCTGTTCACAACATTTAAATACTAAGACAACCTACATCAATGCCTGCAAGTTTAGAAAAGTAGCATGCTTATCCCATGTATGTGTTCCTACAAATCAGAAGAAACACTTTGTACATGTGTGCTCCTTTCCAACTAATACACACAACAAAGGAAAAAAGTCCATGTCAGGTGGTAGAGAGATGGCTCATTATTTGAGAATTTATTTCTCAAAAGTCCCACAAGGCACCAAACCTTCTTCTGTCACTTCAGTTTCACGTGAAACCAATGACCTCTTCTTGACTTGGGGGAATAGTAGGTTAGTGATGCACAGACCTGCAGAAGACAAAGCATACATGAATATAATATAAATCAATATAAAAAACAAAAGAATCATTACAAAAAAAGCCAAGTTAGAATAATCATAGAGCATGTGGGCCTGGAATTTTTCTCAGCATTTTAAAGCACGTCGGAAATGAATAGTGAACTACACACTGTGCTTGTGTTAAAAACCCAAAACGAACCAAGTTCAGTGTCAAGCACAAAATTCAAGCTCATTGTCAAGAAGAACAACAGAACAACCAACTGAAAAAACCATATCCCCAGATAGGCCTTGGAATTTGCTGTCTCTCCTAGCATTTTACCACTGTTAGTAATTTGAAGGATAGCAGATGTGTATAGTTCTATGTTTTCTGATACCTTTTATATTCCCTTAGACTATGTTTTTATTTCCTGATATATACTACAATAATACTGATGAATTACCCATTTTGTTCTCTATTATCATCCACAGTGCTTTAGAAGTAGTTAAATATATGACAACAATGATACATCACGGGGAATTATTCCATCATAAAGTTGGTATCTACTGAGTTGTACATACTATCTACATGGAATGTTAAATCACCTTTGTAGCTCAGTCTGACTGGGAAGTAGTTATGGTGCCTCAGGCCTGTAAGAATGCAGAGTATCATCTGTGTCTGATACATGAGGGATTTCACGAAGGTGATACCACATCTGAATAAAGAAGTTTCTTAAGTGAGAAGAGATGAATATCAATGTTTTATTCATAAGAATACATACAATTTACTCAATAGTAACTGAAAGCAGGTGGACAATACGTACAGTATATAGTCTTATAAAACTATCAAATCAATTATGAGAACAAAACAACAACAAATAAATAACAAAACTTCTAATGAAAACAACAAAAACCAAATAACCAAAGTAATCAAAACTCAAACCAAAAATTCTACTGAACTATGAATTCAAGAACCATGTGCAAACAAATGGAACTGGTATAAGTGGGGGTCAGCATGTAGAAAAATTCAAAATAACCATTCTTATCTCCTTGAACAAAGGACAAGTCCAAGTGGATCAAGGACCTCCACATAAAACCACATACACTGAATCTCACTGGGGAGAAAGTGCAGAAGATCACCAAACACATGGACAGAGGGGGACTTTTCCTGAACAGAACACCAATGGCTTATGCTTTAAGATCAAGTGTCGACAAAGAGGACCACGTAAAATTGCTTATATTCTCTAAGACAAAGGAAACTCTCAATAGAAAAAAAACAGCAACCAAGAGATTGGAAAAAGATCTTTACACATCCTTCATTGACTAGAGAGTTAAAATATAATATATACCAATGACTCAAGAAGTTAGACTCCAGAGAATCAAATAACACTATCAAAAATGGGGGGCAGAGCTAAACAAAGAAATTCCAACTGATGAATACTGAACGGCCAAAAAGCACCTAAAGAACTGTTCAACATCATTAGTGATCAGGGAAATGCTCATCAAAACAACCCTGAGATTGCATCTCACAGAATACAGAATGGCTAAAATCAAAAATTCAGGTAACTACATGTGCTAGATAGCATGTGGAGAAAGAGAAACACTTTTCTATCGTTGGTGGGATTATAAGAAGTTAAGCTCAATCTGGAAATCAGTCTACCAGTTCCTCAGAAAATAATGCCTACTATTACCTGAGGAACCAGGTAAACCACTCCTGGGCATATTCCAAAAAGATACTCCAACATACAACAAGGACACATGCTCCACTATGTTCCTAGCAGCCTAATTTAAAATAGCCAGAAGCTGTAAAGAACACAGATGTCCTTCAAAAGAGGAATGGATGCAGAAAAAGTGATATATGAACACAATGGAGGACCTCTCAGCTATTAAAATTATATGAAATCAAGAAATTCTTAGGCAAATGGATGGAACTATAAAATATCATCCTCAGTAAGGTAACTGGAACAAAAGGAACACACATAGTTTGCACTCACTGATGAATAGATATTAGCACAAAACCTCCACATAACCAAGGTACAATTCACAGAACACATGAAGCCAAAGATGGAAGACCAAAGTGTGGGAGTTTCATTTCTTCTTAGAAATGGGGACGAAATATTCACCAGAGCATATATAGAGACAATGTATAGAGCAGAGACTGAATGAAAGGCAATCTCAAGACAACCCAACATGGGGATTTCATCCTATATACAGTACCACACCCAGATTCCATTGTAGATGTCAAGAAATGCTTGCTGAAAGGAGCCTGATATAGCTGTCTCATAAGAGGAATTGCCACAGCCTTACAAATACAGAGGGGAATGCTCGCAGCCAAACATTGGACTGAGAATCTTCTGCCAGATGGAGGAGTTAGAGAAAGGACTGAAGGTGCTGAAGTGGTTTTCCAACCCCATAGGAAGAACAACAATATCAACCCACCAGACACCTCAGGGCTCACAGGGATTAAGACACCAGCCATGGAGTACACATGGCTCCCTCTGCATATGTATTGGAGACTGGCCTTGTAAGACATCAGTGGGAGAAGAGGTCCTTAGTGCTATGAAGGCTCAGTAGATGCTGCAGTTTAGGGGACAAAATGCAGGGATGGGTGGGTGGGAGAGAGGAGGAACACCCTCACAGAAGGAGGGTGAAGGGAGATGGGATAGGTGGTTTCCAGAATAGAGGAAAAAGGAAAGGGGATAACATTTGAAATGTAAATAAAGAAAATATCAAATATAAAAATAGTCTCAAGTGAAAACAGACTGTCTTATGGACTATCCACGCCAAGTATATGCCAAGTGTATGAAGGAGTATCTTGCTCCATCAAAGTGGGCCCTATTGGTGCTGATTTAAACTAATTAGCCTAGGCACAGGACAGCAGAAACAGGGGACCAAATGGAGGGAGCTGACCTACAAGAGCTCCCCAGGTGAGCCTGAAGGAACAGACTAGTTCTCTGAGAACTTTCCTCTAAACTGTATTAAAGGCTTCAGTCCAACAAATATATGTGATGACTTTTCTCATATTTTAAAGGCAGGGATTCTCAATTCTTGGTTCCTATAATGGTTACATGAATTACCAGAGGATATAACTAGTATATACGGTGGAGAGGCTTTCTAATAACTCCTTGTCCAGGAGATTTCTTTGGGAACCAATAAAAACACAAGAAGCAGAGTACAATGGTTATCAATTTGGGCACCTATGGACTCAACACTCTCATGACCTTCAATCTGTGCCTCAGACAAGTTCTCAGACTTCATCCAAGGTCCCAGAGCACCAGGTCCTGAACAAAACAAACACAACAATGACATTCACACACACAAACACAATAAGAATGCCAAATAAATCCAAGGACCTGCCATTGTCACAGAGTGTAATGCACAAAATCAGAGTAAAGCAGTGATGACATGAAGCCATTGCATTCACACACTGATAAGCACCAAGTGTGACCATGTCCTTCTACCTGCTTAGAGAACCAAAAAAAAAATCCAAGTACCTCAAGGTCAAATAGAAAAGAGGATGACCATAAACACACAGCAAGTGGCTTATCAGACAAGGACAAATCAACGACTGTCAGGGCTTCTTAAATGCATGAAAAATGACACACTTCAAACATGGGAGGAAATGAGGGTTAAGGACAGGGCACAATAGAGTCAACAGGGCACTGGCAGTAACTGCCAATTCTAGTTCACATTATTATATGAGTAAAGATCCAGGATTCGACAAAGTTCTTCCTTCTCAAACCTCATCTTCCTGATATCAAAATCCAATGCTTCCAATTTATTTTTTTGTTTCATCTGATTAGTTATGTTTGAATGTTGGGATGATGTTTGCCAAGCAGACCCTGAGAATAGATACAGACAAAGGAATTTGCATAGCTGAGGGCCCAGGGGCAGGCGAGACCATTCTGATTCCCAAAAAGACGTTTGAGGAAGAGAAAAACTAGAGACAGGGTGAATCCTGGGAGAGCAGAAAAGCTATGTTTGACCTAATCTGCTTAGCTATGTCCCTCTTCTCAACCACCATTGTCAGACATATGCCACATTCTCTGTTACAGGCCCCCTTGCCCTGAAAACCATAAGCTGCCTCAGGCATAGATATCTGAGGAACATTGTCAGCTCATAACAGATGTGATGCAGGTAAATCCTGAAGTTCATACTGCTTAGCCCCATCAAGCCCTAATGACTTGTGTTCAATCCCAAAGTGTCTGAGACCTCAACACATGACCAGCCGAGCCTCCTTCTCTGTTCTTTTCATCAGAGACTGGTGTATCCTACAGAAATCTAGAGGATGAAGTGCTTCAACTCCTTACCATGAAGAGATACATTGTTATTCTCAAAGTGTCTCCTCCTGGCATTCATTGACACTCCAAAGAAATTAAATAGCTTCCAGAAAAGTAGCTGCACACTTGTCAATTCTTGTCTCTTGCTGTCAAACTAATCATAAGAAACTTATTTCTTGTTTTACAATTGAGAGTCCAAGGCTCCTGCTTGTAAAACATTCTCCTGGTAGTTCACGCCTACCTATTCCTGAAAGTTCACCAATTCTGCCCGGGACTCACTGTGCCTTCCCCAGAAGGATTTTTTTCTTCCTTTTTTACAAGACAGGATGCCAGATTCCTTCTGCCTTGGTCTGGTATCTCCTTGATCACCATTCTCGTTATGAAATATCCTCCTCAGCCGGGAAAACATGACTGATTGCGAACCAAACCGGTACTGAATGAATATCCCATAGGCAGTTGTCACCACAACACAGGTGACATCACAGAAGATTCTAGTTCTCTCCTAGATACAGGAGAATGCCCAAGGAAGTCATTACTGATGATGTCACTGGAAACTGCCATGACCTGCTTGTGAATTAGCTCTCCTCAATTTGAACAGTTTCTGGGGTACCCTTTCCTGGAACCTCTAAATTGACTCAGAGAACACCTTTGGCCACCTCTCCTTCCAAAGCTGGAGATTTCTCTCTGCTTTATTAAAAGTCAAGTCCTTCTGTAGGGACCCTGTATGCATAAGAGATTGGTATAAAGACCAAAATCTCTAGGAACCACGGATTTGGAAGATTTATGTCTATAATAAATATACCACCTGAGTCAATTCATTTGATATACAGATCAATTCCCCAAGTTTACTTTGTTTGTCGGAGGCCAATACATTTCTCCTACACCTTTAATTGTATCAAACCTGGTTAATATTTCTTTATTGTGCATTCCTTGATTGTTTGCACATACTGAACCATGTATTTCACATATTTCTCTTTTTCACAATCTATCTATTGCAAGTATAACTCCCTTTACTTTAGAATATAGGGGATCAACTACAGGGCAAATAAAAAAGGGTAATCTTTCTGTGCTTTCTTCAAAATATTAACTTCAATGTCAAACGAAATGGAGAGAAACGTGAAGCAATCCCACTAAAATCGGGAACCAGACAAGGTTGCCCATTCTCTCCCTATCTATTCAATATACTACTGGCAGTCCTAGCCAGAGCAATCAGACAAAAAAAGAGTTCAAATATATAAAAGTTGGGAAGGAAGACGTCAAAATATCACTATTTGCAGATGATATGATCATATAGTTATGTGACCCCAAAAATCCCACCTGAGACCTCCTAAAGCTGAGAAACATCTGGAGCATAGTAGGTGGATAAAAAAGTAAGTCAAACAAATCAGTAGTCTTCCTCCACTCAAAGGATAAATAAGATGAAAAAGAAATTAGGGAAATGACACGTTTCATAATAGTCACAAATAATATAATATCCCTTGGTAGGACTCTACGCAGGCAGGTGAAAAATCTGTATAACAAGAACTTCAAGAATCTGAAGAAAGAAATCGAAGAAGATCTCAGAAGATAGGAAGATATTCCATGCTCACGGATTGGCAGGATTAATATAGTATAAATGGCCATCTTGCTGAAAGCAGCCTTCAGATTCAATGAAATTCCTATCAAAATCCCAAATCAATTCTTCACATATCTAGAAAGAACAATTCTCAAGCTCATCTGAAAAAAAAAATCCCTGGATAGCAAAATGTACTCTCTACAACAAAAGATCTTCTGGGGAATCAACATCCCTGAACTCAAGCTCTACTACAGAGCAATGGAGATAAAAACTGTTTGGTATTGGTATGGAGACAGGTAGGAAGATCAATGGAATAGAATTGAAGACCCAGAAATGAGTCCACACAACTATGGTCACTTGATATTTGACAAAGGAGCTAAAAACACCCAGTGGGAAAAAAGAGAGCATTTTTAACAAATGGTTCTGGATCAACCTGTGGTCAGCAAGCAGAAAAATGCAAATTGAACCCTTCTTATCTCCTTGCACAAAGCTCAAGTCCAAGTGAATCAAAGACCTACAAAACAAACCAGACACACTGCAGCTTATAGAGGAGAAACTGGGGAAGATCCTTGAACACATGGGTATAGGGAAGATTTTCCTGGATAGAACATCAAAGGCTTATGCTCCAAGAACAAGAATCAACAAATGGGACCTCATAAAACTGCAAATATTCTGTAAGGCAAAGGACACTGTCAATAGGACAAAAAGCAGCCAACAAATTGGGAAAAGGTCTTTACCAAACCTACATCTGATAGATGCCTAATATCCAATGTCTACAAAGAACTCAAGAATTTACAATACAGAGAGTCAAATACCCCTATTAAAAAGTTGGGTGCAGACCTAAACAGGGAATTCTCAACTGAGGTAACTGGAATGGTTCTGAAGCACCTAAATAAATGTCCATTATCCTTAGCTATCAGGTAAACTTAAATCAAAACAACACTGAGATTCCACCTCACACTGGTCAGAATGACTAAGATGAAAAACTCAGGGGACAGCAGATGCTGGAGAGGATGTGGGGAAAGAGGAACACTTCTCCATTGTTGGTCCTTGGTCCTGTGAAGGCTCAATAAATGCCTCAACAAATGGAAATTGAGAGGGAAGGCAAATGGGAGTGGGTCTGTTGTAGGAGCACATACTTGGAGGCAGAGAGGGTCTAGGAAGTGTTGGGAGTTCTCAGGAGGGGGGAAACCAGGAAAGTTTTGGCATTTGAAATGTAAATGAAGATTATATTTAATTAAAAAATAAAAGCTGTTGTTCTGTAATCATTGTTCCTTAATTTAAAACTATTGATTAAATAAAATTGGCTACACCCAATTGCTGGAGGGATTAGACATAGGTGATTTTTGAGTTACCTGATTGTGGGCAGAGAAAGTAGAGAGAAGAAGAGAAACCAGAAGAAAGGGTGGAGAGGGCACCAGAGATGAGAGGTACCATGAGCACATGTCCAGAAGAAACAGCAAGTATTTAGAGTACACCACTGAGGAGGGAGCCAGGCCAGCAGTTAGAAGAGTAGATTGGGGGTTACCCCTCCCCCAGTAACTGTCAAAGCCAACTAAAATAACCAGAGTTATTTATTTGGACATTTATTTGGAAGCATGTTGGAGAGAAGCTTAAATTGGTTCTACTAAAGACCTTGTCTCAAAAAAGAAGGTGATAGGGAAGGAGAGGAACATTGACCTGGAGGGGAGGGGTAAGAAAACCACAGAGAAAATGGTTAAAGATATATTTGAAGAACAAGACTCTAAAAGACAAAGGATGTGCATATTTTTTTATTTTTTCCAACACATCACAGCCCTCTCCCTCTTCCCTTCCCAATATCACTCACTGTCCGAGACCTCCCCTGACCCCCGTTTCATTAATACCTTCTCCTCAGAGAAAGGACCTTCCTTTATCTCCCAGTACCAACCTACCCTGGCACATCAAGTTGCATTAAGAACAAGTGCATCCTCTCCCAGTGAGGCCAGAAAAGGCAGCACAGCAAGGGGAAAGAGATCCAAAGGCAAGTAACAGAGTCTAAGTCAGAGACAGCCACACTCCAATTGTGAGGCATCCAACATGAAGAAAAAGTTGCACATCTGCTACTTATAAGTAGGGGGGTCTAGATCAAGACCATGCATGGTGTTTGTTTGGTGGTTCCGACTCTGTGAGCTTACATGAGCACAGGTTATTTTACTCTGGTCTTCTTGTGGTTTCCTAAATCCTCTGATTCCCACAACACTTCCCCCAACACTTCCACAAGGCTCTCTGACCATGCTGTAATGTTTGGCTGTGAGTCTGTGCAGTTTTACATTTAAAGGGTGCTGGAGACAGCACACCATGAGGAGGACTGCCAGTAGCACATCAGAATAGAAACATCTCAGAAGCCTGCAGCAGCTGCTTATAAAAAGGATGATGTCTAGGGCCCTGAGAAGCAGGAGACACATCCCTCTAGGGGACCCACCATCTGAAAGAAGAGACTGCCTGCAATGGGATGTCATAGAAACATGTAAGTAGCCTGTGGTAACTCATAGTACAAAATAGTTGTTCCCCTTTTTCATAACCTTAGCCCTGTACAATGGCTGTATAGATTTCATTTGTCTGCTTTTCAGTTGGCCTTGCTCTATTTAATTAAACTATTATATCTGGATTTTCTATTTATTTCTTCTTCTGCTCTGCATTTTTCTGTCAAACTAGGTAGCTTGTGATGTAATGACTCTTAAACCATTAAAAATTGAGTTCTATGGGCTCAGTTCAACACAGTCCTAATGTCCCAGCTGTCTGTTATGTGTTCTCATCTTAGGAACAACTTAATAACTGCACAATGGTAGTTCCAGTTGGATGCATGAATTGCAAAGTAAGTTTGAAGAAATTATTAGAAAATTAATTAGAGCCAAGTTTGGGACTCCGAGAAAGGTAAAATTTATTGACATTATGAAATAAGTTTACACAACATTTGAGAGTGGCTTTTAAATAAGAGTGTATAGATTAAGTATCCTCTTAAACAGGGAATTCTCAACTGAGGGAACTGGAATGGCTTTTCCTTTTTCTTGTATTCTGGAAACCACCTATCCCATCTCCCTTCCCACTCCTTCGGTGAGGGTGTTCCTCCTCTCTCCCACCCACCCATCTCTGCCTTTTGTCCCCTAAACTGCAGCATCTATTGAGCCTTCATAGCACTAAGGACCTCTCCTCCCATTGATGTCTTACAAGGCCATCCTCCTATACATATGCAGAGGGAGCCGTGTGTACTCCATGGTTGGTGGCTTAATAACTGTGAGCCCTGAGGTGTCTGGTGGGTTGATATTGTTGTTCTTCCTATGGGGTTGGAAAACCACTTCAGCACCTTCAGTCCTTTCTCTAACTCCTCCATCTGGCAGCAGATTCTCAGTCCAATGGTTGGCTGCTAGCATTCCCCTCTGTATTTATATGAATGTGGCAGTTCCTCTTATGAGACAGTTATATCAGGCTCCTTTCAGCAAGCATTTCTTGGCATCTAACCATCATCCTTAGGGGACCAAATGGAGGGAGCTGACCTACAAGAGCTCCCTAGGTGAGCCTGAAGGAACAGACTACTTCACTGAGAACTTTCCACTAAACTGTATTAAAGGCTTCTGTCCAACAAATATATGTGATGACTTTTCTCATATTTAAAAGGCAGGGATTCTCAATTCTTCGTTCTTATTGTTACACGAATTACCAGAGGATATACCTAGTATTTGCAGTGGAGAAGCTTTCTAATAAATCCTTCTCCAGGAGATTCTTTTGGGATCCAATATAAACACAAGAAGCAAAGTACAGTGGTGATCAATTTGGGTGTCTATGGACTCAACACTATCATGACCTGCATTCTGTGCATCAAACAAGTCCGCAGACCCATTAAGGTCCCAGAGCACCAGGTCCTAAACAAAGTAATCATCAGACACTTTTGTTTCTTGTTTTACAGTTGAAAAAGTCCAAGGATCCTTCTTGTAAAACCTACTCCCAGAAGTTCAAGCCTACCTATTCCTGAAAGTTCCCCAATTCTGCCCAGGACTCACTGTGCCTTCCCCAGAAGGATTTCATTCTTCCTTTTTTACAAAACATTATGCCAGATTCCTTCTGCATTCGCCTGGTGTCACCTTGATCACCATTCCCGTTCTGAAATATCCTCCTCAGCCGGGAAAACATGACTGTTCATTAAAGCAACCAGCACTGAATGAATATCCTATAGGCAGTAGTCACCACAACACAGGTGACATCACAGAAGATTCTAGTTCTCTCCTAGATACAGGAGAATGCCCACGGAAGGCATTACTGATGATGTCACTGGGAATTCCATTGACCTGCTTGATAATTAGCTCTCCTCAAATTGAAGAGTTTCTGGGGTATCCTTTCTTGGAACCTCTAATTTGACCCAGAGAACACCTTTGGCCACCTCTCCTTCCAAAGCTAGAGATTTCTCTCTGCTTTATTAGAAGTCAAGTGATTTTGATGGGGAGACTTAGTTAGGACCCTCACATGCATAAGAGATTGATGTAAGGACCAAAATTTCTAGGTCCCATGGATGTTGGAGATTTTTGTCTATAAAAAATATACCCCCTGACTCAATTCATGTGACATACAGATCAATTTCCCAAGTTAACCCTGTTTTCTGGAGGCCAATATCTTCTCCTACTCCTTTCATTGTATCAAACCTGGTTAATATTTCCTTATTGTGCATTTGTGATTGTTTGAACATACAGAACCATGTATTTCACAAATTTGTCTTTTTCACAATCCTATCTATTGCAAGTATAACTCCCTTTACTTTGGAACATAGGGGATCAAGTACAGGGCAAATAAAAAAGTGTAATCTTTCTGTGCCTTCTTCTCACGGAATGGCAGGATTAATATATTTTCCATGTATATTTATACAATGGAATAGTACTCAGCAATAAAAAACAATGAATTCATGAAATTCTTAGACAAATGGGGAACGGGGGAGGGAAGAGGGCTTATGGGACTTTCGGAGAGGGGGGAACTGCGAAAGGGGAAATCATTTGGAATGAAAATAAAGAATATAAAAAATAAAATAATTTAAATTAAAAAATGTAAATAAGAATAAATCCAATAAAAGTTATTTTAAAGAAAAGATAAAAAATATAGCAAAAATGGCCATCTTGCCGAATACAGCCTACAGATTCAGTGCAATTCCTATCAAAATCCCAAATCAATTCTTCGCATATCTAGAAAGAGCAACTCTCAAGTTCATCTGGAATAACAAAAAGCCCAGGATAGCAAAAACTACTCTCCACAACAAAAGATCTTCTGGGAGAATCACCATCCCTGACCTCAAGGTCTATTACAGATCAATGGTTATAAAACCTGTTTGGTATTGATATGGAGTCAGGCAAGTAGATCAATGGAATAGAATTGAAGACTCAGAAATGAACCCACACACTTAAGGTCACTAGATATTTGACAAAGGATCTAAAAACACCCAGTGGAAAAAAGCGAGCATTTTTTAACAATTGGCCTGAGGTCAGCAAGCAGAAAAATGCAGATTGAACCCTTCTCATCTCCTTGGACAAAACTCACGTCCAAGTGGATCAATCACCTACACATATAGCCAGATACACTGCAGCTTATAGAGGAGAAAGTAGGGAAGAGCCTTGAACACACAGGCACATGAGGAATTTTCCTGAAAAGAACACAATGGCTTATGCTCCTAGAACAAGAATCGACAAATGGGACCTTATAAAACAGAGAAGCAAGAGGGGGTTGAATGAGGAAAAGAGGGAGGGAAGATGTCTTATGGGACTTTTGGAAAGGAGGAAAAGGGAAAGGGGAAATGATTTGGAATGTAAATAAAAAAAACTTAGGAAAAAAAAGAAAGATATGTGGATCACACAGCAGTCCACTACATGTCATTAAATTTGAAGTGTGCTGTGCTGGAGCCCTTCTTTAGATTAGCACAGAGCTTAAAAGAAGACATAAAGGCTCTTTGGCTTTACAGGGATCATGTGAAATTCCAGGAAGGAAGTAGTTTGCATGGATGAGAGCCTACTGGAAGTGACAATTAATGGGATATCACTGTTGTAATTTTGGCCGTGTCTCAACATATCTGGGAAATGTCAACATGGGAAGTTGGGAAGTCTTTATCTGGGAAGTCATTATTTCTGCTTTATATTTATCACCAATGCTATATATATATCAAGGAAATGAGAGGAAGATAACTCTGGATTTCCTGATTTCTTGTTTGCAACCTGAATTCATTTCCCAAGAATCTTTGGAGAAATACAGTTGTGACTCTCATTAATTTGTTCTGCATGACTATTTAAGGAACATGTGATTGCCATGTACCATGTTTTAGGGTATCTAAATATATTACCTAATGATACAGTATAGATACAATTTCCATCATGAAGTGGTTATCCACAGTGTAGCCCATGACAACCATGCTCCAAAAAACATTCCCTTGTGTAGTACTGGCTGGCTGGCAATTCATGATGTAGCCCATGGTGCCTGAATGTTACAGAGAAACATCTCTACCTGTGAATTTTGAGGCTACAGGAGCATGACACCACACCTGGCTAAAAACAATGGGATTAAGAGTGAAGGCTTGTGGTATATTTACACAATGGAATACTGTTCAGCTATTGAAAACAATGAATTCATGACATTTTTTGGCAAATGGGTGGAACTGGAAAATATCATCCTAAGCGATGTAACCCAATCACAAAAGAACGTACATGGTATGTACTCACTGATAAGTGGATATTAACCCAGAAGTTCAGAATACCCAAGACACAATTCACATATCAAATGATGCCCAAGAAGGAGACAGGGCAGAAAGGTAGTTTCAGATGTCATAGCCTATCAAGGCAAGTGTTGCTGTGTCTCTTTGGGGGCTCTCTAAGTTAAACCTTCCCAAGGCCAAGGATGAGACATGTTATAGGCTTTTGCACAAAGTCTTTTAACTTTATTTAACTCACCTCCATTCAATATTCTCTGTGGCAGATTAGGACAAGTATTAATTTACAGTCTTGAACTTTATCTCTTGAATGCTGAGCAGCTCTGGTTGTGCTTCTGCCGTCTCTGAACCCCTCCCTGGTGCAACCTCAGGAAGAGGGGACTCCCACACATCTCTTTGAGGAAACACACCTGCCATGCATACCTGGGTCCACATCTTACTTCTACTCAAATCTTCCTACTCCGAAGACGAACATCTTCTTGGTGTACACCAGTAATTGTGTAGCATAATATAATATAAAATATAATATAAACAATATAATGCAATAGAGAATATAATTTCTATCAAGTGTTCTTGATGCTTTATCTTGGAAGCTCATAGCTCTTCTCTCCCTTTTTCTGACATGTAGTGCACACAGAGGCACTGACCTGGATATTGTATTGCTTCCTTTGCTCTGAAATGGCTGTTGAGCCTAATGAACTTAATGCTGTGTTCATTCCCAAGTCTACAGTTTTTACAATAGTTGAAAATCATGAAGTTTCTTGGTCCTCAGCTTGAAGCTTGATAAAAACTTATTATTGTCCCTACAGAGTTAATACTAATAATGACTTGGTCCAAGCCTACAACCTTGAGAAATTAGCAACTGCATGTACCCAGTTGAACCAGCAGAATTCTCTGAAATGCTGTTTTGCAGAAAGATTTATAATTACAGTTTTTCAGATTATATCTTTGAAACCCTAGAATGTATCTAAATATATCCAAAATATATCAGGGGCTTTGTTAGGAGAGAAGCAGGGATACTGTGTTCTGTCTCTGACATTAGGTTTAACTTAATTGTGGATGATAAACTTCATATCATGGATAAATTTTTCATGCCACACACAATGGAGTTGAGGTATGCAGAAGAGTCCACAGTAACTCATACTCCAAAAGTTTAGGAGCACATGTCTTCAAAGATAGCATAACCTCGTCTCTTTTATACACTTTGGTATCACACCATATCACTCCCAAATAATTTATACCATTGCAGACATCCCTGTGGTTCAGATTAACCACATAATATCTATCATGATTCTCCATGTTGGGATTCAGGGCTTCACAGTAAATAATTTGTGGAGTTCTTAGGTTCTGTTTTCTTCCAAGATTCAGCAAATGTTGATTGTTGTGAGAATTTGAATTTGTCTTTGACATTGAGAGTTTGGCTATCTGAAGCTCATGCAAAAACCTCATCTGCTAAAGGTACAACACTGGTGTCAAGCTCAAGTCATGCTCCCTGAAGGTCATGTTTGTTGAGGTTGTCCAGTTGTACAGTCAAATAATTCACAAGTAATTCCCATATATGGTTCCTTAATACTTATCTGGATCTCATCAGAATATCTGGGGTTGGGAGGCAACAGCTTTGCCTTGAATGTAATTTTTTATGCTGCCTCTATATACTTTTGGGATAGTGCCTTTTGTACACATGCCTTTAAGCTGATTTCTAATTATCTAACAATACTCAACATAGTTCTTGAGCATCAGGGAGTTACCTGAAATTTCCCAGCCAAATAATTTTTAGTTCCTACAGGATTTATCATTGTATGGTAATTCATAGAGTACTTTTTATGGGCCCAAAGAATGTTTTTTGATAATTTATCATTCTCTTCTGGCATAATATACAAAGCATTTGATAGAAGCTCTATGAAGGATTAAGGCTAATCCTGTAAAATATTGCCTACTGTGTGATTCTTTCAGCCAATTATTTCATGTCTCTGTGCTTATTCAAAACCCAACAAATCCACAGGGATTATCTTCTGTCCCAAGATGGCAAAAGTGACTCAGAAGCCCTTTATAAAACTTTTCCTTGAACAGTCAATGCCATATACTCTAGCTTTGACATCCAATTGGTAGGTAAAGTGAAGCAGGCATCTTTGAGGGTCAATGCTCAGACATGCTGACTGGTGTAGCTTCATACACCTACAGGGTCTGCTGCCAAAAACAGCCAGAAATTAAAGAAGTTACTCAACAGACTTTTTTCCTAAGGTAACAAAACCCAATTTACTGGGGGTGGCACCCTCTGGCCAGTGCAAAAGCTATGAGCTCTTTTAACTGCTTGGGGTCACTGAGAGAGAGAAGAAAAGAGAGAAATTTCACATGTAAACATGAATACACTAACACACACTCACACTGAATGAATGAAGCAAAAGACATAATCCAATAACATCATACACACAATTTACATGCCTAAATACATACACACGTACATTCATGTATATAGATAGATATATCCATATTCACACACTGAATGGTTAGAGCAGAGCTCCAACAAGTAGGCTCCAAGTATTCCACACATACATCCATAAGTATACACAATTGGCGGAGAGTAGGGACAGTGTTCCAACCCCCTTTCACACAAAATTTATACCTACGCGCATAGTAGATGGATGGAAGAGATAATGTTCAAGCCACACCACACCATTTTTTATTCTTCCTTTCATTGCTTATATATCGCAGCAAAATCTTCAGGCAGTATAAAATTACAATGTGATAATGCTTCAGTTTCCTTCTGGTAAATGATTATGAATAAACAATTTGTTTTCTAATACCTTTAAAAGAAATAACATTTTATATTACAGGTTAAAAAAACAAATTATTCTTTAAAACCCACGTACATTCATAACCAAGCAACTTATTATAGAAGAACAAAGTGCAAGCAAGCAAGGTAGTTTTCTCAGCTAGTTTCTCTTACTGGCAGGCAGCAATTTGCTGTTTCAAAGAAAAAAGTAATTACTTTATTATTTATCTTTAAAATTAATCCTGTAAAATTCTTATAAAAATCACATATCTAAACTTTTATATAAAAATCTTTCATATCTACCTTAAATCCCCAAAAAGAATATGTATTATAAGCAACCCTTAATAAATCATATGAGGATCCTGAGAGCAAAAATTGGTATAAGAAAGCAATTAACCCCCTTCCAGCCTCAGTGAGAATCATGCAAGGAGTGCTACCAGTGTTTGTTCTCTGAAGAACAAAAGGTTCCTTGCTTTAAATGATAAGAGTGTGCCTTAAAAAATAATAAAAGAGTGTGCCTTTTTGAACTTCATATTGTTCCCAAAGATGTTTTACATCAGAGTCAGTAGTAAAAACATCTCTACATAGCTTCTCTAACAACTTTATTTTTCCAAATGTTTTTTAAGGGTGGTGATCCTTGTTGACAATCTATAACTTCTTCAGTGTAGTGATAGAAACATAATGTGTTCCACCAGCAATGTCTGAAACAGATCAACCATTAATATTGGGAATGCCAGAGATACTGCCCAGTGAGGGACTGGAAGCCCCCTTAAATAACTCTTAGATTAAGAGGGATGTGAGGGCAGCAAGCAGAGCAGAACTCCATAACAGCATAAAGTCCTCAGGACACATAATCCACAGGGCCATGCCATACTAAGATACACCCATGTGATTGTGGTAATGCATGAGCTGCATTTCATGTATTCTAAGTAATTTGTCATTCCTGCTACATGGCCCTTGGCAAGTCACTTCCCTCAAGGTGTGAAACTTGATAACTGGAAAATACCCAATAGTTGGCCTTTAGGAAGAGCAAATGACTAACACAAGGAGTGAGGAACCGTCCTTATCTCTATAGTACATTATCTTCAACAACACTAGCGAATAATATGGGGTTCACTTCAATACTTATTTGAAGAGATAATATGATGCTCTTGGGTTTGCTCTGTCTGGGTAACATGATGATACTTCTTCTTCTGATGTTTCTTCAGATGATAAGAGCATCTTCTCGGTATATGCCTAGGAGTGGTATAGCTGGGTACAAATTTTTGAGGAAGCTCCAGACTGATTTCCAGAGTGATTGTACACACTTGCAATCCCACCAGTAATGGGGAAGTGTTCCTCTTTCTCCACATCCTTACCTGCATCCTGTTGTCACCTGAGATTTTCATCTTAGCCATTCTGGCTGACGTGAGGTGGAATCTTAGAGTTGTTTTGATTTGATTTCCCTGATGACTAAAGATGATGAACATTTCTTTTTTATTATTATTTATTTTATTTTTTAATTTAAATTCCAAATCATTTCCCCTTTCCCGTTTCCTCCCTCCCCGAAAGTCCCATAAGCCCCCTTCCCTCCCTGTTTTCTCCATTCAACCCCCTCTCGTTACTCTGTACTGGTGTTCCCCTACATCCAGTCTTTCCAGGACCAGGGGTCTCTCCTTCCATCTTTTTAGAAATCTATTGATATGCGGATTGTGTCTAGGGTATTCCGAGATTCTGGGTCAATATCCCCTTATCAGTGACTGCATACCATGTGTGTTCTTTTGTGATTGGGTTACCTCACTAAGGATGATATTTTCAAGATCTGACCATTTGCCTAGGAATTTCGTGAATTCATTGTTTTTAATTGCAGAGTAGTATTCCATTGTGTAGATATACCACATCTTCTGAATCCATTCCTCTGTTGAGGGACATCTGGGTTCTTTCCAGCTTCTGGCTATTATAAATAAGGCTGCTATGCACATAGTGGAACATGTGTCCTTATTGCATGCAGGTAAAGCCTCTGGGTATATGCCCAGGAGTGGTATAGCCGGATCCTCCGGGAGTGTCATGCCCAGTTTTCTGAGGAACCGCCAGACTGCTTTCCAGAGTGGTTGTACCAGCTTGCAATCCCACCAGCAGTGGAGGAGTGTTCCTCTTTCTCCACATCCTTGCCAACAACTGCTGTCTCCTGTGTTTTTGATCTTAGCCATCCTGACTGGTGTGAGATGGTATTGGTCAGTGACAGACATGTAGATCAATGGAACAGAATTGAAGACCCAGAAATGAGTCCACACTCCTATGGCCATTTGATCTTTGACAAAGGAGCTAAAACCATCCAGTGGAAAAAAGATAGCCTTTTCAACAAATGGTGCTGGCTCAGCTGGAGGTCAACATGCAGAAGAATGCAAATTGACCCATCCTTATCTCCTTGCACTAAGCTCAATTCTAAGTGGATCAAAGATCTCCACATAAAACTAGACACACTGAAACTAATAGAAGGGAAACTAGGGAAGAACCTTGAACATATGGGCACAGGGGAGAATTTCCTGAACAGAACTCCAATAGCTTATGCTCTAAGATCAAGAATAGACAAATGGGACCTCATTAAATTACAAAGTTTTTGCAAGGCAAAAGACACTGTCAAAAAGACAAAGCGGCAACCAACTAACTGGGAAATGATCTTTACCAACCTTATATCCGGCAGAGCGCTAATATCCAATATATACAAAGAACTCAAGAAGTTAAACTCCAGAGAGGCAAGTAACCCTATTAAAAAATGGGGTACAGAGCTAAACAAAGTGTTCTCTCCTGAAGAATATCTAATGGCTGAGAAGCACCTAAAGAGATGTTCATCATCCTTAGTCATTAGGGAAATGCAAATCAGAACATTTCTTTAGGTGCATCTCAGCCGTTCTTGTTTCCTCAGTTGAGAATTCTCTGTTTAGCTATGTTCACCATTTTTCATAGATTTATTTAGTTTTCTAAAGTCTAACTTCTTGAGTTCTTTGTATATATTGGATATTAAGCATCTATAGGATGTGAGATGGGTAAAGATATGTTCCCAAACTGTTGCTTGTCACTTTGTCCTATTGATAGTGTCCTTTGCCTTACAGAAGCTTTGCAATTTAATGAGTACACACTTGTCGATTCTTTTTTTTTCAGACTCAGAACTTTATTTATATTATATATTCTTTATTTACATTTCAAATGTTATAGTTTTCCTGGTTTCCCCTCTGAAAACCCCCTATCTTGTTCCCCCTCACCCTTCTCACAAACCCACCCACTCCCCCTTCCTTGTCCTGGCATTTCCCTATACTGGAGCATCAAACATTCACAGGGCCAGGGCTCTTTCCCCCATAGATGTCCAACAAGGCCATCCTCTACTACATGTGCGGCTAGCGTTTGGAAGTTCAGACCCTGGAGCTCTGGGGTCCTGGTTGGTGGGTATTGCTCCTTCAGCTGTAACAGTCTTTTCTCTGGCTCCTTCATTATGGACCCTGTGCTCAGTCCAAGGGGTGTCTGCAAGCATCCACCTCTGTATTTGTCAGGCACTGGCAGAGCCTCCCAGGAGACAGCCCCATCAGGCTCCTCTCACAAAGGACTTGTTGGCATCCACAATGGTGTCTGGGATTGGTGACTGTATATGGGATGGATCCCTAGGTGAGGCAGTCTTTGGATGGCCTGTTATCAGTCTCTGCTCCACACTTTGTCTCTGTATCTCCTCCCGTGGGTATTTTGTTCCCCTTTCTAAGAAGGACTGGCACACCTACACTTTGGTCTTCCCTCTTATTGAGCTTCATGTGGTCTGTAAATTGTATCTTGGATATTCTGGGCTAATATCCATTTATCAGTGAGTGCATACCAAGTGTGTTCTTTTGTGATTGTGTTATCTCACTCAGGATGATATTTTCTAGTTCCATCCATGAATTTCACAAATCCACTGATTTTAATATCTGAGTCGAACTCTATTGTGTAATTGTATTTCATTTTCTTTATCCATTACTGTTTTGGGGGTCAACTGGGTTATTTCCAGCTTCTGACTGTTACAAATTAGGCTGCTATGGACATAGTGGAGCATGTGTCATTATTACATGTTGGAGCGTAATCTGTGCATATGCCCAGGAGTGGAATAGCTGGGTCCTCAGGTAGCACTATGTCCAATTCTGTGAGGCACTGGCAAACTGATTTCCAGAGTGGTTGTAACAGCTTGTAATCCCACCAACAATGGAAGAGTGTTTCTCTTTCTCCACATCCTCCCCAGCATCTGCAATCACCTGAGTTTAGCATCTGAGCAATTCAGATGTAGAGGTAGAATCCCAGGTGTGAGGTAGAATCCCAGGGTTGTTTTTACCTGCATTTCCCTGATGACTAAGGATGTTTAACATTTCTTTAGGTGCTTCTCGGCCCTTCCTGTTTCCTCAGATGAGAATTCTCTGTTTAGCTCTGTACCCCATTTTTAATAGGGTTATTTGGTTCTCTAGCATCTAAGTTCCTGATTTGTTTGTATACATTGGATATTAGCCATCTATCTGATTTAGGGTTGCTGGTAAAGATATTTTCCCAATCTGTTGGTTGCTGTTTTGTTCTATTGATTGTGTCCTTTTATGAGGTCCCATTTGTCAATTCTTGATCTTAGAGCATAAGCTTTAATGTCCTGTTCAGGAAATTTTACCCTCTGCCCTCGTGCTCAAGGCTCTTCCCAACTTTCTTTTCTATTAGTTTCAGTGTATCTGGTTTTATGTGGAGGTCCTTCATCCACTTGGACTTGAGCTTGGTAAAATAAGAATGATTGAATTTGCAAACTACTACATGGTAACCACGACTTGAACCAACATCATGTGTTGCAAATACTGAAGTTATGGAAAAGTTAGAAATGGAAATATAGTAAAGGCTGTAGTAACAAACCTATAGCCAATATATTGTCAAATGGAGAAAAATACAAAGTTTTCCCATTAAAATCAGTAACAAGACAAGGATTCCTACTCCCTCTATTCATATCAATCATACCACTTGAAAGCATAGCTAGAGCAATAAGAAAAGAGAAGAAAATAGAAAATAAAAACGTAAACGAGTCTTAGTTTTCAAATGATAAATTTCTGTGTGTAAGAGACTCAGAGACTCTATCATCAGCTCTCATATCAAGTAAACACTTTCAGCAAAATAGAAGTTTTCAAAATCAACTCACAAAAATTACTCTTATACACTATGTACCAATGACAAATACATAATCCAAAAACAAATGACAGAAACCATCCCATACACACACACACACACACAGAGAGAGAGAGAGAGAGAGAGAGAGAGAGAGAGAGAGAGAGAGAGAAATAAACCTTACCAAAGAAATTAGATCTCTCTATAATAAAACTTTAAGACACTTATAAAAGAAGTTGAAGAAGACAACAGAAGAGACCTCTTATGCTAATGAATTGAAAGAATTAAGCTCCAGTGGCCAGGTAGTTGGGACTGCCAGGCTTGGAGACAGACAAGCATAGTATCGCTTGGGTCTCAGGCGGCTTGTGTGTACACTGCTCCCAAGAGCTGGGCAGATCTGCAGAAACCAGCGTGCCAACTCTGCTGTGAGACTTCTGCCTGGCAGAGGGACGCCCCCTCTGCCCCACTCTTGGAGAGATCACACAGCCCTGCACAGGACAGGAGCCTACCAGCCTCCCTTTGGTGACCTCTGCTCTGGGAATCCATTACGCTGAGCCTTTGGATGTGCAGGGACTCCCCAATATAACATCACTTGGGGCAAGGCACATCAGGGCTCCAAAGTCACTCAGGAGCAGGGCAGGCCCCAGAAATCGGTGCCAGGGGAATCCTGGTAATCCAGGGGGCCAGAAATAGCTTTGCAGGCTCACAGGAGGTCCAACCAACAGCCAGTGACAGCAGGACCAACTAACATCAGAGGTAACCAGATGGCAAAAGGCAAACATAGGAAAGTTACTAACAGAAATCAAAGTAATATGGCACCATCCGAGCCCAACTCTCCAAGAGCAGCAAGTCCTGGATACCCCACCACACCCGAAAGACAAGATCTGGATTTAAAATCACTTCTCATGATCCTATTAGAGGATCACAAGAAGGACACAAATAAATCTAATAAAGAATTACAGGAGACCATGAATCAACGGTTAGAAGCCCTTACAAAGGAAACACAAAAATTGCTTAGAGAAATGCAGGAGAACATGGATCAAAAGATGGAGGCCCACAAGGAGACAACACAAAAATCGCTTAATGAAATGAATCAACGGGTAGATGCACTTTCAAAGGAATCACAAAAATTGCATAAAGAAATGCAGAAGAATATGGGTCAACAGACGAATGCCCATAGGAAGGCAACACAAAAAGTGCTTAAAGAAATGAATCAACGGATAGATGCCCTTACAAAGGAAACATGAGAACTGCTTAAAGAAATGCAGGAGACGATGGCCATTCTGCCAAAAGCATCAACAGATTCAATTCAATATTACTCAAACTTCCTGGCCAGTCTTCAGAAATATATAAAACAAAGCTGAATTTTATTTTTTCTGCTTCTTTCTTTATTAAATATTATCTTTACTTACATTTCAAATGTTATACCCTCTTTCCTCATTTTCCCTCTGAAAACCCCCTATCCCATCCCCTCTCCCCCATTCACCAACCTACCAACCCCCGCTTCTCTATGCTGGCCTTTCCCTACACTGGGTCCCAAAAAACAAAATAGCTATAGCAATCTTAAACAAACAAACAAAAAAGAGTACTGCAGGAAGTGTAAGATTTCTTGCTTTCAAACCATACCACAGAGGCATGGCATTAAAACCATCATGTACCAGCATTAAACAAAAACATGTAAATCAATGCACTAGAATGGAGGACCCAGATATTATTAGTTCACGCAATCTGTATTTTGAAAAAAAAATCATTTTAAAATTATACGTTAACCCAAAATCTTTTACAAATGGTGCTTAGTAACCTGGATTTAAACCTTCAGAAAAATGAAACTGCATCGTTATTGCTTACCTTGCACCAATCCCAACAATCAAGACCTAAGGATAAAGCCTGGTACTCTGATACCTCTAGGGAATGAAAGATGTCTCTCTATCAACTGACAGTGATAGTGGGTATGTTCTAACTGTATTCCTATAGTACAGGGAAAGAGAATGACAAATGGGATCTCATGACACTGAAAAACCTTTGTACAGCAAAGGATTGCTGTCTAGAAAATACAAAGAACTCAAATCTCTGCACATGAAGAAAAATATAAATAAAAATGGGCTCTGGAACTGAATAGAAAGTCCTTACAAATTACAAATACCCAACAAATGATTTGAAAAGTGTTAAACATCTTTGAATAGTAGGGAAATACATGTTAAAGCAATAGTAATATTCCACAGCAACACTGTCAGAATGGCTATGATCAGAAGTATAAATGAGTACAAATCCCAGTGGAGATAGCAGGGATGTAAATTAGTACAAACACTTGTGGAAGTCAGTTGGGAGATTTATCCAAAAGCCATCAAGGTGAGCAACGCTCTGCACTCCATCAAGGTGAGCAACGCTCTGCACTCCATCAAGGTGAGCAACGCTCTGCACTCCATCAAGGTGAGCAATGCTCTGTACTCCATCAAGGTGAGCAACGCTCTGTACTCCATCAAGGTGAGCAATGCTCTGTACTCCATCAAGGTGAGACCCAAGGATTTATTCAACTTTGCTCTTCTCCAAAATGTTTTTAATCAGGATTTTGAGGTGGCAGTTGTTTTCCCCTATGGCTCACAGTCCCTTACTAGCACCATTATTTATCACCATGTTGCCTAACCGTGATACTATGAAGTCTTTGTATGTAAAAGGACTTTAACATAACCCAGGATTAGGCTGCCTTTGAGAAAGTACCCTCACACCCCTCAGACCTTTCTGAAAGTCCAAAAGCACACCAGAAAAAAAAATGAAGATTCCCTGATGGAGAAAAGGAAAATCAGGTTGGGCTGAAACTTAGTAGGAGTATGCTTGCCTACCATGAGCAGAGCTGTGGATTTGGTCCCCAGAACCACTTAAACATAGACTAATAACAAGCATGTGCACAAAAGAAAACTCCTGAAAATGAAGTTGTCTTCTACTTAAAATCAATCAATAAATAAAGCAATTGCTCACCCCTTTCCCTGCTGGACCATCCTGCAGTTCCTTCTACTTTTGATGTAGAACTGACCGAATATGAAAGCAAAGATGATGTAGATGATGGCATGACTGAACATTTGCATGGAAATGTGATAGACTATTTCGCATGATAAACACCTTAACAATGTAAACAAAGCCAGTCACAGTTGGCTTCTCTTCGTGCTGATGTCTTGTTTGCTTGTACAAATGATTCCTGTGTGTGTTTCGCTGACAGTGTTGGTTATTGATCGTGCTGGAGGACTCTGAATTTAAGGGAAGCATGAATTTCTTAGATTTCTGGGACAATTTAACATGAACCCATCTTTATCCTCAGAAGGTGCATTCCAGGGTCTCCAGTGCATGCTTAAGGGACAAAACATCTTAGTCTCTGTCTCCACTTAAGCCTTCTCTCATGTCACAATGTCGCAAATATCTGTCACCTTTTTCTTATAGGGACACCTATCGTTGGATTTCTGGCCCACTTTAGAGTGAAGATGACCCTATTTTTAGATTCTTGACAGGATTATACCAGCAAAACTCTTATTTTATAAGTTTCCAATTCATAGGTGTTGAGGGTCACATCTTGTCCTTAGCTCTTTTTAAAAATATTTTTTGAGATTAATGTTTCCTCAGAACCTGCATCCAGGCTAGCTCTAAAACAGTTACCCACAAGTGCTCCCGCCCACCTTCACAGGCTGCTTCAACTGGGCTTGCACATTGCCTAGCCCAAGATGGTCCCACAGCCTGGGCAGCAGTGAAACAACTAGCTTTTCCTGGATTTGGCCGCCATTCCAACTTTTTGTCCCCCACCCTATAACAGCTCCCCAATGCCAGCAAGAAGTGGTTAACGGCGATTATATCACCCCTCATTCATTTATTATCAACAAAAGGCTGGGATGTTTGGTTCCATACCTGGGTAAAGGGGCTGAGGTACATATTTTACGTATCAAAGCAGACATGACCTCCAGGTCCTCGCAGCATCCCTCAGTCCCTACCTGGTATACCCTGCCCCCAACCCTGAACTTCTCCCAGAGTTCCTCCAAGTATAATCCAGACATTTTTGTTCTCCCTTTCTCCTCCTCCTCCTCCTCCTCCTCCTCCTCCTCCTCTTCCTCCTCTCTCTGCTGGCACTCTTTCTCTCTTTCTCCTCACCTCTCTCTCCCTTCCCACGGCGACTGTTGTGTTTTATAAAAATACCAAGATATGTTTTGTAGAGCGAGGTATGGTGAGGTGGGAGGGGTGCGTCGGTGGGTCCATGCTGAGGCATCCCTTCGCCCTGAGGCACCAGCCAGCCATATATAGTGTAGTATAGAATTTAATTTAGGGCATGGGAAGAGAGTTGAGAAATAAATAAACAGAGAGAGAGGTGGCGGGGAGGGAGTGAGGGAGGGAGAGAAGAAAGAGAAGGAGGGAGAGGAGTAGGGGGAGAAGAAGGAGGAGGAGGGGGAGGAGGGGGAGGGGAGGAGGAGGAGGAGGAGGAGGAGGAGGAGGAGGAGAAGAGGTCCCAGCCGGGAACAAGTGGAGAGGGAGAGGGGGAGGGGGGAAGGAGAGCGAGGAGGGGCCAAACATCCCTTTTTATAGCAAGCCAGGCCTACCTGGTTGTTGCTAGGTTGGGCGCAGTCCTTAGGGCCAGTGAACTTGCCTGAGAGCAGCTTCCCAATAATACTGCATTTAATATAATGTAGTCTGTCTTGAATTGGCTCATTTCACTGGTGGTGAAATAACTCATCAATTAAAATATAATTGAATCACTTTTCTCTTTCCCTTTTCTCCCTCCAGCCCTTCTACTCTTGTTTTCTTTCAATTCCATGACCTCTGACATCCTTTTCTTCAATTGTTGTTACATATACTTACTCTTGTGCATGTGCTTGCGTGCGTGTGTGTGTGTGTTTGTGTGTTCATGTACTATGTGCATGCAATGCGTTCAGAGGTCAGAAGAGGATTTGGATTCTCTGGAGTTAGAATTACAGTTGGGTCCTCTGGAAGATCAGCAACTGTTCTTAAGAGCTGAGGCAGCTCTCCCGTCCCTGTCCTGCTTTGAAAATGTCATTCTTCATTTTCTTCTTTCACCAGCTCATGACAAATACCAGTCTCCTCTTTGTGCTTATGGATTTACCTGCTCCAAATATTTTATCTAAGTGGGATGACTTGCGAACTTCTTGTCTGGCTCCTGTCACAGCGTTTGCAGGACTCACTCATCCATGTGATATGATCTATCTACCATTGTTTTCATGACTAAGGGCTATTCTATGGTAGGGATGTGTCAGAATGTATCCAGTGGATGAACACTGTGGGCTCCCACTTTTCCAGTTATTGTGAACAGAGTCACTGTGCTTATTTATGTGTGGCTTTAACGCATTTGTTTCCGTTCTTCAAGCGATAACACTTGGGGGTAGAGTACTGCTCATGTGATGATTGTCACTGAGTAATCGAAGCAGCCAAACCGCACCCCGCCCCCCCGTGAGCAGTGTTGGGGGGCACTGGCCTCAGTCCACATCACCCACACTGGGCGCCAGCACTGCCATGCCCACTTTCTTTTCCGGTTTTAGCTATTGGTATCTTGCAGGTATTATTTTCTCAATTGTCAGTTCTGTTGCTCTTTTGAAAGAAATGCCTTTTGTGCTCGCTGATTCAATTGTTTGATGTTTAGGAGATCATTTGATGTAATCTTTCCATTTCCCCTGTGAGCCTGGGCTCCGTGTCTCTGCTTTCTGAGATATGAAGCTAGGTTGTCGGCCTCATAGCTAGCACATCCTTTCCTATAAACCTGTGAAATTTTAACCTTCCCTCTGAACTCTTAGTGACGTGTTGTGCTTTGTTTACAACTGTTGGAATCTCCTTTGCACTCTCCCCTTTGCTTCCTTTTTCTTAAGGTCTTTTGTTAGCTGAGAATGGTGGCTCCTGCCTATAAACCCAGCACTAAGAGGCTGAAACAGGAGGATTGCCACAAGTCTGTGTCAGATTGAGCTACAGAGTGACACCTTGTCTCAGATAAATTTCTATTCGTTCCTATATATGAATGATATTTGCAGTTTCCTTTCTGTTGTTCATACTTTCCCACTTGTGGTAGCTCAGGAAACTGTTTTCACTATTTTAATATTTAAGACACGTAGCGATTATTTTTGTGGTCTAACATGTGACCTGCAATGGGAAGTATGGTTTTTCAGTTGGATTTGGTGTTATTATTTATAGTGAGATATAGTTATTATAGTCCTGTGTTTCTTCACAGCTCTTGGTAAGATGTTCTACCCATTGGGGGGTGAGGGGTGGGGAGGGGATGGAGAGATGGCTCAGTGGTTAAGAGCACTGACTGCTCTTCCAGAGGTCCTGAGTTCAATTCCCAGTAACTACGTGGTGGCTCACAACCATTTGTAATGGGATCTGATGCGCCCTCTTCTGGTATGTCTGAAGACAGTGACAGTGTACTAGCAAATATAAAATAAATAAATCTTTAAAAAAAAAAGTTGTGTTGGTATAGTTCATGAAAACATTCTCTTCCAGTTGTACATCCTATAGGTTCCACAGCATGGTTCTATATCTACCATTACAGTATCATACAGAACACTGACTGTGCTTTTTAATTAGCACAGAGTACCTGACAGAAGAACTTAAAGGGAGAAGGGTTTATTTTGACTCATAGTTCATAAAGAACAGTCTGTTATGGGGAAGAAAGCATGCCAGATGAGTACACTTGCTCCACTATGGAAAGGGTATATAGTAGCTAATTGTGGCATGGTGACAACCAGGAATAAGAGATCTCTATAAACCTCCTGCCTATAAGACCTGCCCTCAAAATCACCCACTTCTAGCTTGGCTTGACTTCCTAAATGTTCCATCACCCAGGGAGCAAGGGTTCAAACCTTTGGGAACATTTTACAGTTGCATGTAACAGTGACTGAATTAATTTCTGCCGTGATAAAACACCATGACCAAAGGCAACTTAAGGAAGAGTTTACTTTGGTTTACAGTTCTAGAGAGTTAGAGTTTATAGTGGCAGGAGAAACATGGAGGTAGGAAAAAGAAGCTGAGAAATTGTGTCCCAACTGCACACACAGAAAGCAGAGACAGCAAACTGGAAGCGGAGCAAGGCTTTAAACCCTCAAATCCCTCCACCCTACCCATCCCATGACTCACTTTCCCCGGCAAGGCTCCGCCCACTAAAGGTAGGGTGACCTCCCCAACTAGGCAAAGTATTCAAATGCAGAAGCCTATGGTGGCAATTTCTCATTCAAACTACCACAGTTAGTTTATCGTCTTTGGAACACAGTAATGTTGTTTAGTACACATACATTACTATGTGCCATAAGTACTGTGTGTTGGATGTATATTTACTAAATCTCCTACTTCTGCCACTTTGGTAGTTGTTTGGATGTAATTTTTCTTCACCTTCAATTCCTTCTATACTGCTTTCTTTTATGTTTAACTGATTTTTCTGGGAGTCAACCATTTTACTTTTCTCCTTAATTCCTGTTCTGTAATCTTTGTGGTTATTTTCTAAGTGGCTGCCTTGTGTGAGGAAGGAAAGACAAAAGAGAAGTTAGGAGCGGCAATTGGGAATGGTTGTGAGAAACACTTCAAACAGAAAACAGCACACCGTTGGTCACTGAGGCTGAAAGGGCAGAGTCTGTGTGCTGACTTATTTCTTTGAGGTAGGTTTCATATAGCTCAGGATGACCCTCCTCTCCATCCATCGCAGGGGCTGCTCTTGAGTGCTGTGCTTGCCCGACTCCTCTCACCTCTCAAATGCTGTCATTACAGGTGTGTGCTGCCACACCCAGAGGAAAGTCCTGCATTTAAAGAAAATTTGAAGAGTAACATTGTGATGGTTTGTACATGCTCCGCCCAGGGAGTGGCACTATTAGAGGGTGTGGCCCTATTGGAGTCGGTGTGTCACTGTGGGTGTGGGCTTTAAGACCCTCATTCTAGCTGCCTGGAAGCGAGTATTCTGCTAGCAGCCTTCAGATGAAGATGTAGAACTCTCAGCTCCTCCTGCACCATGCCTGCCTGGATGTTGCCACGCTCCTGCCTTGATGATAATGGTGAACCTCTGAACCTGTAAGCCAGTCCCAAATAAATATTGTCCTTTGTAAGAATTGCCTTGGTCATGGTGTCTGTTCACAGCAATAAAACCCTAACTAAGACAAAGATTTAAATTTTATGTAAAATTTAAGCTGGAGAAGAGACCATCTTTAATGTACAATGACTGAAAATAAAAAAAAATACTGTTTTACATAGTAAAATTCTGTTTTACATAATGAGAATCTTTTTTTTCAGAGAGTAAAATATAGTAACATAGATGGTCATTTTTTAAGAAACATTTAAAAATAACAAAAGTAAAACAGGTTACAAGCCAGTTGTGGTGACACCACACACCTGTAACCCCATCATTTAGGGGGATCTGAAGTTCATGGTCATTGCTGGCCTGTGACACTGGAAATCCTGATTAAACAAGCAAAAACAAGAAAATAAAAGAAAAAGACTTCCACACACAATATCATGGACCATCCCTGGCTGTGACCTTCCAATATCTGGAGAAGCTGCACTGGAATTCTCCTGCTCAGTACTGAAATGAGCTCAGAAACAAAGTACTAACGGGAGGCTCAGAGTGTGGAGGCAGGAGTTGCTGCTCACTATAAGCTTCTCTCCAGCCACATCCTGGGCAACTGGGGGGGGGAGGGTATTTTAAGGTATCTGTGACTAGGCAGATATCAAGTTTGCCTTCATCACTGAAGATGCTTGACAAGTTGGTTAGCCAAGATTTTAAATTGTTACAGGTTGTGGAGATAATTTTAGCTTTGTTAAATAAGGTCCATTTATGCAGAGCAAATTGTTGTAGTATTATTTAATCTCAAATTGGGGTTTCTACTCCGCTTTAGATCATTCAGTTCCCAGACAAAAGACACGCAAGCTTTATTTTTATGATAAACCTTAATCAACACTAAAGGTGAGCAGATATCTACCCTCTATGCCATTAGAATCTATTTCCCCATTAATAGCCCCAAATTATAACTTGCTATGCTCCATCTGGGTTGCTGTTAACTGCAATTGACCAGCCCTCAATGGCCATATACTCATAACTCACTAACCCCATGGCTCCTCTCTCCTTTCTCTCCCTTTCGTGGTCTCCTCAGACCCCAAGCCCAGGGGAATCCAAGAGCCTCGCCTATTTCTCTTCTGCCCAGCTACTGGTGCTATGCATCTTTACTCATCAATCAGGAATAACTTTGGGGCAAGGTTACATAGCATCACTTGGGTATGTATAGACTCTCTTGTCCCTGGGATCAACCAAGCTTTGGGGATCCGTAGCTAGCATTGCAATACAAGCAAAAGGCTAAACCTCAACACAGATGTTATTACTATGTAATGTCTAGCAGATCACAAGGGCCTTTACAATATAAGGAGATGACACCATTTGTTGCTTCTTTAAAGCTTAAGACAGAGAAGTAGATGAGGATTAGAGACTTCTAGCCCATTGCATTTTTTTACCTGAAGAAATGTGTCTTCTACCCCTTCAGGAATCCTTAAGGAGAAACAGGGACACTAAAACAGGTAGAAAGAGAAACTGAGGTTATGGTTGCTATGAATGAAGTAATAAGACATATAAATATCATCCCTATGTAAGTTACCTCTGTCAAAGCAAGAATCTGGCCAGTGAGAAGTGAAAAACAAGAAAATTAAAAACCAAGGGTGGCACACTGGCCAGAGACCATCCAAGTCGAGGCAGTGTCAACAGAGGGAAGAAGGCTGCCAGGGTTAGAACTGTAGGATATAATTAAAATATTATACAGGATAGACATGAGTAAGAATTCTAAACAACAATCTGAAGAATTGAAGGTCCGAGTTCTATCTAAGGTGTTGATTCTTAACCAGGGATGACATTTGTCAATGTCTAGAAAGAAGAGGAGGATAAGAAATGTACAAACTGTTGTGTTAGGGAAGGCATCACTCAACGCTAGAGCAATGAATCATCTCATTCTAGTGATAGCAACGTTACCCTCGAGAAGCACTCATGTGAACAAATGAATTATGTAGCTTGGTTAACATCCCGCAGGAGGCCTGATTGGAGTGAGCACAGTTTACCACACAGTTTATCTCCTGACTCTCCCTGAGTAGATGTGCTGGAGTCCACTCTGGCCACTTTGTAATGTTGCTAATCCCTCCAGGGGAGAATAAGACCACTACCACAATTTTTGAGCCAAATTTGAAGCAAGTCTTTTTACTAAATACTGGTCAGGTCCATATCTGGGATTACCAGAGTATGGTGCCAAATTATATTAGTTGTGGACTTATGAAGGCAAAATCCATAAGGCTGTTACTTGCCACCTTCACCCATTCAGGGGCAAACATATTTCCTGATGTACTTCCTGCCTACAAACATACCCCCTGCCTATGTGTGATCAAGTACACATCCTGTGCAGTTGGTGCATCCAAACTTGTTTACAGAAGTGAAAATACAAGGTTTGCTATCCTACATGAACAGCCCCCAGCATTCCAGGAAGTTATCTGTCCTTGATCTTGAGCAAGTAGGGCTTACAGGTTTGAAGCATTTTTCTTTTATATATCTTTTTTAAAATTATTTTCTATATTCTTTATTTACATTTCAAATGATTTCCCCTTTCCCGGTTCCCCACTCCCCAAAAGTCCCATAAGCCCTCTTCCCTCCCCCTGTTCCCCATTCGCCTAAGAATTATCTTTTAAACACAGTAATTTAAACTTAAAGCCTAAGTGTAGCCATCACAATGTCCTAGTCCTACTTCATGTGACTAGGTTTAAATGCCTGAGGTGGCAATATTGACATCATGGAAATGGGCAAATATGATAAAGAAGTGCTATGTAACCTAGTGTTTCACATCCCAAAGAGATGGTTTTAAACATATATGGATACATCATGGCTCCTCAGTTACTGGAACAATGAGACTATCTCTCCCTTCTTCCTGTCCTTCCTTTGTCTATCTTCCTTTTTCCCCTTCTTCCTTCCTCATAATTCTCTTATAAAATAGTACCACCCTTGGAGCTGGGGAGATGGCTGAGTTGGTACAATGATTGTATGGAAACATATAGACCAGAGTTTTAATCCTTTGCACCGATGTCCTTTGCTTAGCAGCTTATCTGAATTGTGGGGTTAAGGAGGCAGAGACAGAGGATCGCCAGAGCAAGCTTGTTAGTTGGAGTAGCCAAATTGGCAAGCTCTGTGTCCAAGAGCATGGAGGAAGACAATGGAAGTCAACCTCAACCACTGACTTCAACACACATAATGCCCACATGTCACATGCACCTGCACACACACACACACACACACACACACACACACACACACTCCTAGACCTTAGGCCTTCTGTTTGTAGCCAGTTGTTTTTCAACCTAAAGAGAACAAAATGATTACCAGGAGGGCTCATTAAGTCATAGATTGCTGAGTCTCATTTCCGGAGGTGCTGACTTATTGGGCCAGAGATGGAGCCAAGGACTTATGTTTCTCTCAAGCCCAGCAAGTGATGTTGGTGCTGCTGTTCCCAAGGGCAGATTGACTCTCTCTTCTTTCACTGCTGTTGTCTGCAGTCAGAAGGAAACTTCACCACTTCAAAACTTTTGTTTTGCCATGTTAAACAGTTAAGCCTAGCCTGAGTTTTCCAGAGTCCAGCCTGGTACAAGCGCTGAAAAGCATATGACCACAGAGCTGATCACATGTGGAAGGACTTTACCAACCAGGGGCTTGGAGGAACAGAGAGAACCCTCCAATGGGTGATTTGAGGAGAAATTTTTGAGGAGACAACATAGGCTGGTGTGATGATTAATATTAATTATCACCTTGACAGGATCTAGAATCACTTAAGAGATGAGTCTCTGGACTTGCCCATGAGGAACTATCCTGAATTGGTTAATTGAGGTGGGGAAACTCATCTAAGAGAGAGCCTTGGAGCAGAGCATTCATTGCATGAGAAAAGAGTTCAGTTATGTCTTGAGGAATGGCCAGGCTGAATGACTGGATGCAACTGCATGGCATGCTTCTATGTCTCTCAACAAAGCACCTTCATGGCATGCTTCTCTCTCAACTACTGCGAGGTCACCTTATGTAGAATGTTGTTTCTGGTTTTTGCTTTTATTTTCGTACTTGTATTTTTTTTTTGTCTTGGATTCTTTGAAGATAGATCATAGGATCCTTGAGCGCTACAGGTTAGGTTGAAATGTCCACTTGCCAGAACCCAGAATCAAGTGGGAAGCAAGTCTAAATTCAGGAATTAACTATATTGGGTTGGTTTGTAGACACATCTATGGACACACTATAAACAACTGCTTCAAGTTCCTGACACCATGACTGTCCCGCCATGATGGACTGAACCCTTGAGCTTATGAGGCAAAATAAACTTTTCCTTCCTTCAGTTGCTTTTGTCATGATATGTTGTCACAGCATTAGGAAAAGTAGCCAAGACAACCAGAGTTTAGGGAAAATAACTTAAGAGTTAGGAACATAGCACTGACTTCCTGCCCCACAGAAAGCATTCTAGGATGGCTTTCAGGATAATTCTACAAAGACCTTCTTCTTGGATACTCCCCTGACCTTGAATATGGGAGGTGCCTGTGATTCTGTCCAATAAAATACTGCAGACATGACAAGACACCATTCCTAGTATCAAGGCATATTAAGGACTTGAGAGTCTCCCATGACTCTTGAGGAAGTCAGCCACCATATTGTAAGAGACTCACAAAGTAGAGAAATATAGACTACTAAGAACTGGGAGTGACTCTCATCAAGCAGCCAGAAAGAAAGTAGGCCCTCCATACTTCCACAAGAATTCTGCCAATAATCCCCACCCCCATGTTCAGAAGAGAACCATGTGCTCCAGAAGGCAATGCACTCTGGGTAGCTCCCAAGTTACAGAGACCTTGAGCAGAAGGATCTGCTGAACCACATATGCTAAACCACCTCCTAACACAGAGAAGAAATCAGACCATCAGTGCATCTTGTTTAAAGTTACTGAGGTAAATTATTTTGTAGTAAGGAACAGGCATGTCTCCAGTGCAAAGGGAAGGAACCATTACCTGAACTGCAGTATGGAAAGCAGGCCAGAAAAGTACACTATGTCCTAGAAAGCCAACCTATGTAGCCTGAGAAGATGCTGTTGGAGAGAGGACCACCACTTGCCCTGTCTCCTGCCAGATGCCAGCGGTGTGTTGGGGGAGGGATACTACTAGTGAGCTTGGTCAGAGGCTATAAGGAGGGACCAGCTCATATGACCCATGCATGAACTTGTCCTGCGCAAAAGAGGTCACAGAATAGGCTGTAGATTTGGAGAGGTCAGTGGAAAACCCATCTGGTGCTTGTATGTCCATAGACCAGCTGTAAGAGCACTGAGTATTGTCTTCCTGTTAGTTACAGAAATGGACAGTGAAAGGAAAAAACCAAGTGACAACTTAGGCTTTGGTTTCCATGGTAGACCTAAGTAAAAATACCTTAAAAATGCAAATGACTTAAAATTGCACTTTCTGCCTTGATAAGTGGGCTGATCAAAGCTTTTCCCCCCAATAATTCAGTTTCCTGCAGAATCCCCTGTATTATACTCACCTTCTGACTCCCAGCATGTTTTGAAGTCTAAAAAGAGACAAATCATGCATCTAGGTCTGTCATAACCAGACAGCTCTGCAGTTAATGGGAAGTGAGATGGTCTCTAGAGACATTCTTGCTATCATATTTTCTTAGTTACTCCTTAAAAGAGACAATTTGTTCACTGTTCAGATGAAAATGGATTTGTTTAAATACCCTGTATCTTACTTTATGACCCTGGGGTTGAGGATTTGTGTTAGGTTGCTAGGGCACACTAACAAAGTACTAGTAACAACAGAAATTTATTGTCTCATAGCTCTGGAGATCAGAAGTACAAGTTCAAGAAACTGCTGTTTCCTTTTCTTTTCTTTCTTTCTTTCTTTTTTTTTTTTAAGGCACAGTTATATTGGATAAGAGCCCTCTCCAATGACACTATTTTAACTGGATCATCTATAAAGATTATTTCCAAATAAGGTCCCTTTCAAAGATATTGGGCATTAGGACTTGACATCTTTCTGTAAAGGACACAATACAACACACAGTCAAGGTAAAACCTACGTTGAGTAATAGCCACGTCTAATAATCCTGGTGAACCCTTGATCATCACTGGTATAAAATGGTGCATGCAGTTTGCAAAGAGTTCGGCAGTTCCATAAACAAGGTAAAGATGTGGGGTAGGAAGATTGCTCAGTGAGTGTCTTGGTTTGAATATGCTTAGCCCAGGAAGTGGCACTATTTGACGTGTGGCCTTGTTGGAATAAGTTGTGAGCTTTAAGACCCTCATCCTAGCTGCCTAGAAGCCAGTATTTTGCTAGCAACCTTCAGATGAAGATGTAGAATTCTCAGCTCCTCCTGCACCATGCCTGCCTGGATGTTGCCATGTTTCTGCCTTGAAGATAATAGACTGAACCTCTGAACCTATAAACCAACCCCAACTAAATGTTGTCCTTAATAGAGTTGCCTTGGTCATGGTGTCTGTTCCCAGCAGTAAACCCTAACTAACATAGTGTGTAAGCACTTGCTGTCTAAGCCTGAGGACCTGTGTTCAGATCCCTAGTACCCACAGAAAGCTGAGTCAGTGGTGTGTATCTGTAATGCCGGCATTGGGAGAGCAGAGACACACACTCTCTTCACTTGCTAACCAGGCTAGATGAATGTTTTAGCTCCTAGTTCAGCGAAAGCTTATCTCAGAAAATAGGCTAGAGTGGGACAGAGAGACATCAGAAGCCAACATTTGACACGCATGGACAAGTGAACCTGCACATACATGTGCACACACACACACACACACACACACACATGCATCTGGTATATGGTCCAGGTCACATATGTTTCATAGAAGCATTATGGTCTCATATTAAAGACAGCCCAAATAACTCTGTTACTTCAACTAGACAGACAACATGTGTGACATCCATTTAACAGAATATTAGTCATCCTTAAACAAGAAGAATTGCAGACACATACTATATGACATGGACAAATCTCAACACACCCGAAGTGGAAGAAGCCAGTTATAAAATACTACACATTGTTTAGTTCCATTTCTATGAACTATCCAAGGAAAGCAAACCTAGGAAGATAGAAAGTGGATGAGAAGTTGCTAAGAGTTCAAGAAGGAATGGAAACTAACTATAAGCAGAAGGAAGGGTCCACTGGAATGATGAACTAGTTCAAAAGCTGGGCTGTAGGATGACATAGTGCGAGCCATAAGAGGCGGTGGCCATGTCTATAATCTAAGCTCTTGGGAGGCTGAGGTAAGAGGATCACTGCAAGTTTGAGGCCAGTGTGGACTATGGAGTAAAACTTTAATTCAAAATATAAACACACCCAGGACCTGCACAGGTTCAAAGCACACAAAATCCTCACACTGAGAATGGCAAATGAACACAAAGTCCCATCCCTAATGTAGAAGCTATTGGCAATTGATGCTTGCTGGGAGAGGGACAATCAGTTTCTCCAATGAGTGCTACTGGGTGTATCAGACACACTCCATGCCCAGGGGTAGCTGGTCAATACAAAAGGGGCTCTGTGGCTTTTTTGATGGGTTTTTTTTGTCTTGTTTTGTTATTTTTTGTCTTATTAGTTTTTGGCTTTGGTTTTTGTTTGAGAGAAAGAACGTGAGTGAGTAAGGAGGTGGGTGGGGTCTTGTAGTCATTGGGGAGAGCAATGAATATGATCAAAGTACAAAATTAGGTTCTTCAAAGTTTTTTAATTGAGCATTCGAGTTAAAAAAATCATTTTTTTCATATCTGAGTGTTTTGCCTACATTATGCCAGTGCACCATGAGTGTGTGTGTGTGTGTGTGTGTGTGTGTGTGTGTAAGTGTGCCTGGTGCCCAGCAGAGGGCGTCAGATCTCCTGGAACTGGGATTACAGAGGGTTGTAGAGCCACCATGTGGGTGCTGGGATTGAAATTTGGGTTAACCAATGAGCTATCCTTCTAGCCCCCCAAATGGGTACATTTTATGATTTAAAAAGTATAAGGTAATAGTTTTAGAAACAGTGTTGTTAAGGTAAAAATCAAACCATTTTGTGTGTTGAAGAGTTTCTACATTGATCTGTTAAATGGACCAAAGCCCATTGTGTGTATAAGTATGGAAGCACAACCAAGCATCAGGAATGAATGAAAGGGAGCACAGCTTGGACTGCTGTGCATGGAAATCTCTGTGAATAAAACAAAAGAAACCGACAACAGGCTTTCCCTGGGACTGGGGACAGCACAGGATTTCCCTTGTAAATCCTTTAGCATTTTTTTTATTATAAATTCCATGTGTATATCACCGCTTCCAAAACATGGGTAATTATACATTTTTAAATGTTCAGTATACCACAAGCCAAAGTAGACATTCAGTATTTGAGATTAGTTTTCAGAAAATGAAGAGTGATTTTCCCACCATGCGTGAGGCTAGCTAATGAAGGAGGTGCCAGATCTCATATTTGCCCTCAAGTGCTAATAATAGTCCAGCCCCTTCCAGCAATGAGCCTGATCACACGAGCGCTACGGTTTTATTCCGTGGCGATGCTTGAGATCACAGGCTGTGTGCTTTTTTGGTCTGTTTTATCCCTTTCCATGGGGACCAGGGGAAGAGGCTGCCACGTAAACTGTTCCAGGGAAAAGGGACGAATGTAAGATTAAAGCAATAAATGGCATTGAGAGCTTGGTGCCGAGGCCCTATTTATATATCTGTACTGGTGTTGAGCACTTGCTGGGCTGGGGTAAAAAGGGACATATATGACGCCATTTGCTTTTTCTTTTAACAACCCTGGCCGTCATGCAGAGGAGCACATTACTGCTTCTCAATCTTTCTGCCCTTTCATTTGCTCTAATTTCATGCAGTCTGAGGCTGAGGGGATTACTTTTTTAACTCCAGTAAAATAGTAACATGGAAGAGAGCCCTATGATAGGGAAGTTGATTTCTGAAGAAAACAGGGGAGTCAGGCAGCCTCAGCTACATAAGATAATTCAAAGCAAGCCTCAGCTACATGACCACACACACACACACACACACACACACACACAGAGAGAGAGAGAGAGAGAGAGAGAGAGAGAGAGAGAGAGAGAGAGAGAGAGAGACTAATACAACTTCCTTTCTTAAATAACTTCAGAGACTTAAAATATATCAGTCACCAATTCTTCCTGATGCTTCTAGTGGGCAATGTGAGTCCTGGGTTTTGAAACCTTTATACTCTTTGTGAGTGAGCTTCTCCTCAGCCATTCCATTGCATTTATGTATATGGCTGTGTGAGTTTGTGCACATGAGTGTAGGGAGGACAGAATTCTATTATCTTCCTCTACCCTGTGGCTCCCCCAGGAACTGAACTCAAGTTGCCAGACTTGACAGCAAGCACCTGTGCTGTCTGAATCATCTTGCTGTGCCATAGAACCCCTATTCCATCACAAGGTAGTCCTCTCAAGCATAAGACCCTTGAGATACGATGGATATCATATCCAGGCCCTCATCATTTCTGGCAGGTCTCCGAGGCAGGCAGCAGAAGGCATTCGGGTATTTCCATGTAACCACTGTCATATCAACAGAGATCAATTGATCTCTCTCCCCCCCCAACCCCCACCACCTCTCTGGTTGGCTTGGGAATATGGTTGGAAAGCAGACTGTGGTTTCCTCAAATACATATTTCTTGGATCTGGGGAGATAGTTCGGTGGTTAGGTACTTGGTTTACAAGTCTGAGGACATAAAGGCCAAGTGTGTGTCCACCAGTAATCCCAGACCCAGAAGAAGGTGAAAGGGGAACCCCAGAACAAGCTGGCTAGCACAGCTAGTGTTATTGGGGAGCTCGGGGTTTGATTGAGAGACATGCCTAATGGCTAAGGGAGAACAATTGAGATTATGCCCAACACTAGTCTCAGATCCCCACACGCACACACATGTAATGTTCTACTCAGACGTGTGCTCACACACAGAGATACATGCATATTCACACACATACATGTCACCTGCACACTCACATGCACACATGAAAACAGAAAAAGAAAAAGTGTATTTCCTTAATTCAATAACTTCAAAAAGAGGCTGTTATTTGAATTAATTGTAGCCGAGATAAGGTGAAAGAAAAGCATTCATGCCGAGGTTTCCTGGGCTCCCAAGCAGATCTGTTTGGGCAGAAGTACATCTCGTCTCATAGTATGTGTCCTCGTGACATGGATAGGAGATGGTTAAATACACAGCCCTCCCCTGCCTCAGGCCCCCTTCATAACTGTGTGTGCTCAACATCATTCCAGGGAATGTGGGAAGAATGGACAATATTAGGTAAGACCTCTGATCCAGGCATGTCTTAATTCCTTTAAAAGCAGCTTCCGACTTGCTGGAATTCCTGCTGAAGTGAAGCACTGCTTGGTATTTTGAAGTATCTAATTAGGTAAGTGTGCATATGCGTGGAGTTGGTCATCTCCTTTTCCATAAAATGAAGCTTATTAACCCTGCTGAGCTGAAATAGCCTAGCAGATGGTGTTAAGGTAAAGCACTTGGGTCTGCATGAGTAGGCTTGTGCATTTGTACAGAAATATATTTTGGTGTGTTTTGTCCTCACCTCAGCAATGTGTATAAAACAGAGGAATGGGGGCTAAGAGTTATTGGAGGCACAGCTGTGATGTGTGTATGTGTGTGTGTACATTCTGAGTGGGTGACTGTGCACATATGTGGATGTGGAGGTCAGAAGACAATCCTTAGTATTATTCCTCAGGAGCTATCCACCTTCTTGTTGAGACAAAGTGTCTCAGTGGCCTCATGTTTGCTGGGTATGCTAGGTAGGCAAAAGAGAAGATAGGTCCCACCAGGGTCTACCCTACCCACCATGCAATTATAAGCCTGTGTCACTATGACTGGCTTTTCCCCCACTGTTAAGTTCTGGGCCTCGAACTCAAATCCTTGCTTGCAAGGAAGTGCTTCACTGACTGAACCATCTCCACAGTCTGTAATTGTGATTTTCTTTTTCTGCTCCTTTTTTTCTGGTGATATAGGGGATTGAACCAGGGCTTTCCTTGTGGTAAGACTGCTACCACAGAGTTCCACTCCCAGTCAACAATTGTGCTTTTCTTGTTCTCAGAGCCTTCACATTTCTCACTCTAATGTAATTCTTTAGTAGAGCTCAGATTTACACCAATATGGAAAAATGTATCTGATTGATACTTATAAGAGAAAAAATATGTTTGCTGTAATAATAAAATTATAAATGTTTGTACATAGTAGCAAATAATTAAGGGCTTAGAATATATAGGTATGGAAATTGAGAAAATTCTTCCAAGCCCCAAAGTAATATTATTCGAAACCTCTACAGCTCTGTGTGGCTTACAAAGCATGCAAATGTGTTCTCTGCTTTGACTTACCTACTGACCACTTAAAATGATCTCCTCACAGGTTTGCTGAGGAAACAGGCTTAGAAACATCCTGCAAGCTGTCCAGAATTAAGGCACTGCCAAACATTTCTTAACTCCTCCTCTTGAGGGCGCTCAAGACCTCATTGCCTTTTGTCTCACAGCGGAAACTCCTCTGAATGTGTGTCCCTCACTAGGATATTGTGGTTTAAAGACTGAGCGGATAACCTCAGTGGATGTTTTCAGGAACCAGATCCAGTACTGACTAAAACATCTCAGGGCTGTTAGCTGCTATTTTTGGAGCACATGCACCTGCTGGCTGTGGTGTGTGTGTGTGTGTGTGTGTGTGTGTGTTTCACTGACAGTCTCTCTAAGGAAGGTTATCATTTTTTTAAAATGTAGCACAAGGTCAGAACTTTCTTCAAGGCCGCCTCTGGGTTTGTGTGAGGATGCAGCTAGAGTTCCCACAGTATGTCTTTCCAAATCTAGGCTCTATGAACTGAATGAACCAGCTCTAACACTACCTTTCTGGTTGGGGTGTGTGTGTGTGTGTGTGTGTATGTGTGTGTGTACACGAGTTTGTTTTTCTTTTGAAGTTAGCAGAGACAACATAGACTTGATATCAGGGGACTCAGGTAAGAACTCCAGTGCCTGTTCATTTAATGTCCCTA